>CM071930.1:4739341-5232647 GCA_016081115.2 Rehmannia glutinosa | reverse complement strand
GTGCCTAAACATGCAAGACAATTGAAGACTAGAAGGAAGACTCCGCTACGAGATAGCCGAGTATGGCAAAGAAGAGAAGATTTTGAACTCGACTCAAGGTGGCAGCCGAGATGTTAAATGAGTAAAGATCACCAAGCTAACTAAGATAGCTAAGTCTCAAGTTGAAGTGACAGAAGAGCCATCCACGATTGAAAGTTGACTCTAAGTCACTGGGGGAAAACAAGGAAATGCATTCAGTCGAGATAATCGAAGAGATCGTTGTACTTAAATCAAGATAATTACTTAAACAAGTAATACCTCCATGCTACCTTTCTCGAAGTGCTCGACCCGAGGAAGCGTCAAGGGAAATGAACCAATGGGAAGCACACCGTGTCGAGGAACTCGAAAATTGGAAGGACACCATACGAGGAAAGTGGAAACTCCAAGGATTTCGCAACAAGACAAGCCAACGACCACAAGTGACTTTCAAAAATAAGCTATCTCTTCAACGGGCGATTTTTTGAAAGATCACTATAAAAAGGGCCGAGGAATGACTACGAGAAAAGAGAGCCTTGACTACCGAATAACAAACATTTCAAGAAAACATTTTTAATATTCTCAAATCATGCAAGATTCTTCAAAAAAAAAAAAAAAAAAAATCATGCAAGATTAATCCTCAAGCCTATATCCGCGAAGAAAATCAATCCAACACTTCGTGAAGAAAAGATAGCTTCAATCGTTGAAGAGGAAACCTTTGAAGAAAGTGGGTCATTCCAAGGAGAATTGTAGAAAGGTTCCGAGTCGAACAGGTCTCGAGTGTTTGGAGGGCTTAGTGATCAAATCCAAAGAGCTTGAGCAAGTGAGATGTGGTAGCAAGCGCACTGCCTGTGAATAAGCCAGTCATACGAGAAGCCAACCGCGCGTGACAAGGCATCTCCGGATCGAGTCCCAAAGGATCAAGTCACCGTGTGTGATCAAGGAAACATATCCCGGCTACATTACCACTTTGTATACCGATCAATACTTAGTGGATTCCTAGTGAGTTGGAGAAGAGAGAGGAGTAGAAGAATTACCCCATCTTCGAACCTCTATAAAATCTTATCGTGTCATTTACATTTCAAGACTTTAATTCCTGCATCTTATTTGTTTAACTATCTTGATAAATTTGCTATCCACTTGATAATCCCTAAGTACTAAAAACCAAGTATTAAATCTTTACTAAATCAATTATAAGGGTGTAAAGTCTTCAATAAAACAAACTGCGCAGTTGAGCTAATTCGGTCTTAATAAATGAGTTATTCTATCAACGGGCCAGTCTGTTGAGTGACTAACTCTCTTGATTAACTAAATTAGCTATCCACCGAGGACACAAATGTGTAGTATCAACTACGAACTTTAAAAAATGACTAAATCGAAAAGTTAGTAAGGTTTATTCAACCCCCTTCTAAACCTTACACTCACACCCCTTGGGACCTACACAAAAATCCCGAAAACAATGTCATAGTCTCGTGCAATATTAAATAAATTAAACCGAGTAGTCTTTAAATATTCCTTTATCGACTTCCACCGTCCCTCTCACAAGACACTCAGACTCCTTCACTCCTCTGTGGAAGTTATACATGAGGTGAGCATTCAACAGACTAAGTGGGGTCAAACAATATCCAAATTAAATACAATTAAGCATATCAAAATGAACATAAATTTCCATAGGAATCGTTAGCACTAATGGAGTTTCACCGAGGGATTCTTTTCCCCTGGACCATTTTGTCCTCACATCAATAGTCAATAAAGCAATAGTTAGCACCATCGAAGTTTCACCAGGGATCCTTTTTTCCCGGACCACTTTCATCCCTCGGCGTCAATAGTCACATAGCAATAGTTCTATAGATAATGACACATACTCGCAAAGATATACAAAAAAAAATTATTCAATAAGGACATAGTATGAACAAATAACCCCACCTTAAATGTAGTAGCTCCGCAAAATAAATGCAAGTGTGAATGCCTAATATTGAAGTTCCTCGTCTCCTTCCCCATCTCTCTTCGTCTCGGAGACGGGGCTAATCCCGACGAGGAGATCAACGGTCATGGCGAATCGACTTCTCTCGCTTCCTCTATTTCTCTTTCTCCTTCCCTTAGTTTTTATCTTGGGTTTTGGTTTGGGGGGCTTGAGGTTTGGATGGGTGGTTGCCATGGTGGAGGTGCTCGCAAATGAGCATGGTGGCGACAACATATTTTCTTTTTAAGAAGAAGAAGAAGAATTTTTATGCTTTGGTGTGAAAATTGTGAAGAATAATCATCGGAGACTTTCAATTTATAGGTCAAGGATATTCAAAGAGTATATGGTATGATGTTTATTGAAATTTGATTGCAAAAAATACTTAACGCATCTTTGTTTGATACATGTTTTTATCTTAATTTTGATGATTTTATTTTTACACCAAAACAATATTTTTATTTGTTGTCCAAATACTCCTAAATGATTTAAAATGGTTTTAATATTTTTCGAGTATTTCTTCAAGTTTTATTTCGTATAAAATTGGACAACACTTTTAATGAATTTGTGTTTATATGTTTTTACTTCAAAACAAGGTTCCTAAATGTTGTCTAAATACTCGATTGGTTTAAAATGTTTTTACTAAATTTTGGAGTATTTCTTGAGTTTTATTTTCGACAAAAATTGGACAACATTTTGTCTCTTGTCGACCAAATTATCTATAGGGCAACCCGCATGAAGATGATTTTTCAAAAGTAAAATGAGGCGGAAGAAAAAATCAAGCTGGTCGACGGTGTCACCCTCGGGCGTCGAACGGTCCGGTCGACCTGGGCCTGCAAGTGTTCTTGAAACTTGAGAAACTTTGATCTTCAATTTCTCAAGGCGTGGACCGGTTGAACATAGGGGTGACCGGTCGAACCCGTCCCGGCCGTCGCCCTATGTAAAATGTTAGGTCATTTTTGAACTTATTTACAATGCGACGGTCGCCCTATCTTTCGACAAAAATGTGACCGTTTGACAGCGGACAAACTTTCCTTAAAATGTGAGATTGATTTCTAACAGCTATATTCTTGATTTTAATTGTATTTTTCTGTAGATTTTCTATCCACAAGAGGAGCTCTATGCTTGATCAATCATCTCCTATAAATAGAGGAAGCTTTGGAGCAACCAAAGTGAACCGTTAAGATACAATACAACAAAGATACACTTCAAGAAAACACTTGTTCTTTATTGTCATTATTCTTGTTGTAATTTTGCTAACTTATCACTTTCACATTCTTGAGGTCTAGGCTATTATTGATTACACTTTGCACTCAAAATTGTAATATTCATTATTGAGTTGTGATCTTGATTTTTGGTTATCATTCAACACAAGATATCTTTTGTGAGTGTTCTGTGATAAGAACACACACTTGGATGATCTAGGTGATAGGTGCAAGAAGATTGTGGTGATCTTCTTATTGAGGTGTTGAAGAATTTGGTATTCTTCAAGATTGAAGATTGTGGTAATCTTCACAAGTGTCGTTGAAGGAAGATTGTGGTAATCTTCAAAGGGAGATTTGTGGTAATCTCCAAAGGTGGTGTTGAAGAAGAGTGTGGTGCTCTTCCAAGGTGTTGTAAGTTGAGTTTGTATTAATTTTGGTAATTAATAAAATTCTTTTCTTTTTTGAAATCCATCCCGGATATCTTGGGGTGTGGTAGTAGATTAGCCCAAGGTGGGTTGAACTACTATAAATCGACGCGTGTTGTTTACATTCCGCACCTTATTATTGTCTTTGAGCTTTCGGTTCGAAAAAGAGGGTAAAATAAAAAGATGGAGATAATCTATTCACCCCTCTAGATTATAGTAGCCGCTTGGACTTACAAGTGGTATCGTGAGTCAAACTCTTTGGCAAGCTCGTTTCACATCGCGAGTGAAGAGAAACGATCGTCGGCATGAACGAAGCTCATCTATCCTAAGACCTTTGTTTTATATGTTTTTTGTGTGAATTTTGTGTGATTTCTATTTTTGTGTGAGTGATTGTGCATATTTTTGTGTCTTTTCGTCCCATTTTATATTATCATATGTTACGTAGGGGTATTTTTGTTTGTTTCGTAGGTTTTCGTAAGAAAAACCTTGAAAATGGTCAAAAACGGCACTACAAAGAAAGACGGCCGGTCAAGGACGTCTGACGTTGTCTTGTACAAGAAGAGAGTCATGCCGCAACGCCAAGATTGGCGTAATTGAGCGCGCCCGCAAGTATGCGCGACGCTGCCGACAACATAAATAAAGCGGCGCGCGCACTTCAAGACGCCTAAAACGCCGCGCAAAGGAAGGCCGAGACAAGGGACCGCGCGACGCAAGACGCCATCTTTTGCCGCCGGATGCGCACATGTGAGCGTGACGCGCAATCGCAAGCGAAGTTTCCAGATTTTTATTCGTTTTTCCTTGTTTTTTTTTTATTCTTCCACCTTGTATAGGGTTTTAGGCTTATAAATAGCACTTGGGGGATCCATAATTTCGTACACCTTCATTCTTAGACTTCTAAACTTTAGTTTTTGGTATTTTTTCTCTTCCATTCAACAATTGGGATTGCTTGGGTTCTTCCTCAAGTTATTTTTGCTTCTTAATCATAGAGTAAGACTTCTTCATCTCTTTTGTTTAATTTCAATTGTTGGGTGATTATTATTATTGCATGATTATGTTCTTTCCTTCAATTGAGATTATGATCCCATCCCAAGCATGAACTAATTTCCTTGTTTTAGGATTAGGATGATTTGATGCAAACAAACAAGCATGAGTATTGATTAATTGACCGCTTCTCGGATAAATTGCTTTATTTGATAATTGATTGTCCGATCAACTTTTTGATTGTTTTGGGGAATAATTGAGATCGAGAGAAGATATTATTCCTGGACTAAATTTATTAGGGGGTTAGATATGAATCGAAATGTATTATCTAATCCAGGTTTTAATGAAAATAGCAAATTATGTTGGGATAGCCCTAACTGTGAATACGAAAGTTATCAGGACTAGGCTAGTTTTTACATGTTTGTTATATTTGTTAACCGCATGATCAATTAATTGATATTCCGCTGCAAGTTTGATGAGATGAATCCATAATCCTAGACTTTCTTCCATATCTTTTTCTCCAAATTTAATCTCGCTTAGTTTTAATTTGTCCTTTTAATTATTTTCTTTTAGTTTAAATAAAACCAACAAATCGGTTAGAGTGTTTAGGATTTATTTTCTCGTCTATTGTGATACATAATAATTATTTGTCGGCTAAGTCTTCCTTGAGAGACAACTTGTGGTCAACTTGCTACCCTACGATTGATCTCGTTCTCTTCATGGGATTGTTAGACTTTAATAGGTGCTTAGCGGTCGAACAAAATTTTGGCGCCGTTGCGAGGGAAGACTTTAGGCGTACTAATTATTGTGTCTATTTTCCGTGTTTCTAGATTAGGATTCTTTTTGTTTATTTTTAGTTTAGGACTCTTTTTGTTTCTTTTTCGTTTTTCACTTTATTCCACTGGTGTGTTTGATACGTTTTTTTGGTGTTGCTTATGCAAGGGCGTAGAAATCTCAATCGGGACTGCGCTTTCGTGGGCGATATCCATCGAGCTGCGAGACGAACAAGGAAAGAAGGGACGATTCTACGGATAAAGCAATGAGGATTCTCGTGATCACATTCAGAAAGAAGAACAAACAGGCGAATCGAAGATTGGTGATAATCAAACGGAAACAACGCGTGGAAGCACGCCACGACCCGATGCGTGAGTTTGCACGCTCTTTCATTGGGACTGCGACCTCTTTGCATCACATTAGGACAAGCAAAGATTTTAACTACGAGCTCAAAACAATACACTTTAATCACCGCTTCTCAATATTTTGTATTGTTCATTTACTAATTTGGAATATGAACATATTGTAGGAATTCGATCGTCACATGAGGTATGACAAATATTAGAAGCCATCTATGGAGTATTTGCAAATGAAAGGAGTCAAACAAAAGCATCTACTTCTCAAAAGGGATACAAGCTCATATCTAAGGAACAAACTCTTACAACTCCCGACTATGAAGAAGTTGAATATTGTTTTATGGGCATAGAAGAAGAAAAACGAGGTATGTCTTAAACCCTTTACTTCCTATGTTATTGTTACTCAAAAATTATTATAGTGATTTGCAAAATGATTTTGATGATCTTCAAAATGAATTCCAAAATCTACTTGTTAAGTACAAAAATTTGAAAAAGGAATTCATTGTTTTGAGAAATGATAAGAATAGTTTATTTACTTCCTATGAATCACTATCATATGCTCACACCACCACTCTTGACAAGGTTAGAAACCTTGAGAAAGAAAATAAGCTACTCATGTTGAGGATATAAATTGCTTGAAAAATGATTTATCTAAATCCAACTTAGTCGAGATAGAATGACTAATATTATTGATTGTTGTGATAATTGAAACTAGAACTTGATCATAAGCCTAAGGGTGTCAATCACATGAAAAAGAATCAAGTCCCTAAGAAACGTTGGTCATTATGCTCCTAGAACTATTACATGCTTTTATTAGCGGTAAAAAGGGTCATACGGCTAATATTTGTCGGGCTAGAAATAGCTCTAAATATTATTGGAGACCTAAAAGTCTCAAAGCTAATCCTAAAGGACCCAAGCACTTAAGGGTACCACAAAATAATGTTGTATTAGGTACCCGGCAAAATAATCGGAGAAAAGTTATACCGCGAGAAGGCATCAAATGACCGCGTCATTTGATCAAAGAAGGAGAGAACATTTTCAACAAAGCCAATTTCCAAGAAGAGGATATAATCAAAAATTGGAAGAACACAATCCTTGAAATGGCAAAAACATCATCAACAAGATGATTTTCAAAGAAGAATAGACCATCAACAATGGGAAAGTAACAAACCTTGGAAATGGAGTAATCGAAAAGCCGTCATCAACAAAGTGACTTCTGGGGAAGATATCATCAACAATGGGAAAAGACAATCCATGGAAATGGCGTGAATTGGTAAACCGTATCTCCCATTTAAATATGCATTTTATTTTGTTAGTATGCATGTTTTTATTGCAAATAAGTTTTCATTATTTTTAAAATTTAGGTCTTCAATATATTTGTGAGTTTCAAATTTTTTAAAGAAGACCTTGCATGATATTTCTAAAACTCTTGTGCATTTAATTAGACTTATGTGGTTTATTATCTCTTATGTATTTTTATAGCATAAGCTTTTTTCTTGATATCTCCTATTACTTGCCTACACTTGTGCTATTGTGCAAATTTTGTTTAAAAATTGTGTAGGGCATATATCTCATATTCATTGGCTATCGTCTATTAGAAATTCTTAAACCATCGAGGTATGTTCACTCGTATTATTAGAACTCGTTATTATGTTTATGCACATCTTTAATATATTTCACTTCAACCCTTAAGTGCCCAAAATGATTTTGCAAATTTTTCTTAAAAGGGCACTACTTGGCAAATCTCGATTTTCTCGTATATATGTGTTTCCGAAACTCGTATTTATTGGACTCGGTCCATAATTATCTTTTTGCAAAGTTTTAAAACTTTTGGGGTGAAAAATCGAATTTTTGAAAAAACGAAGGATGAAAAATCGTGATCGATTGGGGCCGGTCAAAGCGAGGGGCGGCACGGGCCGCCTCGCACGTCGACCGGTCGCACCCCACCTCGACCGGCCGCCCAACGCAATTTTTCAAGATATAACCCGTCTGTCTTCAATTATGAAAGCAGAACATCAAAACCTCTCTTCGCAGCAAAGAAAAAAAATCACCCATTTTTTCATAAAATCCTCAATTCTTCATCATTTTTCACGATTCTTTTGCTAATCCACCTATTTTTTCAAGAATCTTTCATATATGGCTCCTCCAAGAAATTCCACCGATCAAAATCCCACTTCCAAGAGAAGAAAGGGCGAAGAGGGTTCTTCGAGAAATCGGCGAGACGGAAGCCAGAACAAAGGGATATTCGAGCTGCACAAAATGAACGTGGCTCAAGAACGTGATGACATTCAAAATCCCATACTCTCTCGGGCCCAAATTGCCGAGCTCATGAACAATTTCGCTCAAAAATTGTCGTTGGGCAAAAAGTAAGAAATCTTTTATTACTCAAGCTCCCCATTCTAATAATGTTCTTAATTTCATCAATAAATATGCGGAGTGGTACTATGAAGATTCGGGAATGGGTGGAAAGTCGATTGCTCGGACTAAAATTTGTCATTTTAATTCATTTGCTAATGAATATCCTACTATTAGAGGATTCTTTGAGGAGCAAGGTTGGATGTTTTTATGGGAGCATGCATATGTTTTGTATGATGATGATATTATCCAACATTTTTATGCAAAATGTGGGTGCAATATGATGTTGATGATAGTAAGCCTATTGCGGTAAATTCGTTTGTAAAAGGTCGTCACTTTAGGTGGACACCTAATGATATTTGTCGGCTTCTACATGTTGAAGGTGGTTGGGATTTTTTCTCTTGTGCTATTTGGAATGATGATATGTTGGGGGTGTCTATGAGAGAAGTTAAGACCTATTTGGGCGTATGGCCAAAGTATTCATTGTTGGCGATGACACTTGAGCACCGAATTTTATACGTTATTGTCGCCTCGTATTTGTGGAAAAGCGGGTAAAATGCCTAGCAAATGGACTATTTTTGACTTATAAGATTGCTAGAAGGGAACCGCTTAACTTTGGCGCCATTCTTATCCAATGTCTAATTGAGTCTATCACTCAAGGAAATAAGAAGTTTGTTATGGGAAGCGGATTTGTAAACTTCTTATACAATCGGGACTACCTTCGTCGGAATGTAATTCGGAGGTATTTCAAAATGACTTTGACATTGATAATATCTCCCAAATGGTCACTATGCGAATAATATGGGCATCCGACCAACTAAGATGGCTAGAGGAAGAGGCCAAGATTCCCGCATCCAAACGACTTCTTTGATGATGCCGAGGCCGCGAGATTGGCGAGGAAGGCGAGCGCTAAGCAATACGGAGGTAATCTCAGGTGCTCAACCTTCAGAAAGGTACACCCAAGCCGAATTTGATGATTTAAGATCTTTTCATGAAGCTAGGTATGAGGCTTTGGAGCAAAAGACCTCGAAAATGCAAAAATCAATCGGCAAGTTGAAGAAAATCATCAAAGATTTCATTCCCTTTTAACTTCGCTTCTCTTCTGGCCGAGATTGATGTCCCCACCCCTTTACTAATCAAGCATTTTCTCTCTTATTCATGTTGTTTTGTATTCCTTTTGACTTTCTTGTAAAACTCTTCGTCTAATGAGATTTGCTTGTTTTCTTGAAAGGGTTAAAATTGCAAGTTGATAATGACTTGTGGATGATCATGATGGAGTATTTGTTGGTAACAATACTCTAGTTTGACATATTTTGGTATGAAGTACTTGATGGTAAAAGTGCTTCTTTTTAATTTTTTGCTTGATGGCATTCGTAATGCCTTGATCTTTTTCGGGGCAATATTATCTCAATTGGGTTGAACCCTCGAGTTTATGACTTTCTTGTATATCTCTTGCTATATTTTGCATATGATCTTGATGGGCTTAGATATATTGTTGTATTGTTTGGGAATGAATTTTATTTGGCTTGGATCATTTACAAGGGCTATATACAACTTCTTTTAATTTTTAAGCCCATAAAGTGTTCGATGAAATGTCAAAATGAAATTTTCAACTTCTACATGAGTCTCTTGCTTCCAAAAGTCTTCAATACTTTTTGAGATCATGTTTTGGCAAATAAACCGAGCATATGAACTCTTCATGATACATTTCTCCCTTTTTTCTTTGGTTTTTAAGCTTAAATTGCTCAATGGTTGATAAACCGTCTCTTTAGCGCACTTTGAAGTATTTGTATGATGTTTTTATCATCCTAACATTCTTTTTGATGATTCCAAAGGGGAGAAACAAGAAATTGGCTCATTAGCTCAAAAAGCTAATAAAAGCTTGTTATAAAAGCTATAAGCTATGGCTCTTAAAAGCCATAAAGTTGTGATTTATTTTTAGTCCAATTGTTGCTTGATGGACTTATATACTTGTCTAATGATGTTTTGTGACAGGGGGAGCTTATAAGCTCTTGAACAATTTGTAAAAGCTAAGCTTTTAGCTTATGGTTAATTGCTTTTACATTATTCTTGATGTCTTTAGTTGATAGGGGAGCTTGTACTTATTATTAAATATATTTACTCCTTTCTTGATTTGCTTATGTATTTTGGAAATTTTGTTTGCTTCCAAACGGTTAGATGTTTTTAGGAAAATCGTTTTTAAAACCGTCGCCTAATATCTCTAAAAATTGTTTTGGTTTGTAATCATCAAAAAGGGGAGATTGTTTGATACATGTTTTTATCTTAATTTTGATGATTTTATTTTTACACCAAAACAATGTTATTATTTGTTGTCCAAATACTCCTAAATGATTTAAAATGGTTTTAATATTTTAGGAGTATTTCTTCAAGTTTTATTTTGATAAAATTGGACAACACTTTTAATGAATTTGTGTTTATATGTATTTACTTCAAAACAAGGTTCTAAATGTTGTCTAAATACTCCCGATTGGTTTAAAATATTTTTACTAAATTTTTGGAGTATTTCTTGAGTTTTATTTTCGACAAAAATTGGACAACATTGCCTTCTCTTAGTCCGGCCGCCCCTATAGGGCAACCGTGCATCAAGATAATTTTGAAATAGAAAATGAGACGGAAGAAAAAATCAAGCGGTCGGCCGGCCGCAGGCGTCAATCGTCCGTCGATCCGCCAGTGGTCACCAAGACTACAGTGTTTTTTGAAACATAAAACTTTGATCTTCAATTTCTCAAGGCATGGGACCGGTTGAACATAGGGGTGACCGTCGAACCTACGTCGGCCGCCTATGTAAAAATGTTGTGTCATTTTTGAACTTATTTCATGCGACCGTCGCCCTATCTTTGGACAAAAAAAATGTGACCGTTTGATAAAGACAAACTTTCCTTAAAATGTGGGATTGATTTCTACAGCTATATATTCTTGATTTTAATTGTATTTTTCTGTAGATTTTCAATCCCCAAGAGGAGTCTATGCTTGATCAATCATCTCCTATAAATAGAGGAAGCTTTGGAGCAACCAAGTGAACCATTGAGATCAATACAACAAGATACACTTCAAGAAAACACTTGTTCTTTATTGTCATTATTCTTGTTGTAATTTTACCTAGCTTATCACTTTCACATTCTTGAGGTCTAGGCTATTATTGATTACACTTTGCACTCAAATTGTAATATTCATTATTGAGTTGTAATCTTGGTTTTGGTTATCATTCAACACAAGATATCCTTGTGAGTGTTCTTGTGGTAAGAACACACTGGATGATCTAGGTGATAGGTGCAAGAAGATTGTGGTGATCTTCTTATTGAGGTGTTGAAGAATTTGGTATTCTTCAAGATTGAAGATTGTGGTAATCTTCACAAGGTGCGTTGAAGGAAGATTGTGGTAATCTTGAAAGGAGATTGTGGTAATCTCCAAAGGTGGTATTGAAGAAGAGTGTGGTGCTCTTCAAGTTGTTGTAAGTTGAGTTTGTATTAATTTTGGTAATTAATAAAATTCTTTTTCTTTTTGAAATCCATCCCGGATATACTTGGGTGGTAGTAGATTAGGCCCTAGGTGGGTTGAACTACTATAAATCGACGCGTGTTGTTTACATTCCGTACCTTATTATTGTCTTTGAGCTTTCGGTTCGAAAAAGAGGGTAAAATCAAAAAGATGGAGATAATCTATTCACCCCCCCTCTAGATTATCGTAGCCGCTTGGACTTACACGTACATGCCTAAATGAATATTTGATTTGTTTCTCTTTTAAACATGATTTACCTTTTGTAAAACTTGACATTCCTTTATTCTTGAAAATGAATCATAAATTAAATTCCCAAAATTAGGTAAGTTAGGGTTTAAAATTCTAGAATTATTCCCAAAATTGATTATAATCCAACCATATTTTAGCCATAATTTTATTCCCAATTCAATGGGACACAAGTATTACAAGCAATCATTAACTGCATGTTTTGGTGTCTACATTTAATTTCAAAAAACTGTAGCAATACATGAAAAAATAGCAACGGAGAACCTCCAAGCGAGTCGCCTTACGTAGGCTCGACAATCTTTGATGCCTCCACAAGAGTTTTGGTTTCATGTCTAGTTCTCGCATTCCAATTTTTTTATTTAACTTCATATTTCATTGTATTATATGAAAGACACATATATAATTATGATGTCATCTTGTTCACGTCTCATTCATCCAATAATCCAATACAATTGAATGGAAAAGTGGAATAGGAATGCGAAACATAAAATTTCAATATGGCTTCCATCCAACACTCAATCATAAATCAATTGCTTGAGGAATATTAAAGGAGACCAAAGCAGTTTCAAGTAAGTTATATCAGAAAATAAAACATACTCTTCTATTATAGAAAAGTACTTATTTATGAGAGAGAGAGAGAGGAGAGAGATTTCTTGTTTTAAGACCATCTCCAGCAATAAGGTAAAGTGGCGCTCATACATGATACATACACAACTGACAGAGAAAACTCTTTCCAACAATGCGCAAACACGACGCTATTTCATCCGCTATTTTGATGAAATCTAAAAGTCGTGCACCAATTTTGATGCAACACTATTCAACCGCTACTTGTTTGTTTTTTTACTTTTTTTGCTTTCCATTAATTACAAATATTTTGGTGTATTTATAATATGCAATATAATGTCATTTATTATCCTAATTTTGTATTTGGTTTTAAAATTATTTTAATAAAATTTAATTAGTTGAATTTATAATTTATTTTAATATGTTATGAAAATATAAAATTTAATTAATATTATATTAAATAAAATTACATATCAAAAATATAAAAATTAATATTATATGTAATCTTATTTTTAAATTAATAAATATCAAAATTAAATGGATAAATAAAATATTCTTTTTAGTGCAAAATTTTATGTAAACTACTTGAGATGTGGTCTAGATTCTATACTAAAACAATGTGTGGAAAAATTACACTAAAATGGTGCAAACTCCTAAAGATGGTCTAAGGTACTATATATATATATATATATATATATATATATTGACAACATATCTCGTATACTTAAATTTTGAGTAAACTTAATTAAGTCCACTATATTCTATCTTGATTTAAATGACTAAGTGATCAGTTCGGCCAAGGTACTTAGACCTAGGGGTGGCCATGGTTCCGAAATCGCCGGTTTCGGTTCCTCATTTTGGAGAAATCGGAACCGTTGCCTCACGGTTCCGGTTTTCGGTTCCAAAACCGAAATCGATGGTTCTAGTCCAGTTCGGAACCGGTTGCCTTTCACTCGATTCGGGTTAGGTTTTAATCGGAACCGTTTGTTTATTTTTTGATATTTTTTTGATTTCTTAAAATAGTTTATCAATTTCTATTAAAAAAAAGGAAAATAAAGAAAAAAACTTGGATTTAATATTCAATAAATTTTTATACTTAATATTAATAATAATATTAAACTATCTATATATATTATTAGAGTATAGAAGAATCAAAGTTCACGTAGTTCGCATATAATATTTGGTTTAAAACGTGTCTCACGTAGTTACGAAAATAAAACATCATAATAAACATTTAACATTTCTTCTAACATGTATTTACCAAAACAAGATTGTTGGTTTTAACCTTAAAATAAACGGTTCCATCACGGTTCCATCGCGGTTCCACCTACGGATCTAACCGACAGTTAAAACCGCCGGTTCCACGGTTTTTGAGACCTAGGAACCGGTTCCACGGTTCCGGTTCCTATTTGAAACCCGGTTTCGGTTTCATTTGGCCATCCCTACTTAGACCCAAGAAGCCTTTGTGATACTGATAGGGGTGTTCCAATTTTGCTTGTCACCCACATTTTTGTTCCAATTTAAATATTTTTTGCTTTTAAAATTATCTTCCAACTCGGTGTCATATAAAACATATAAAATTGAGTGGGATGGGTAACTTAACGGATTATTGTGTTTGTGAGATTTTTTTGTGAAAGTGTAGTGAATTTTGGGTGTATAATTAATATAAGCGTAGGCGCTATTGCCATTAGCGCCAATGCACCATGCACTGATGCCAATAGCGCCCGATCTTTTTTTTATTTTTTTTTTTTTTTTTTTTTCTTTAATTGGGTGCTAGTCAACTTTATTTTTTTTTTACAATTCTATTAGTGCCCAACTCCATTTTTTGTATTTTTTTATATTTATTTAATAATTAATTAGTTTATAAATTAAAAATTTTAAATTTTAAATTTATTTGATTAATCTCAAACTAGGGGTGTTCATTGTTAACCATTAATCGAAATATTGAAAACCGAATTAATCAATTTGATAATTGGTAAAACCAATAATTGAACCGAAATTATATTTACCGAATTAACCAAAATATTTTTAAAATACAAAAAATATATGTTGTATATATAATATATGATATAAATAAATAAATATAATTCACAGAAATTTATTTAAAATACAAAATATAATTTTTATATATAATATATGATATAAATAAATAAAAATATATAATAAATTATATATAATTATAATTATATATAAAATATATGTTTAACACAATATTTCAGTTAATTCAGTTAATTTTGAATTTTTGAACCGATTAACCAATAACCGAAATCGAGTTAATTGAACACCCTTTTTCTGTACCAAATCAATTTCATTACTCGATCAGAACCGAATTATTTTTCTGGTGAATGGTTAAAGGTTTTGAAGAATTTAGACACCCTTTTTTATTATTTTTTAATTCAGTTATCGATTAATTAGGTTCAAAATTCAAAATTAAATGAATTAACTGAAATATTGTGTTAAACATATATTTTATATATAATTAAAATTATATATAATATATTATATATTTTTATTTATTTATATCATATAGTACATATAAAAATTATATTTTGTATTTTAAATAAATTTCTATGAATTATATTTATTTATTTATATCATATATTATATATACAACATATATTTTTTGTATTTTAAAGAAATTTCTGTTAATTCGGTTAACCGACCGAATTAACCGAATATATAATTCGGTTCAATTAATTCGGTAAATATAATTTTGGTTCAATTAATAGTTTTACCAATTATCAAATTCGGTTAATTCGATTTCCAACATTTCAATTAATGGTTAACCGAATGAACACCCTAGTTTGAGATTAATCAAATAAATTTAAATTTTTTAATTTATAAACTAATTAATTATTAAATAAATATAAAAAAAAAAAACAAAAGGAGTTGCGCTAGTTCAATCAACTAGCGCCCAATTAAAAAAAAAATAATAAAAGAAAGATCGGGGCTATTGGCATTAGCGCCTGGTATATATAATGTGGTATAGTATAACACATTATATATGCGCTAATGACAATAAGCGCTACACTTACACCCAAAATTCACTACACTTTCACAAAAAAATCCCACAAACACAATAATCAGTTAATTACCCAGGGATATATGATTATATTTAGTGATGTAAAAGAATCGAGTAGAATCGAACATAATATTGTTCAAGTTTATTTGAATTTGTTATCCGCTTCAAAATTTGTGTTTTAAATTTTGTTTGATTGTTAATCGTTGAAGCAGCATTACTTGAATCAAACTCTAATCGAACTCGAAAGTAGCATGATATATGTACGTATATTTTATCAATTTTTGACTAATCGAGTCTCGAGTTGAGCTTTACATTTTACCAAACGAATTGTGTTAAAGCTTGGTTCGTTATCAACGAACATTAAAGCTCAAACGTATTTTTAACGATCAATCTCAGAAATGAAAGATCGAATAGTTTAGTTTCAACAGTAATTATAATAAAAATGAAATTATCAAGAAAAGGAACTGAAAATGAAAGAAAAGAAAAGAACTTGGACCACCAGCTAGCTATAAAAGCTATGTGGTTGTGTGAACCTGAGATTTACTTTTTTTTTTTTTTTTTTTTTTTTTTTTTTTTTTTTAACTTAAGCGCCTTACGCCGACTACGCCCGTATCGGTGAGACAATTCCGGCTCCTCATCATTCCGCGCCAAGATAAAACGCATGGATGTGCACGATTGGCCAAGGTGTTCGACGGTCACGACGATAACCAGATCCTCCATAAAGGTAAAGAGAACAATTATGTTCGACCCCCCAATCTACTAATAACGATCTCTCCCGAATCGAACCCACACGGATGCTATTCAAAGATGAGTTCCCACCAAATCTTCACTACCGCATATGCCCTGGGAGCAATTTGATGGGAGCGAGGATATGAACCCCTGGCCTCCACCCCACAAACAATTTGATGGGGAGTTATGATTTGAACCCTCGACTCCATCCCACAATCTTGTGGTGGGGAGTGTTAAGCTAAGCCCACCTGGTTGTGAACCTGAGATTTACTGCTACTGCAGTTGCTGGAAATATTGCCCACTGCCCAAAATTACCACTTCGTCAGTTCATTACTCTTTTGATCTGGGGTATATTCTTTCACCCTTCGAGGCTTTCTTAATTGTTCAAAAATTTGCTAAAAGTAAGAACAAAATATCTAGGATCTGTAACACCAGTACCAGCATAAAGCAAAATATAGAAAAAAATATGTGTTTTAAGTTTTCAAATTAATTAAATAGTTATTGATTATTTTTTATATGCAATTGAGTGAAAAGTTGTAATTTTAAAAAAGTTAAACAAAATGATGTTGGTTTTTTTTTTTTTTTCCGCAGATCACTCCAAGTCAAGGATGTCCAACTTCTTCTCCGGCTGGTAGAATCTTCGGATGAAAGCCTACAACACACAGAAACAAGGTTAGGGGGTTCGCAGGGTGGTCCTCCGACGCTCAAGGCGGTGTGACTTTAATCGTAGGAGAGAAAAATCCAGAGAAAGTAGGAATGTAATTGCAGAATTAATAGAACTTAATTACAAATGAATGGAGAAACCTTTATACACCTAAGGTTAATTGACCTTATGAGCGTAGCGTAGAAGAAAGTGACTCATGGGCCGAATAATTTGTTTGTAGCCCAATAATTAATGAACAATATTGGGTAATTAGAAGCATTAAATAAATGCATGAATTAAATAATAATTATTATTATGGTAATTAGAACTTTCGAGTATTATATTTCTAAATTAATTAATCGCATTACCTATTCTTGATTAGTAATCCAATGCTGAAAATGATTAGATTCTCGTACGATAAAGGGAAAGCAACTAACGTTACAAGTAGCAAACTTTAATCATTGCTTTAAGTACTAAACAAATTTATTTAAGTTCAAATTAAAGGTAACAAGGCATTGACATTATGATGTTGAGATCAAAAGCAAAATATCGTGAGATTCCTTAATTAATCCGTAGAATAATTGATTGAGAAATAAAGCACATGAAAATGGATTGTGTAATTTTATTTTTTTATTTTTTTATTTTTATATAAAAATGGATTGTGTAATTATATATATAATAAATTAGGGCCGTCATATGCAAGAATAGTAATATATAGTACACATGCAGTGTGCCCATTTGTGGCTAAAATACAAGTAAACAACTTTAATTGAAGAGTGATGTCTCCCCAATATAAGTGGACCTGTTAGACTAATTGACCAAACATGGTGTTATGTCGCTTGATATGAAATGATATTATGCAAAAAAAAAAAAAATAATAATAACCAACAAATTTATGATATTATGCAAAAAAAAAAAAAAAATTAACCAACAAATTTATTTTATTCTTTATAATATTGTATATGATGCAATATTGTATTGAATGTGTATAATGCGATACGATTTTTCCATATATAATATTGCCAGCTTCAATTATCATCAAGTTATATAATGAGGTATTTACCAATGAAAATAAAATAAAATAAAATAATAATTTTATATATTAGGAGTTGCACCTGATCTCATATTATTATGGTTGAAAAATGAACTTCTTTACTCGATACTTGATTCAAAGTTAATCGTCAAAAACTCGTTGGAGCTCGGTTCATTGACATAATGAACCAAAGTTGAACATATATTTTTCGTTCGATAAGATGTAATTAAAGTTCGGTTCGAGCTTGACTGATTAGTTAAAAAGGAGTAAAGTATGTGTAAAAATATCAAGCTACTCGAGTTCAATTCGTGTTCTACCGACTAAAACTCGCTCGAGCTTGATTCAATTAATAATTTTTGAAGCTCTATTAAAATTCAAACAAGCTAGCTTGAATAATACTATGTTCTTTTCAACTCGACCGACTTGACTCCTTTACACCCTAACATGTCATTCATCTTTCATCAAGATTTGTTTGCAATATCAAATTATCAAATTTTGATGGTTGTATATTAATTCGATAATATGTTACCTCGGTATAAAATTAGTTTTTTTTTAATAAATTGGGAGTAGTGGTTGGAGGGGAGTGGATAATTTCAAAAAAATTGAAAAATGCAAGGTTTGAACCCTGGTTAATAATCTTACAAAGAGTAAGTAATACCACTTGAGCTACAAATTTGGTATCGGTTTAAAATTAGTTGATGTCGTTGATGAAAATTGTAGTAGAGAATTAATTGAGTTTATATTTTTTTACAAGATATTTCATAATAATAAACAACATGAACGTATATATGCAAAATTGTTACAAATTGAATACCATAAATTTATCAATATTGTTAACAAGTACAGTAAGAATTATTGGAAATAAAATTATATATTTGTTTATATTAAGTTACAACTCTTTTCCAATTTCTTATGCCAAAATAAAATGAAATATACATTGTTCAAACTATTGCATGTCCTATTTAGTTCGAACTTTGAAAGGAGACTAAATAAATCCGTAAAAAACAACCCAAATCTGCTAATTTCGTTATTATTGTTTCCCCCTTTTGATTGGAAACTATATAGTAATATTCTAAATTTGACTTTTTCACTTTTCCTCCTAGTCCACCCTTCGAATCTTATGCACGTCAACTATATCCAATTATATATGATTAACTTAAACCTAAATTTTAAAATTAATTTTATATACTTAATATATGTATTTATTTATGAAGTAGAATACGAAATGAAGCACTCATAATCCAAACTGCCTAATCCAACCACAAATCAAAAGTCTTAGAGTACATTTCGATTCACGAAACATAGAAAGCTGCAAAATTGGTTCAGTAACTATATAGGCTGGTAATTTTTGGTCTAATAAATATCTCGATATAGCAATTTTAATTTTATAGGATTTTGATTCTATGTAATTTTGATCTCATAAGTTCTAAATTTATACAATTATGATCCTACAAATTCTAATTTGTGAGATTTTAGTAAGAACTTTTGATATTTCAATATTTCATTTCTTCCCACATTAAGAATAACCAAGATACTATGATTGTTACTAAAGAATAAAATCGTTGACCTGAATCGCACATCAAGAAGTTACATGACTAAGATTGTCAACCCCTAACGATTCTACGCGACTAGAATTGTAACTTGGTCGTTTTATGACAATAGAATGAATTCTCAAGATAAGTTTTTTTTCAAGATATTTTATATAGCGTCTCACCATATTAATTATATTTTGTTTGCATTTCATATTTGTGTAATATGCAGTGTTGTAAAAATCGGCCTAGACGCTGCGCGCCCCTAGGTCGATCCGATTTTCCAAAAAATCGGCCAAAAAAAAAAAATCGGTCGGGTAAAAATCGGCCTAGGCGGCCAAAAAATGGGCAAAAATTGGGAAAAAAATCGGAAAAAATCAGCCAAAATACAAAAAAAAAGAAAAAAAAAGAAAAACTTGGTGTTTCTAGGCGTCCGGCTGCCGCCCAACTAGCGCCTAGCGATTTCTGCATATGAGAGAGAGAGGTCAAACTTTAAAATTGGACAATTGGTGGTGGATCCAACACATCCAAGAGAAAGACATAAAATGTACTCTCTAAGGGTCAAAAGGACTAAAAGATCATCTTTCGCTGTCTTTTTCATGGCATCAAAGTCATCCAAACAGAAGCACAATTTTGAAGATAACTTTTGATACCAAGATTGAAAATTGATTATAGCTAAAGGGGTAAGGAAAATAAAGGTAAACCAGCTGAAAAAGTGAAAAAGCTAGTGAGGAATCTTTACGTAATTCAAAATTTTCATATGAAAGGGAAAATTTTAATCAGATGATGATGAGGAAAAAGAAGTTTGTTGGAGGCATGGATTTCATTTCCATGTCTCGGACATGTTTTCCATTTGCAGTCCTTCAATGGACCATTCAGTTTTCATCAAAAGCATTTCCTTTTACTTTTCTATAAATCTAATCTTTTTGGCTTTCTAAACTGACAACTTAGGTCCCTCTTGATGCATGGGCTAAAAAAATTAAGTATATGTGTGTGTGTTTGGCAAAATTGCAAAATTGGTCCTGTAATTATAAGCGGTAAAAAAGGTCGCTAAAAATCACATTTTGCAAAATATTCTCAGAACTATAGCAAACTCGATTTTTCAGATGCAAAATGCACGGTTTGCAAAATAGTCCTGTAACTATATGTAAATCATAATTTCGGTACTAATTTCACCGAATTTCAGTCACGTGAGCGGCACATGTAGTTTCCGATTTCCTATGAAATTAGGACCAAAATTGAGATTTTCATACAGTTACAGGACTATTTTGCAAAATGTGCATTTTGCAGGACCAAAATTGAGATGTTTGTATAGTTACAGGGCATTTTTGCAAAACGTGATTTTTAAATCTGACGTAATAACTTACAAACCAAGTCTGTCTGGTAAACCACACTAGGCAAGCCCTGTACAATATGCTCAACAAATGGTGCAAAAGTGGGGGTCCGAACTCGAGACGTATTTGGACTCAAAAATCCACCCTACTCGACATGGGCTTGAGGATTTGTATAATCATCTTGATACTTGGTAGGGCATACATTTAGACAATACATGCATATATATAAATTTCTATTTTTCTTTAGGGTCAATTACAGAAGTACCCTTAAAGTTCAGTCTAATTAATTACCAATATTCTCTTACTATTTGTTTTATATTTTAAAAATTACACCCTAAAAATGGGGTATTAGCAAGCAAATTAAGACAAACCTCCGGGGTGTTTATCTTAAAGGATTGTTTGTACTTTTGAAAAATTACTCGAGTTCTATTTTTTAGTTAGACTAAATCTCATGGGTAGTTCTGTAATTTACCCTTTATTTATCTCTCTCAAATTTACTGGATTCATTTGCATTTGCATGTAATTTATTTTGATCATATATATTGACATTCCTCATAGTTCCATATTTAGTCGAATAATCCGAAAAAGGGCACAATAAATAAAAATAGGCAAAATTGCAAAATTAGTCCTCAGTAACTAAAAAGCGATGCAAAAAGGTCATGTAAAAAGCTTGAATTGCAAAATAGTCCAGTAACTATGTACAATTCGCAAAATAGTCTGTAACTATGTACAATTACCGCAAAATAGTCCTACAAATTGCACAGATTTTCAAAATAATCATGTAACTTATACTTGAGTCTCAATTTTAGTCCTAGTGGCAATTTGAAATTTCACCGAATTTCGATCACGTGAGGGCACATATAATTCCCAATTTATGGTGAAATTAGGACTAGAATTGATACTCAAGTGCCACTTACATGACTATTTAGCAAATTGTGCAATTTGCGGACTATTTTGCAATATTGTACATAGTTCAAGACTATTTTGCAATTCGAGTATTTTATAGGACTTTTTGCGATTGACTTTAGTTACTGAGGACTAATTTTGTAATTTTGCCATAAAAATAAACATAAAAATTGAGGGGTTGCCTTTGGCCACGGACATGGTGAAGCACATGGCAAATATGGGATGAGATCTCCTATTCCATTGTTCAATCACTTCTATATTAGGGTTAGAGGTTCGATGGAGCTTTTGTGTTAGTGGTGCTACTACACAAAAGACGTAAGCCCTTTATCTTTGGAGACATTACGTCAAACCGTGAGCACTAGTTGGGGACGTATTTGTCTTGCGAAAGAGGTCTTCCCTCGACTTGGCTTATAAAGTTCTATCGATTCACGCTCGGATTTGGAGTTCATTCATGAATTGTAATAGTTAGATTTTACTTGAAGTTGTAATTTTTTGTTTCTATTTTTGTAAGGCTATTGTGGAAGGCATTTCCCGTTGTAATCAAATTGTAATCAACAATCGCAAGACAAGTATTGTACCTTCACAATGGCGAGGAGAAACAGAGCCTTAGCTTGAGATGAATCTAATGAGAAGACCTTCCAAAGTGGTTCTTTGGTATTGTTGTTGTTGCTAAAAACGCGTTGCGTTTGAAGCATGGGGCTAGGATAGTGATTTCTTATGCCATAACTTTGTCTTTAATAGACTTAGTGGTATACTTTTTTGTATGTATAGTGTGGTTTGATATAATCGAGGATGTTTTTCCAAAAGGTTCATGGTTTTGAAAATAAATACGAAATGAGGATGTGTTTTCCAAAAGGTTCGTTATTTCTAATTTTTGGATTGAAAAATGGATGATTCCAAGAATCCAAAAATGTGTTGAAACTAGTCTATAACTTTCAACCGATCCCGCATGATATCCGTCTTTGAAGGGATGTCATTTAAGTGAAAATTCCAAATGGTTTACATCATTATGATGTTGTTATTTAAAGTTGGAAAATTTTTATGAATTCCTAAATGCATAATCGGAAGGAAATTGGAATAGTGGCCTGATTGTTCGATTGAAAATCGAAGAAAGCAATCGAAGGTCTGAAAGCTAAATCCAGGAAAGTCTTGCTAAAGACTCGAGAAAATGGTGTTGGAATAATTTTTAAGAATTCTAACGGATCCAGCAATTGTGGGAGTATGACCACACTTTATATCACAATTTTGGCTTTCGAGCTACAGTTGCATCTAGATGTCACAGAAGATGTAGTCTGAGATGTGGTAACATCTAAGGCAGACGTTGAACCACAATTGCAGGAGGTGTTGGCATAGGTGTTGTAACGTCATGGGTAGATGGAAGACCAATTAAGGTCTGAGGTATTGCTAGAGGTATGTGAGACCGAAGGCAAACTCAGAACTAAATGAGGTCTAAAGTGTTGCCACAAATGTGATAACATCTAAGGTCACACTTGTTGTAAAATGGTTTCGAACTGAATTGTCGGAACAAGGTTCTGAAATTTGTTTGAATGAGGTTCTAACGGTATTGTTGGAACAAGGTTCTAACAGTTTTAGAACACCGAAAAGCATTCTAATGCTAATGAAAAGACCATGAGCTGTGTAAGTTCTGGGGTAATCCGAAATTGAACAAAGAAACACATGATATATGGGGGGAAGCTGTTTTAACGGCGAACCACGTATTGAATAAATACCAATTAAAGGGAAAGATAAGACTTCTACGAATTGTGGAAAAATCGTAAGCCTTCTTATAAATACCTTAAAGTGTGGGGATGTTTGGCTAAGGTTGCAATACCGAACCAAATCAAGTTAAAATCGATCCTAAAACGGTCGATTGTGTTTTTATTGGTTATGCACTTAACAAGATAGTGCATATCGTTTTATGGTACATAAACCGTAAAATTCAAAAATGATTGTTGGTACCATAATTGAGTCAAGGAATGTTATATTCTTTGAGAATATTTATCCTTGTAAAGAAAAGATAGATGGAAGTTTAAAAAGCGATGTATTCAGATGTTGCTAGAGATGTTACTTCTGATGTTATAACATCTAGAACAGCTACAGATGTTACTGCAGATGTTGCTGAAGATGCTACTTCGGGTGTTATAACATCTGGGACGACATTTGGTACAACATCTTCTGTCACATTTGAGAACAATTAGTTAAACATCGAGTGGTGAAGAACTAAGACGAAGTAAGAGGCCTAAGGTGGTTAAGTCCTTTGGACGACTTTCTATCATTGATGTTAGATGGTGAGCCAAACTCGATTAAAGAGGCTCTAAGTAGTCCACTGCCTCCGCTCCGCCGGCAAGAAGCAATCAATCGAAATCGAGTCCATTCTGCAAAATCATACGTGGGAGTTGATTGATCTCCCTGATGGTCATAAACCTTTAGGATGTAAATGGATCCTAAAGAAGAAGTATAAAGCATATGGAACTATTGATAAGTATAAAACACAGCTTGTAGCCAAAGACTTTAAACAAAAAGAAGGGTATGACTTCTTTGACACCTATTCTCCGGTAATGAGGATTACGTCTATTCGGGTGCTTCTCGCGATTCTTGCTTTGCACAATCTAGAGATTCATCGAGATGGATGTCAAGATGGCATTTACGAATTGAGAGATAGAGATCTTTGAAATCTACATGGAACAACCTGAAGGGTTTATTTCACCCGATCAAGAAAATAAGATGTGCAAGTTAATAAGATCCTTGACAGATCGAAACAAGCTCTAAAACAATGGCATCTTAAGTTTGATAACACGATGTTGTCAAATGGGTTTAAAATCAATGAGTGTGATAAATGCGTATATGTCAAAGGGACATCTAAACATTGTCATAGTTTGTCTATACATAGACGATTTGTTAATCATGGGCATTAGTCATGATACTATCATGGACAAGAAAAGAATGTTAAAGAGAAACATTGACATAAAGAATATGGGGATTGTTGATGTGATCCGGGGATAAAATCGGTAGAGAACTCCCGATGGAATTATCTTGTCACAATCCCTTTATGTGGAGAAAGTGCTCAAGAAATTCAATGCTTTTGTGATTCACCGTCAAAGACGCCCATTGATTTAAGTGTAAACTGGTTACTAATAAAGCGAGTAACTAGTGGCTCGGATGGAATACTCACGTATAATAGGCGATCGATGTAGATCACAAATTGTACACGTCAGACTTGGCCTATCCTGTAAGTATGTTGAGTAGGTTCACGAGCAATCCAAGCCATGAGCATTGGAAAGCGTTAACTAGGGTGTTAAAATACTCGATAAGTATACCCTAGGTATGGGTTATACTACTCGAGGTATCCTATTTTGTACTTGAAGGATATAGGGATGCTAGTTGGATTTTGGATTTTAAAGATTCTTATTCCACTAGTGGATACATATTCATCATTGGAGGTGGTGCGGTATCGTGGAAGTCCACGAAGCAAATGTGTATAGCTCGGTCCACCATTGAATGCGAGTTTATGGCTTTGGACCATGTTAGAGGAAGCATGTGCCTTGAGTGGCGATTCATTGTAATAGCCAAGCGGCTATATGAAGGGCACAAAGCAATATGTATAACGGTAAGTCTATACATATTCGCTTGAGACACAATACCGTTAGACAATTGATCTCAAATGGTGTGATGTCAATTGACTACGTAAAAAGTCAAAAGATAATTTGGCGGATCCTTTGATGAAAGGACTAAATCGAGATTGATGGAGTAAATTGCTAGGGAATGGGCTTAAAGTCCATAAAGTAAAATAACTTGACATAGTGGTAACCCAACCATAATATTTGGAGATCCCAAGAACTTGGTTCAATGGGAAAATTAAGCTATGAAGGTTATGTTGTAACACTTGGAAACAATGTTTCAACTCATCCCTAGAGAGCAATGCCAAGTGTTGAAACACCTGCAAGTTGTGGTGAGTCTAAGTCATTTGACTTTAATGATTCCTACACCTCGTTGAGGTTGAGTATGGAAGGATACTCGGATAGGAGATAACCTATGTAAGTAAGAAGTGCGGGCCACTTCAAAGTAACACTTATGAATCCAAAGAGGTGTTCATGGTCAAACTTACACAAAACGTGAGAACATGAGGTGTTGAGACCTTACTGTGTTAATGATGTTGTCTCAGTATACACCATGGAGAAATAGTTCAAGGCATTATGTCCACTAGGCCGCCAGTGTACCCGACAGTATTGACTATGGAAGATTCAAAGCCACAAGCTACCTTTTCAGATGCAGTATTGTCTCTTGAGGACTGGTTTGCGTGTCTGCCTTCATGCATGCATTAATTTCCACTCATGTGGGGGATTGTTTGAAATCTGGGTTTGAGAAAGTGGGCGTTGACCCGACTTTGACCAAATTTTTGGTGGCTAAGACATTAATTTTGGAGAAATTAATTATATATTATTAATCTACTTTTTTAGTAGATGGTCGTAGTATTTTTTATTTCTCAAAACTGAATTTCGGTGAGTAAGAAATTAATACACGAAGTTGGCCACACGAATGGGCATTATGTAAAGGGAGTTGAAAGGATTTTTCTTCATCCCACATAGCTTATAAAGCAAAGTTTATCCTAATTTATAAACTAGAAGATGTTATTAGTTGGTGTTCGCCTATTTTTCTTAGCTTCACCGCAAGTGTACGGATCGATTTATAGAATAGGGTTTGCAAGGTCAAATCCACAGGATTAATAAATTAATGTACTAAGTATTGGATTATAATAGTCCTATTTTTATCTAAACTATCGAAATTTGAAGGTTTGGTTTTATTACTACTAAAGCGTAAATTAATCCTAAAATAACAAAGCAAAGAGCGATTAAAAGATGTGGATGGATGGATTCTGGGTTATGGTTTCAATTAATATCCCATTTTTATGCTCGGAGTTAAGCAAACCAAGGTTAAACATATTCTTCTCTATAGACCAATCACCAAAGTAATTTACCCTCTCTCTCGAGATGTATGTAAAGCGTTGATTGGAATATCTATGTTAAGCATCTCTACTCAACATGAGATATTCAACTCCCAAAAGTTCAAAAGATTAAAAGATCTCACAAATATTCACAGACTTCTCAATCATGCAATCTATTTGTGTCAAGTACTCAAGATCTAGTATTGAAACTCATCGGTTAGAATTATGAATCAATACATCAAACAAGTTTAGATCAAAGGCCTTTTGATAAAACAAGAATTAAAGCAAAGTACTTGAATAGAGAAAGAAAACATTAACTTCAATTATCCTTAATCATCACATAAAAGCGTTTATTAATCTACTCCCAAACAGGGAATCACAAGTGTTTTAGCCAGACATTGAAGATAAACAATTCATAGACAAATTATCCATAATCAAAATCTAACTAATTGAAATACGATACGATGGAATGAGTGACTCGGGGATGACGACGATCTCTCGATCTATCTTCAATCCTCGAAGGTGTGGTTGCGGTCTTGATCAATCTCTCGAAGTATCCGGTGGGAAAGCGCTCTTTTCTCTGGTTTCTAGGGTAAAAATCAGCGTGTCGTCGTTCGTGGCCGCCCGGTCTATTTGTACTTCGTTCGGGTCGAAACCTAGTTGAAATTTGACAAACTCTGTTTTTCCCGCAGCACGGCACGGCCGTGCCCCTTTGGCACGCCCAGCCCGTGCTGGGTGCCGAACCATTTGTAAACTTTCTTCAGAGGGGCAGGCGTGCCAATATGGCACTCGGCTGCCGTGCCCCAGGCCGCACCTTGAGTCCTTTTGTTTGGGTTGAGCACGGGCCGTGATAGAGAGCACGCCCGCCCGTGCTCACCTAAACAATATGCCCATAGGCTATTTTTCCGTTTCTCGCCGGTTCGTCAACTTCTTCTCGACTTGACTCCAAACTTCATCACTTGAGTCAATTATTGGCGGTTGCAATGCTCGAATTGTTGCCACTATGCCACAAATATAGATAAATTCCTACAAAACGAGCAAAGCGTAATCCAATTCCACAAAACAAGAATACAACCCAATTTACTTGTATAACGCATGCATATTCCCTCATTCTAGCCAATATTAAGCCCAAAATACATGCAAAATACGGTCAATCAAACCCCCAAACTTAAAGCTGTTGTGATACCCGGTCAACACTTTATAAACAAGACAACACAATTGGGGAAAAAAGAAGAGCAACTCAAGAACACCGCATCACAATTCATGTCATCTATCCATAGACATCAAGCATAAACCAACCAAGTTTCAAATAGCTAACACGGAGCACAAGTCTATTAAAATCATGGTAAAACACTTCAAATCACGCCTCTCAGGGATAAAGTGTATACTCTACTCACTAGAATAATAAGGGACGCGTGTATTAACTCAAATCATATCAATGTTGAAGAATTACCATATACTTGCAAATCGTCTCACATCTCCGCCACTTGTTTGTATGCAATTCACAAATCGAAAGGACTTTGTTTATGGTTGTAATGAAGGCTCTTTGGTTAAGGTAGGGAAATATGGATAAAGTGACTCAACTCAGCGTATAGATTGGTAAGCACATCGTTTTTCTCTACAGATTATTTTAATACCAACCAACTATGTACTCCCAATCGCCTTATATCTTATCACCTCTCTATTTCTCCCCTTTTTTTCATACAAATCATTCTCCTTCACCTTACATCACAATTTCCAGCTATTTACGTACATGCCGACTCACTTCTTTTTGATCACGTTTTTTTTTTTTTTTTTTCGATTTGTTTTGTGAGTATCTTCATTTTTCTCCTTTTCTTCTTTTATTCCCAATCACCAATCATACAAGCTATTTTCTAATTTCTTGATATCCCTTCATTCAATCATTTATTCTATCCTTTACTCAATGCTATACGCTCAAGTTTAGGATAACAGATATCTCAATTTAAGTTCTAAGGCTTGAAATGTGGCTATCAAAAAAATCAGGCAATAGGCTCAAGTTGGCTAACTAGGAAAATCAAATATCATAAGGTAGGCAAAAAGGCTTGAAAGGCTTAACAAAAATGGCCTAAAATCATTTTCATGAATGCATACAACATGTGACCTTGACGGAGATACCAGAGCAAGTTCTAGAATTCAAATCAACATGAATGACACACTCAAGCAAACAAGACTGCATATGATGAAAGCAGTAAAGGCTCAAAAGCTCACAGGCTTGTAAGTGCATAATTCAAAGCATTTTAACCATGATCCCAATAAGCACATGCTCCATATTAATTATTCTCAACCCGATCAACTCACACTCAACATCCAATTCAAAACAACATGAACTAATCCGCAAATGCTCCCAAGATCAAGACCTCAATCAAAACACACAAACACACAATAGCGGTCAACTCACTCCCTAACTACTAGGAAAGCAATAAACGTGCTAAAGCGATAAACATGCTAAAACCATAAAAAAAATCAAACATCTAATGCACTGCACCCTATATGATATGCTCTACATGCAACTAAATGAATGCAAACGCCACACCCATCAATAAAATTACTACCTCTCCCCCCAAACTTGAATGAAATTATAGCGCATAAAAGAGAAGGTAGAATTTCAAAGAAAAGTGTGGATAGGACTGGATTACTTGTGGGGGTGGCGGCGGGTAGTGGCCCTGGGAGATATGCCGATTCTCGATTCGTATCTTGCTGCCTGCAATATCTCCGACTCATTTGCTCGTATGCTTGGTTCCACAAGCTCGCATATGGTACCTTTGATCTTGGACTTCTTGGTAAGCACGGAAATCACTCTATCTTTGGCGCAAGCTTTCCTCAAATGCACAGAACTGTCGTGATCATATCGGCCCCCACGTTCCTCGCCTTGGCGAGAGCTCTGGAATATCAGCCGTCCCCTATGGGCCGCTCCGATTGAAGCTTCCTGTTGGAAGTCTTGCTCAAACCCCCCTCTCCGTCCTATCGTACTCTATGCCTCCATGACCAAGTCTTCTTCATCGGGCAACCCGGCTATCCTTCGCCTCTTTCGCGCCGCCAAACCCCGCATGACTCGATATGCTCCTCGGAGTATCTGGCTTGATTGATTTGGTTATCACCATCGCTTTGTGAGTGCGGGTTAGGAAGGGGAAACGAAGACCCGACTTTTTGTTGAAAAAGAGGATATTCTCTCATTATTGATGATCTTCATGGTGAGAAGGGCGCTCATGTTAATGCTTGGTACGCCCGCTAATGGTTCCATGCGGCTTATGTCAACCCCAAAATGTTGTGCGATTGGGGTTATCATTCCCCCAATTAGTATTTTCCCGCTTCATGTCTTGTTGTACGTGAGACGGCGTGTTCCACAAAGTATGCCGCCATGTCATAAGGGGTGCGATTGAGCATACACCAAAGTAGGTATAGCTCTCTCGCTTGCATACCCCCATTGTTGTAGGCAAACAGAATGGGCCGTTACTTTTTGAATGTAACGGAATATGGGGTTGCGGAGTGAGGAAGCCTTGGAGGTGCGTCTTTGCGTATTGCATGAGCCCCGTGTCGGGCATTTGATCAACAATCGCGAGAAAGCACGCGAGTCGTAATTTGCGGCCGTTCGGTATGGGGCGTCCGATGGTACCCCAAAAATTTGATTAAGTTCGGCAATAGTGACGGTTCTCCATTCGTTGCCCAATTTGAACCGGATTTCGAGTGCTCACTCCGTGGTTGTGTTGCCGTGACATGAACAGTGCTTAAGAACTCTAGTGTGAGTGTCTTGTAGGTTGGCCACCGCCCTTGCATAAATGCGGTCCATCCAACTCGATCAAACATTTGCCATACCTCCTCGTGTATCCCGAGAGCTCGGGTACATTAAATCGTCGGTATAGCGTGTAGGTGCGAATGAACGATGGATGAGCGGTTCCATTTATCCAAGATTTCATTTTCATCTATAGTGAGCCCGTAAGTTCGGGGTGTCCGGGTGTGGTGGCGCTCGAGCGGCCGCGGCTCCCCAACCTCGTCTTCCTCGGTTTGGTCGTGGTTCAGCCATGTTTCAATTTAGTACCTGGCAAAACAATCGTGAGAATCCATACTTGCCAAGTAAAAACAAACAATGAATTAATACAACAATTTCACTAGAAGTATAGTGGCTCATCATCAACAATTCGATTATAATCAAGCGTTCAATTCACATATCAATATAATTGCCGAGAATCCTAGCCCCTAACCTCCTAAACAATCTAACACAAGTATAATCCATCAAGCATTCAACTAAATTCATCACAATTCAACAACCCACCAAGTGTTCGATAAAAAGCCCCATAGAAAATTTCAATTAAAAATATGGCTAAAGTATCACACAAGCATCATATATCAACCCTAGTTCATAATCCTCAAGAAATTTGACATAAAATTTTCAATTCATACCTTAATTTTCGAGAATTAGAAGAGAGTTGGGTTGTTGAAACCCTAGGTGCTATCTACCCCAAATCCTTGCTTCCAAGCAAATTCGAACGGGTAATTCGTGTTTAGAGTAGTGTGGGAGGTGAGTAGTGATGATATCTAGAGTGAATTTTTCGAAAAATTTGGAGGGGGAGTTTTTTTTCTTTTTTTCGTGCGTGAAGGGAGAAAGATGCTGTGAGCAAAATAAGGCTTGCCCGTCGGTTTTAAGCCTTCCCAGGCATGAGCACGGGCGTGCTCATTAGGCACGGGTCGCCCGTGCTGGGGGCCGCAAGATTGCTCCCAAAAAACCCTTAAGGAGCACGAGGCGTGCTCATTCGGCACGGTCGCCCGTCTTTGTGGGCCAAAAGATTGCTCCCAAAAAACCCTTAAGGAGCACGGGCCGCGGCTAAACTAAACGGCAAGGGTGGCCGTCTTAGGGCCCGAACTTTAGAGTCCCGAATCTTTGGAAAGGGCACGGGCGTGTCCATATGGCACGGGTTGCCCGTGCTGGAGTCCGAACCTTGTGTTCGATTTTTTTTTTTTTTTTTTAACCAATGAAAGCAATAAAATCCTAACTTAGAAAAGGGAAAGGAACAAATTAAGAAACATGGGAAGAAATAAAACAACAAAACCATTGGGTTGCCTCCCAACAAGCGCTAAATTTAACGTCTATAGCTTGACGCCTGTTTAGTTGATCATGGCTCTAGCAATGTGAGGCGTGTCACTTCCTCCTTTTGCTCCCGCTCAAGTAATGCTTGATTCTCTCGGCCATTCACCATGAATGTCTCCCCATCTCTCAATAGCTCCACTATTCCCGGAGGATTTAACACTTTCTTTATCACAAACGGCCCCGACCATCTAGACTTAAGCTTTCCCGGAAAGAGTTTAAGACGTGAGTTAAACAAAAGGACTTGTTCACCCGGTAAAAACTCCCTCTTCTTTATCATTCGATCGTGCCATCGTTTGGTTCGCTCCTTGTAAATCCGGGAATTTTCATAGGCTTCATCCCTCGGAATTCCTCCATCTCATTCGGGTGCAAGAGCCTCTTTTCACCGCCGCTTGGAAGTCAAAATTCAACTTCTTTGACCCCAAAACGCCTTATGCTCTAATTCGACCCGGGCAAGTGACACGATTTCAAGACTAAGCGATACGGTGATGTGCCCAAGGGTGTCTTGTCAGCGATCCGATATGCCCATAGTGCGTCATCTAGCTTCATGGCCCAATCCTTGCGATTTATGTTCATCTTGTTTTCTCTAAAATCGCTTAATCTCACGATTGGCTACCGCTTGTCCGCTTGCTTGCGGATGGTATGCTAATGCCACCTTGTGCTTAACCCCGTCTTCGCAAGTAGAGTGCTCATTAATTTATTCACAAAGTGTGACCCCGCCGCTAATCAAAGCTCGGGGTTCCAAACCGAGTGAATATATTTTTCTTCAGAATTTGAGCACTACTCGCGCATCATCGTCCGAGCCGGAATAGCTTCAACCCATCGAGATACGTATTCCACCGCAAGTAGAATGTATTGATAGCCCGACGAAGATGGGAAGGGGCCCATGAAGTCGATCCCCACACATCGAAGAGTTCAACTTCCCATCACATTGGTCATTGGCATCTCATGTCGTCTCGAGATGTTTCCCATCCGCCGGCACCTATCACAACTTTGTACAAATAGATAGCAATCGTTAGATAATGTAGGCCAAGATAATCCACTTTGTAATACCTTAGCCGCGCGGCGCGCCGGGATCAAAATGTCCTCCGGAAGGTGAAGAATGGCATCGCCGTAGAACTCCCTCCCACTCTTCTTGAGGTACACATCGTCGAATGATGGTGTCGGGCGCACCTCTTAAAGAGCAGGGGATCGTCCCACATGTAAAACTTTACATCATGGAGGAACTTCTTCTTTTGATAAGATGATAAATCCAGTGAGGCAAAACCCCGCAACCAAATAATTAACAAAATCGGCATACCATGGGAATTTAGCTTGTAGCATCGAAGTTGCTCATCGGGGAATTCCTCCTTAATTGCCTCCGTGATTTCTTTCTCCTCCTTCTTGTATTCTACCGGACAAGTGATCGGCTACTACATTCTCACATGCCCTTTCTATCCCGAATCTCCACATCGAATTCTTGTAGCAAGAGGATCCACCGAATCGTCTCGGTTTGGCATCCTTCTTGTCAAACAGATATTTAATTGCCGCGTGGTCGGTGTGGACGATCGTCTTAGTCCCAATCAAGTAGGATCGAAACTTGTCGAATGCAAACACGATTGCTAGCATTTCCTTCTCGGTGGTAGTATAGTTTTCTTTGGCATCTTTGTCTAAGTTCTCGCTAGCATAGTAGATGGCTCAACATCTTGTCTCGTTTCGACCCAAAACAACCCCAACCGCAAAGTCGCTTAGCATCACACATTAGTTGAAGGGCTGACTCCAATCCGGAACTACTAGAATGGGTCTTTGTCACTAAAGCCTTCTTCGAGAATTTCAAAAGCCTGCAAGCAATCATTGGAAAAATTGAAAGCAGTATCTTTTTCTAATAACTGACTTAAAGGTTTAGTGATTTTAGAAAAGTCACGGATAAACCTTCTGTAGAATCCGGCGTGTCCTAAGAAACTTCGAATGGCTTTCTCGTTTGTTGGAGGTGGGAGTTTCTCGATTGCCACAACTTTCGCTCTATCAACTTCCAAACCTGCAGAAGAGACTCGATGGCCTAAAACAATGCCATCTCGTACCATGAAGTGGCACTTTTCCCAATTTAAAACAAGGTTAGTCTCCTCGCATCTCTGCAAAACTAGAGAAAGGTTATTCAAGCAATGGTCATATGAATCTCCAAACACAGAAAAATCATCCATGAAAACCTCCATTATTTTCTCAATGAAATCATGGAATATAGCCATCATGCATCTTTGAAAAGTAGCGGGTGCGTTACAAAGTCCAAATGGCATCCTGCGAAATGCAAAGGTACCATAGGGGCATGTAAAGGTCGTCTTCTCTTGGTCTTCCGGGGCAATCATGATCTGATTATACCCAGAATAACCATCGAGAAAACAATAATAATCATATCCCGCCAAACGATCAAGCATCATATCAATAAAGGGAAGGGAAAGTGATCTTTGCGAGTAGCGTCATTCAACTTCCTATAATCAATACAAATTCTCCATCCGATTACTACTCTAGTCGCTATAAGTTCATCACTCTTGTTTCTTACTACCGTCATCCCCCTTTCTTCTAAGACTACTTGTAATAGGACTTACCCAAGAGCTATCGAAATAGCATAAATAATTCCAAAGATCTAACCATTTTAAAACTTCTTTTCTAACGACTTCTTGCATTATAGGGTTTAATCTTCTTTGATTTTGCATCGAAGGTTTGTAGACATCTTCCATTCTAATTTTATGCATAACAATAGATGGACTAATGCCTTTCAAATCGAAATTGACCAACCTATCGCCGACTTATGTTTTCATAACACCCTAAGCAATTTATCGAGTTGAATCAAGTTAAAAGTGATGATACGATTACGGACTCGTGTTATTCGCTCCAAGGAATGCATATTTGAGATGCTCGGGCAAGGGTTTGAGTTTTGGGTTCGATTTGGCCTCTTGGAAGAGAGCACGGTGCCCATGCCGATGAGCACGGGGGTCGTGCCATCGCAGCCTCCTTCATTGCGTTTCCTTCGACCTTAGGCACGGGCTGCCGTGCCATTTGGCACGGCCGTGCCGTCGTTTTTCGTCAATTTTTTTCGGCCATACGCACGGCCTGGCGTGCTCAAGGGCACGGGTCGTGCGCCCCTCGTAGAATCGATTCCGACAACGTTTTTCGGCGTGTGTGTCCCTCTTGCGCTCCTCGAGTAGTTCCTGCATATTATCCAAAGCACAAACACAATCATACAAGTCTTGGTTATCAATATCAATAGTCAAGTTCGATGTTGAACACGAATGTGTCAAACCAAACTCCAAAGTATCCCGAAACAATGTATGATCCGCATACTCATCAATGCAGGATTCAACTACATCTATGAATTTACAAGTCTCCACACCATCATGAAATTGAAGTGCTTTATATATCGTAAATAGAACATGCTCATCATTAACCCGTAACGTGAGCTCTCCTTTTGCACATCTATTAAGGCCTTCCCCGTCGCTAGGAATGGACGCCCAAGTATCGGGAACGTCTTTATCTTCCTCCATGTCCAAGACTAAGAAATCCACAGGAATATGAATTTATCAACTTTGACAAGTACATCATCGATGATTCCCTTTGGATATGTGAGTGATCGGTCCGCGAGTTGTAAGGTGACCGTAGATGGCTTCACCTCTCCCAATCCAAGTTGCACGAAAATAGACAAGGGCATTAAGTTAATACTCGCTCCTAAATCACAAAGTGCTTTCTTAAAGAAAACATCACCAATAGCTGAGGATAGTGAAACTCCCCGGATCTTTCAACTCGTGGTAGTTTCCTTTGGATTATTGCACTACACTCCTCCTCTGTCACGATTTGTCTCGAAACTAGTCATCTTTCTTTTCTTTGACATAACATCCTTCAAGAACTTAGCGTAATTGGGCATCCGCTCCAATGCATCCGCAAAAGGAATGTTAATATGCGATTTTAAAAATATCTAAAAACTTAGCAAATTGTGCGTCTAACTTTTTCTTTTGAAAACGTTAGGGAAAAGGAAGGGGAACATTAAGTTTAGAAATATCAGGGTTAGAGGAAGATTTAAGCTTCTCAGCCCCTTTTTGTTCAAAGACGATGTTCTCGGCTTGTTCCTTGGCCTCAACCTCGCCATTTGCCTCGGTTTCCGCATCACCCTAAGCACATCGATAGTCGTGTCGGCAAGGCGCACGGGCTGGCCGTGTGGTGCGCACGGGCCGTGCCGCCCTGTGATTCTTCGGAATTTTTCGTATTTTCGCCCCTCGTATTCCGTTCCACTCCTCAGACGAATGGCTTTACACTGTTCCTTTGGGTTTACCTCAGTGTTGCTCGGAAACTGGCCTTTTTGATGTTGCCCACCAATTATTGTAGCTATTTGACCAATTTGGGTCTCAAGATTCTTCATCTGGGACCCCAGTTGGGTGACATGGTTTTCGATTTTATCCATCTTTGCCTCATCCTTGTTGAACCTGTTCCTCGTCTCGTTCATAAACGAGGTGAACATGTCTTCCATGGTTGGTTTAGGATCTGCAGTAATAACTCCATTAGTCACATTAAACCCCGGTGGTGGTTGCATCACGTTCTTTGTGTTCGCATAGGAGAAATTTTCGTGGTTCCTTAGGCCCGGATGATAATGAGTGGGATTTTGATTGTTAGGAAATTGTTGAAATTCGGTTATTCACGTAATTTGCTTCCTCTATCAGATCTAGAGAAACTCCCCCAGCACCTGCACCCGCGTTTACCTCATTTGCCTTTGTCAATGTACTCAATTGATTGGTCAAGACGGCCATCGTGGTCTTTGTCAACTCTTTAATTGGATCTCAATCGAAACTTGACTACCCTTTTCACGTTAGTCCTCTCGGAGGGCCACCGATAGCTATTCATGGCCATTTCCTCTAACAAGTTGAATGCATCTTAGGAAATCTCGAGTAGAGCGCGCCGCTGGCGCGGCATCTACAAATGATCTCATCTGTCCCATCAACCCATTATAGAAGAAACAAAGTGCACGATCTTGGGAAATCCATGTTGCGGGCACCTCCTCAACAAATCCGGAATCTCTCCCGGGCCTCGTACAAAGGCTCGAGTCAAACCGCCCGAATCGAGTGATCTCGCTTTTAAGTCAGTAGTGTCTTACTTGGTGGGAAGTATTTAAACAGAAACCTCGACTTAGCTCATCCCGTTATTCACACTCCCGAGTTAGGGTGCTGCTTGATTCTAGCCTTATCCCTTAAAGAGAAAGGGAATAGGCGAAGACGTATAGCATCATCGGTCACCCCATTCATCTTGATAGTATTGCAAATTTGTATGAAATTCGCAAGATGAGAGTTAGGATCTTGGACGGAAGCCCCCAAACGGTTCTCATTGTACCATCGAGATCGGGCTACCGCTTTAGCTCAAAATTATTCGCATTGATCGGGGCGTTGGCAATGCCACCATAGTTGCGATTGATTGGCGAAAAGTAATCGCGATCGCTTCTTTGTTGGGTGGAGCCACTGGAACCTCTGCATCTTTGGTAACTCAACATTGACCACTGTTAGCCTGGTTGTTACCCCGTTATTGCCTCTGTTGTTGTCTTCAAAACCGCCATGGTTTGGTCTTGTTGTCTTTTCGCCCGTTTAGTAGCTGCACTATTTCGCCTAGCAAAAGCTTCAACCTCCGGTATGAGCGGTGCTAAGTCTCCTTGCTTTGAGCGAGTGATCATGCACTACCCGAACCAACTAAAGAAAACAAGTTAACCTGACAAATGAAAAAATCGAACAAAATAAAAAAAAAAAAAAAAAAAATGTCAGATTAAGAATAGTTCTATTTATCGCAATATTAGTACTAAAAATTTGATTAATCCCCCAAGAACGGCGCCAAAAACTTGTTCGCCTATTTTCTTAGCTTCACCGCAAGTGTACGGATCGGTTTATAGAATAGGGTTTGCAAGGTCGAATCCACGAGGATTAATAAATTAATGTACTAAGTATTGGATTATAATAGTCCTATTTTTATCTAAACTATCGAAATTTGAAGGTTTGGTTTTATTACTACTAAAGCGTAAATTAATCCTAAAATAACAAAGCAAAGAGCGATTAAAAGATCAAGTGTGGATGGATGGATTCCTGGGTTATGGTTTCAATTAATATCCCATTTTTATGCTCGAGTTAAGCAAACCAAGGTTAAACATATTCTTCTCTATAGACCAATCACCAAAGTAATTTACCTCTCTCTCGAGATGTATGTAAAAGCGTTGATTGAAATATCTATGTTAGCATCTCTACTCAACATGAGATATCCAACTCCCAAAAGTTCAAAAGATTAAAAGATCTCACAAATATTCACGGACTTCTCAATCATGCAATCTATTTGTGTCAAGTACTCAAGATCTAGTATTGAAACTCATCGGTTAGAATTATGAATCAATACATCAAACAAGTTTAGATCAAGGGCCTTTTGATAAAACAAGAATTAAAGCAAAGTACTTGAATAGAGAAAGAAAACATTAACTTCAATTATCCTTAATCATCACATAAAAGTGTTTATTAATCTACTCCCAAACCAGGAATCACAAGTGTTTTAGCCGGACATTGAAGATAAATAATTCATAGACAAATTATCCATAATCAAAATCTAACTAATTGAAATACGATACGATGGAATGAGTGACTCGGGGATGACGATGATCTCTCGATCTATCTTCAATCCTCGAAGGTGTGGTTGCGGTCTTGATCAATCTCTCGAAGTATCCAGTGGGAAAGCGCTCTTTTCTCTGGTTTCTAGGGTAAAAATCAGCGTGTCATCGTTCGTGGCCGCCCGGGTCTATTTGTACTTCGTTCGGGTTAAAAACCTAGTTGAAATTTGACAAACTCTGTTTTTTCATGCAAAGACGGCACGGCCGTGCCCCTTTGGCACCCAGCCCGTCTTTGGTGCCGAACCATTTGTAAACTTTATTCGAGAGGGCACGGGGCGTGCAATATGGCACGGGCTGCCCGTGCCTAGGCCGCACCTTGAGTCCTTTTGTTTGGGTTGAGCACGGCCGTGATGAGAGCACGCCGCCCGTGCTCACGGGAACAATATGCCCATAGGCTATTTTTCCGTTTCGCCGGTTCGTCCAACTTCTTCTCGACTCGACTCCAAACTTCGTCACTTGAGTCAATTATGGCGGTTGCAATGCTCGAATTGTTGCACTATGCCACAAATATAGATAAATTCTTACAAAACGAGCAAAGCGTAATCCAATTCCACAAAACAAGAATACAACCCAATTTACTTGTATAACGCATGCATATTCCCTCATTCTAGCCAATATTAAGCCCAAAATACATGCAAAATACCAGTCAATCAGTTGGATATACTATAACATAAGTGGATGATCACAAGTGGCCACACGCACGCGCCGCCCTGGCCCGGCGTGGCGTGGGCGTGGGCGTGGGTCCAGGTCCACTACACTTTTGTCACTAGAAAATAGGCTTTGCCCAAATTCAAGTGAGTGTTGGGCCTGATGCATCTGGACATTGGAGGTGTCCAAGTTCATGTATATTACTTGGAGTTTGTAACTCCTAGATAGTGCTCATAATGTGATTTGTAACTCTTGGAAGTTACATTTGGTTATAATTGCCCATTTTCTATCTTTAATCTCCTCCAAGTGTTGGGAATTGCAGCCTTTATAGGCTTAGTTTGCATTTAGATTTGAATCAAGGAAAAATAGGGAGAAAGAGAGAGAGTTAGAAAATATTATGCAGAAAGTTATTATGTCCACAGGATGTTATCTCGAATGTCGTCACATCTCTCGCTGCATCTTCCTTTCTGCATTTTCTGAGTCAAGAAAACCAGTTCTCTCACCTTTTCTAGTTCGATGAGCTTTTGTGTCAGTGGTAGTACTACACAAAAGACGTAAGTTGTTTTATCTTTGGAGATATTACATCAAACCGTGAGCACTAGCCAGGACGTATTTGTCTTGCGGAAAAAGGTCTTCCTTGACTCGGCTTGTAAAGTTCTGCTAGATTCATGCTTCTGGAGTTGGAGTCCATTCAAGAATTGTAATAGTTAGACTTTGCTTCAAGTTGTAATTTTTTTTTGTTTCTATTTTTTGTAAGGCCATTGTTGAAGGCATTTCCCGTTGTAATCAAATTGTAATCAACAACATATTTTAAAAACAACAATAAATTATACATTAAAAGACTGGAATAAGAAACGTCATGCAAAAATTGTGTACGAATTGAAAAAACTGGAATAAGAAACGCCACTTTGAAAAATTGTTTGTCATTGATTTAAAAGCTGTTGCACCGATCAAACCCAGTGAAAAACTCGGAAACCAATTGCATGTGAAGTTTCAGCTGATGAGAGGTACGATTGATTATTGTGTAAACCAAAAAAAATTAATTCTTTAATCCAAGCGCAAAAGCTGATTACGTCTCCCATTCAGATACAAGATAGACGTAATAGTCGCTACGCCTGGATTAAAGAATTAAAAAAATAGAAATAATTACAAAATCTATCCCTGATGTTTGAAAGTAATTACAAAAAAACTAGAGAAGTTTCAAAATTACAAAAATCCCCTTAAGATTTGATTCTTTCTTAAATGTTAGGGGTAAATCGTAATATTTTTACAAATATAAAGGGTGCTTGAAATTGTTTAGCTTATGAAGGGACAAAGTGTAACATATTATCAAACCTCAAGGATATTTTTGTAATTTTCAAAGACGTTTGAATTTTTTGTTTCAAACCTCGGTGGTAGTTTTTGTAATTATCCCAAAAAAATAATTTTTTTGGTTGCGCAATTGTTATTGAGCCAACACTTAAATAAACAAGCCCTTCAATACCTACTCTATTTCAACAAATATATCCCATTTTTGCTACATTTCAGCAAGTTGCCCTATAAACATTAATCGTTATAATGGCATGACGTTTCTTATTCTAATTTTTTAATGTGTAATATCTCGTTGTTTTTAAATATGTATTGTAGGTTTTATTATTTGATCGGGTTTTGATTCAAGAATATTTCATATTCTAATTATCCAAAAATTGTGCAATTATTTAATATTTGAAAGAAATTTTCAAAAATTCAAAATTAAAAAAATATAAATTGTAGGCGTCGGTCAAAGTGGCGCTATTTAAAAGATATAATATATATATATATATATATATATAGGAGGCGCCATTGGAATTGGCGCATGCTTTGTAGACGCCATTAGAAATGACGCTTCCACATAAAAAATTAATCCTCCCCAAACCACCCCAACTCTACAAAAAATTTTGGCAAATGCCACAAACCGTTAAAGAAGTCGTCCAAGTCTACTCATTGTATTAGTCAAAGGAGTCGGTTGACTCCTTCCCAAAAAGATTACAAAATTAGGAGCCAAAATTTTTTGTATACCTTTTATTTATATTACATATAAAACATAAATGACATATTGGGTCATTGACCATAGGAAGGGTGCAGTATATATAGTAGTCAATGCTTATCATTTTAAAACCTTCAAATATCATCACCGAGGTTTGAATCTCCTTGATTGCAACATGCGTGATTTTTTTAATATTTTATAATTTAAGGGCTCATATTCCATTGGGTTTATAACCTTGCTAATTGCTAGAATAAAAGGTCCATATTGCCTTAGGCCTTATAACCTTGTGACTTCTAACAAAACCATCACATTTATTTTTGGATTTTTGAACATGAATGTCATATTATTTTAACTATAATAGAAGTATAAAATTATTTATATATTGCACATTTTTCTTTCTTTTTTTTTGATCGGTACACATTTTTCTTTTTCACCGAAATGATAGCACTTTCATAAATGGTATAGGGACCAAAGTTAAATTACATCAATTACAAATTGAAACCAAAAGGCATCAACTAATAAAATCTTCACAACAAAGGAAGATCAAGCAAAATGAATAATCTCGATTATCAAAAATCCAATCAAAGATTAAGGAAATGATGCAACCAGCTATAATACATCTCATAAATAATTCAGAAACTAAATATGAGACCACATATCCAAAGGCATCAACACTTCATCCAGCAAAGCAAATCCATCAAAGAACTCCATGGCGGTGATTCAAAAAATGGTTCTCAATCGAGCACATCTCCTAGAGAAATCCAAGCACTCCATCGACACACAAACATAGAAGACCGATCAAGATTGACCCTACTTCCATCAGCCAAAAAGCAGAACCAACCAGAAATTTAAAACAAAATTCAAACACCACAACATCAACAAACACAACATTCCTACATAGCCTCCCTGAAATTGCTCCAATCTAACACAGCTGCATTAATTGTTGCACTTTCAGATTTCCACACTTGCTGAAACGTCCACAGATTCTGAGTTTTCCAAAGCCACCATAATATATAAGTTGTTAGCTCAATCCTATAATGGTTATTATCCCCCCCCCCGTTCAGCCCACAATGATTATGCCACCAATCAAAAAAATGAATATTCTTCTTCTCAGTCCCTTTCCAACTGACCGGAGCAAGTTTCCAAATTGTTTTAGCCCTCCCACACTCAAAGAAAAGGTGCTCCATTGTCTCTTCTTCCATCCCACAAAGCCGACAAATGGTATCCAAATTGACTCATTTCTTGCAAACATTAGTCTTTTGGTAGAATATCGTGACATCAATTCCAAAGAAAAATTTTAATTTTTTTGGACTCGAGCTTCCACAAACAGTCCCAAACCACCATCTTCTTTAGTCAATTCACTTTGCTCTCGGCTTGATCAATTGCAGCTAGCTTTTCCTTCAATAAGAGTTGATAAGCAGATTTCACAGAGAAGTATCATTTATTTTCCAAGTGCCACACAGGTTTATCATCTTGCTCTGGATTAAGGAGAGGGATCAGCAAGATATTCTTTGCATCCTCTGGAGAGAACACCTCATGAAGTAGTCTATCATTCCAATTTAATCCATCATCACTAATCAGTTCCCAAACTTCAGTAGGACAAGGTGTCACACCAGCAATTTTCCTAGGAAGAAAATTCTTAGCATTGGGCACCCAAGGCTGTTTCCAGATATTGGTGCTCCTATCATTCCTAATTTCAAACCTCATTCCCCTACTAATCACTGACCTTGACTCCATCCAACACTTCCAAAGCCAAGAAGCACCACTAGGGACTCTAGCTTCAAAAAATCACTTTTAGGGAAGTACTTTGCTTTTAAGACCCTACACATTAGCAAGTTAGGCTGGGAAATTAGTCTCCAAAGCTGCTTAGCCATAAGAGATTCATTAAACAATTTTAAATCCAGAAACAGTAATCCCCCCTCCTGTTTTGCAGTAGAAAGCAAACTCCAATCTTTCCAATGTATTTTCTGACTCCCACCCTCTGAGGCACCCCACCAAAGATCAGAAGTGATTTGATTAATGTTCTTGCAAATCCCAACAGGCAATTTAAAACAAGACATCACAAAAGCTGGAAGAGCTTCAATAACTGATCTAATAAGCACTTCTTTCCCAGCAGTAGAGAGAAAAATACTCTTCCAGTTTTGAATCCTAGCTTTGACAGAGTCCAACACATAATTAAAAACTTCTTTCTTAGATCTCCCAATTCCCAAAGGGAGCCCCAAATACCTACATGATTTCTACATTTTAATGCCCCTCAACACATTACAGATACTAGCTTTATCCACATCATAAGTATTAAAGCTAAAAAAAGCTGAAGATTTTTCAAAGTTCATAAGTTGCCCAGATAATGCATGATATCTATCAAGAATACTTCTCAAAATCCCTGCTTGAACAACATTAGCCTCACAAAAAATTATAGAATCATCAGCAAACAGTAAATGAGAGATAACAGGTCCATTTCTACAAAGCTTAAGCCCTTCGAAAGAGTTGTCAGCCACAGCCAGGTTGATAAGAAAAGAAACAATTTTAGAGACAATAATGAACAAGTAGGGAGAAATAGGGTCTCCCTATCTCAAACCTCTAGATGGATGAACATAACCACAAGATGCACCATTAATATTGAAAGAAAAAGAGGAGGAGGAGACACATGCCATAATCCAACTAATAAATCTAAAGTGAAATCCCATCTTAGTCATAGTTCCTCTAATGCAACCCTACTCTACCCTATCGTATGCTTTGGCCATATCTAATGTTATGGCCATATATCCTTTTTTTCCTGATCTATGTCTGTTAAGAAAATGGATGCACTCATGAGCAATGATAATATTATCAAGAAGTTGCCTACCTGGAATGAAAGCAGACTGATGTTCACCAATGCACTTATGTAAGCAGTTTTTAAGCCTAACTGCTAGGATCTTGGAATGATTTTATAAACCACATTACAAAGGCTAATAGGTCTGAAATGATAAATTGAGGTAGGATTTTTGATTTTAGGAATTAGAGTTATTAAAGTTTGGTTCATGCTTTTGAGCATTTTACCAGAGTTAAAAAAATTCATCACAGCTTTGCAAATATCCAAATGAACATGATCCCAATAAAATTAAAAGAAGAAAGCATTCATACCATCTGGGCCAGGGGCCTTATTAGGATGAAGTTCAAAAAGAGCATGCTTGATTTCAGAACTGCACGCAGGAAGGATAAGTCTTTGATTAAGCTCTGAAGAGATAGATTGTGGGATTCCAATGAGCTGGCTTGGCAGGCAAGGCTGACCTTCAGAGGAGAACAAACCAGAGTAAAACCTGATGACTTCTTTCTCAATATCCCCCTCAGAACTGCAAACAACCCCGTCATCAGTGGCCCTTCTTTGATTTGTCACAGCATGGAAAAACTTCGTATTTCTATCACCAGCTTTCAACCAATTAACCCTTGATTTCTGTTGCCAAAATATTTCCTCTTTATTATATTCATGATGCAAATCAGCCTTTAATGAATTCCATTCATTCCAATCTCAGTCACCTCCCAAAGATCTCAGAGAATCAATAGAGCTCTTCAAAGCATCAATCTTGGAAGCTGAATTTATCTTGTTATCACAACTCCATTTGAGGAGCTCAATTCTACAGTTTCTGATTTTATGATGGACCTGAAACATAGCATTTCCAGAAACTCTAATAGCCCAGGCTTGTTGAATAACCTTTCCAAAGATCTTCTTGTTAAACCCCATCTCTTATCAAATTGGAACCTTCTCTTCCTCTTTTTACACTCATCAACATCATTATCCAGAATTACAAGGCAGTGATCAGATGAGGCCCTAAATTCTGCTCTAGATGTAGCTTTAGGGAACTTGAGACACCAACTAGCTGAACCAAATACTCTGTCAAGCTTTTCCTCCACAAGTCCCTCTCCACACCTATTGTTAGCCCAAGTAAATTCTTCTCCAATAGAAGGAATTTCCTGTATCCCCATTTCTCTAATGAACTCATTAAACCTCACAAAACTCCAAGCTGGTCTAATCCTACCCCCCTTTTCTCTAAATTAGAACATATATCATTGAAATCACCACTACGAACCAAAAGGCCCCCATTTCACTCTTTCCGGATCGAAACTCCCCCATTGCATAAGCCTTTCCCTTTCATTATCGCTTAGCATACACAAAAAACAATTTCAACACTTCTCTTTTCCATCATCCAAGCTAAATCCGATTTCAAAGAAAAAAATGGTTCACAATAATTTGATGTATGTGAACCTTATCCCACCACGCAAGAAGCAAACCACCACTCTTACCAACTGGATCCAAAGCCGCCATCTATCCCCAATCTCGTTTATTACAAAAGCAGTTTTTATGAAATTTGACTTCTTTTTAGTTTCACTCAAAAACATCAAATGCGGAAGGAGGAGTTTCACGACTCCTTCATCCTGGGAAACAATAGAGGGCCCTCCCATAGCTCTACGAGTTCCACACACATACTTTCATATTTGACTTTGGGGCCAATTAGGGTTGGCTTCCTCCACCGTATCCATAATCATTGTGTCAGTTTTCTGCTTCTTACACTCCCCCATCTCTTCCAAGAATGGCTCACCTAGGCTATCCTCTCCTCCAATTCTATCACGGTTCCTTTTTTTTTTTCAACCGGGGGTTCTCTTTATCCATACTCTTTCTCCTCTTCCCCTCCCCCTCCCCTACCACCCTGTCTAGTCCAAGTCCTTCATTTACTTAAGCTTTGAGAAGATTTTTGGGCTTTAGGTGTCTTTGCTCATTTGTAATATTTTGTAGAGGGGTTTCGCAGATTAGATCCCCACTTTGAAACCGACCCTTAGATATAATCTTTTCTATCACTTCACATTGTTGCCCACCCAATTCTGAACCCACCCCAATCATATTAGAGATGTTGCAAATGGGTTCCCAGGGAGTCAATAGCCCTTCCTGATTAACAGACTCAAGCACATGAGACATTAATGGCTTGCCCTCTTTAGCTGGAGTGGTCTTTTGGTTTGCCGTTAGATCATTCTCTGCATTTATTTGCCCCATGCTATGAAGCTCCACTCTAAAACTACTACTAGCCCCTGATTTGGTAGGAGACATATGACCTCTATCCCGCCTGATCTCCCTAATCCATAACCTCCACTCAAATCCTCCGCCTTCAACCATTCCCGATCCTTCCTTCTCTCAAATTATGAGCTTGAATGTCCACATTTCTCTCTTCACAAAATCTTTCAAGATGCCCAATCCATCCACAGTAATAACAGCAGCCAATAAGATTCTCATATTTAAAACTCACCCAATGGGATTCACCTTTTAATTTCAAAGTAATGCCTCTCGTCAAGGGTTTTTCAATCTCCACTGAAGCTAGAATTTTCAAGTATATTCCTTAATCCGCCTATTTCAGAATTAGAACATCTTTTCTGACCAAAAACTTTTCCCACTTTCGGACCAACATCGAGCTAATCCAATGTCTTTGGAAGATCCCAAATCAAACCACATATCAATAAACGAAAAGTTTTCTTTTTGCATATCCACTCCTTATTTCCATTCTCTTAAAACAAGAAATTGACTATCAAATGACCAAAGTTTACCTTGAATAACCCTTTTCTTATCTCCTTGGGTCTGAAATATGAACTGGAACATGTTAAACCCAACTTCTCGAAGAATAAAGGGCTCATCAATAGGCCAAACTCCATTCATAGTTTTTTTAACCCTGTAAAGTTCACTTTTTTACTTCCTAACACCTTCCCAAATAAGCTCTGAACACACTCCTCTTTACTAGTTTCCACATCCTTCTCATCAAGTTCCACCTCTCTTTTCACCTCCGACAAGGAGGAAGCCCGGAGTTTCTTAGCGACTCTTGATCCATTCTTTGGACTCCCACAATCCCTCTTCAAAGCTATCTCAAGACTACTGAAGAGAGCTCATGGAAAACCAGGACAAAACAGAGTAAAGCAAAACGGGAAGAAAGAAACCAAAGACATAGAGGTAGTTTAACAAGAAAAGGAGGAAAGGAAACAATAAGAATAAAAGTGGAATAATAAACCTTTCCAAGATCCCAACAGTTAAAAGTTTAAAAACTTATAAACTTATAAACTTACCTGTTCAAAGACCTCCGTGTTCACCGATCGCGACCAAGACCTCACCAAGAGAAAACCAATAGAATAATACCAGGTAGAGCAAAACCAATTGTTAACGACCTAAACAAAATTGACAAAGAAAGGCAGAGGGTGGAAACATAAATGCTTCTATACCTAATCGAGGAGTTGGGGTTAATGCAAGACACCATAAATGACCAAAGGAACCAGTCATCGAAGATAATGGAATAGTAACCCTAGACGCTCTCCCAAAGAGAGGCGGACACTCTCCAGGGAGAAAACTTTAAGATGCTTAATTTTTTTCCCTTTCTCAAGATGTTTACATGGATGTTTTCACATTTTTCTTTCTTCTATTGTTTTATGTTGTCTTTAACTTTATATGGGGAAAAATGTTCAGTTTTAAAATTCAACTCGGGCCAAAAAGTGGTAGGATGAGGATATATGTCTAATTAATTAGTACAAATAGTAGAAGTCGACTATAAAAAATGAAACATAAAAACTTATGTGAGACGGTGAAAGTCCGTGAGACCGTGAGACGGTGATTCTTTTAATGTAAAAAGTGATATTTTTGTGCAAAATACACTTAAATCGGTGTATTTAGAAAAAGTATCAATTTTTACACTAAAAATATTATTTATTACACTAAAAGTATCATTGTTTTATGATCTCACACCGTCTTACAAGAGACCGCAAAATGAAATATAGTCTATAGAGATGAACTTTCGGGGGCAAAATTATGATTTTGTAGCTAAAGCATTAAATATTCGTCGCGCAGACGGGGGAGTAGAACTTTAAATTTAATATTTTAGACGGAAATTTTCTTGGTGAAAAAAACCGATTCATTTGCATCGTGGCCGCCTTTGAATTAAGTTGCTTGCTTAAGATTATTGAAATTACGTAAGTAGTCCTATATGTTTGGGGTGTTGCAAAAAGAATATCCTTTCCGACTTAATTTTTGCAAAATTGGCCATATCTGTGTTAAATCTTGAAATATTATGGGAGATAATAATTTTAATAAAATAAATAAGGTTGTTAAGTAGGGAATAATTTATTACCATTACTTTAATTATATAAGTAATTCATAGTTACTTTTAATTATTTATTTTAAATTATGATTTAGTTATTTAATCAAAATAAATATTTCCATTCCCGCAATCTTTTTTTTTTTAAATTCACATAGATGACAATAGGTCAACGCTAGTTAACTACGATTTAATTAATTATTGTTCAAATAAATTTAATGGGTTAGTTTAAATGATTATCTTATTTATATAATTTAGTTTCTTAAAAGATTTAGTTATTTAATAATATATTACTATTATATTAATTATTTGAAATATTTATTAGTTTACTTTAGTACTTCACATTATTTTATTAAAAATGACATTTATTTTTATTAAAAAAATTATTTCCCCATAATTTTTAAAAATTTTATAAAAAAATATTCTCAATTTAAGGAAATTTAATACATTGTGGACCAATTTTGCAAAAATCAAATTGGAACTGATTTTTTTGCAACACCACTAAACATATGTGACCAATTTTAGTTTTTCGATCCACTGGCAAGGAGTGATTAGTCTTGCCAACTTAACTAAAGACTTAATCAGTCTAAAAATTCAAAATTGAGTGTAAATTATCCTTAAATTGAGACAAATCATACATATGAGACCAATTTTGCAACGACCCTAAACATGCAGGATAAGTTTTGCAATTTTCCTTAATTAATCAGATGAGTTGAAACAATTTAGGCTGTTTAACATGGTGGGAATAGTTTTATGATATGATAGATTTTTTATTTTATAGTAAGGTTGGAAATGGGAGGTTTATTTTTGTAGGTTTAATATAGTATGTAGTGTAAGTGAAGAAGATAGATTTGATTTATAGAAGAATGGAGGAACTAAGGCAAAGAGAGGTTTGAACTTTGAAGTAGAAGTTTTATTGCTTGGTCTTTGATTTTTCTTGCATACACAAGAATGCCTCCACATCTATTTATACTAGTCTAAGGAGGCTTCTAAGACTTGTTCTAGATTTTTCTAGTTTTATTTTGTAATTTATATGCTTCTAGATTTGTTCTTCTCTAATCTAGATTTTTCTTGTTTTACTACTTTTATCTAGAGTTTTCTCTTTACAATGTATTCTCTAGATTTTTCTAGTTAACAATACAATTACATTCGAAGTGGACTTATCTAGAAATTTGCAACAATTTCTAATACTCCTTCTTGTTGCATATTTCGTGACTCCAATCATATCTCGTAATATCTCGAACTTTCCACGAGGTAATGTTTTTGTGAAAATATCCGCTAATTGTTCGTCGGTCTTGCAATGGTCCATTTCAATTTCACTATTTGCTTCAACTAGGATGAAGTGATACTTGATTTTGATGTGTTTAGTTCATTTGTGGAACACGGAATTTTTGCCATTGCTATAGCGGACTTTTTTCGTGAGAAAATTTTTGTAGCCTTTTCTTGTACTTCTCCCATGTCTTCAAGTATGCGCTTCAACCATATTGATTGATTTGGTAGTCATTCTTCTTTGCTATATATTGATTTCGATGATGATTGTGCGATGTTACTTGCTTTTGGATGCCCAAGAAAATATTCCCGAACCCAATGTGAATGCATAGCGATGTGCTTTTCATGTCGTCGATTGATCCCGCCGATCGGCCTCAGTATAGCTTTATTAGTTTTGAGTCATCACATGTTCATACCAAATACCATAGTTCTTTGTTCCTTCCAGATATCGGAGTACTCGCTTTTTCTTTGCTCCGTAATGAATTTGACTTGGATTCTCGCATGAATCTTGATAGGAAGCTAGTTGCATACATAATGTCGGGTCGAGTTGCGGTTAGATAGAGTAAGCTTCCAATTAGACTTTGAAATTGTGAGTTATTTGTCTTGGTGAACCATCTTCCTTTTTGAGTTCCTTGTTGTTGTCAAGTGGAATTGCTCTACGATCTTGCACCCTTCCATCTTGAACCTTTTAAGTAAGCTTTTGCGTATTTCTTTTGTGAGATAAAGATACCATCTTTTCTTTGATGTATCTCGATACCAAGGAAATAGTGCGGCAAACCCAAGTCCGTCATCTCGAATGTCTTCATCATGCCTTCTTTGAACTCCATAATCATATTTTCATTATTTCCTGTGAAAATGAGATCATCCACGTATAAAGAGACAATGAGTGTATTGTTCATACCTTGGGTCTTGATATATAGTGTTGGCTCACTCTAGCTCCTCATGAATCCAAGCTCGGTGAAGTAGTCATCAATTCTCGCTATACCAGGCTCGCGGGGCTTGCTTTAATCCATATAGTGCTTTCTTTAGTATGAGAACTTTATCTTCTTTCCCTTGTACCACGAACCTCGAGGTTGTTCGACGAGATTTCTTCTTCAAGATAACCATTAAGGAATGCGGACTTCACATCTAGTTGATATATCTTCCATTGTTTCGAAAGCCGCTAATGCAATAAGTGCTCGTATCGTGTCGAGTCGGACTCTTTGGAGCGAAAGTCTCACCGTAGTTGATGCCATCTTGTTGTGCATATCCTTTTGCAACAAGTCTTGCTTTGTATTTTTTATCTTGAACCATCGGGTTAAGTTTTGTCTTATAGACCCACTTAACTCCAATGACTTCTTTATCTTGCGGAAGATCCGTGAGCTCCCACGTCTCATTTTCTCGATCATTTTTATTTCTTCCTCCATTGCTTTTACCCGGACTTCTTGTTTAGCGACCGCCAGTAGCTATACGGCTCCATAATCATCAAATTGCATGTTTGATATATTTCTCTCGAGCGATCTGGTCTTTTTGGTGTTGAGTCGGAGATGTGTCGGGATCTCTAGTTGTTGCTCGTTCTGGCATCTCTGGCGGATCGTTGCTGGTTTCTTCTAGTTCATGAGTTAGTTTAGGAAGGTTGATACTCCTTTTTTCCACTTGGTTTGTCTCCCAATTGTATGCAGCATCTTCATCGAACATTACATCTCGACTGATGATCAACTTTCTTGTGCTTAAGCTATAGACTCGATAACCTTTGGATTGAGTGCTATAGCCTAAGAATATACCTTTTTCAGTCTTCTCATCCAACTTGCTCCTTTTTTGTTGTGGAATATGAACATAGCAGATGCATCCAAATACTCGTAGATGTTTAGCTGATGGTTTTCGTCCGCTCCAAGCTTCAACTGGTGTCTTGTCTTGTACAGCTTTGGTAGGACATCTATTTAGTAGATAGACTGCAGTACTTACAGCTTCTGCCCAGAAGGATTTGGGAAGACCTTTCTCCATTAGCATAGATCTTGCAGTCTCCATTACTGTTCTATTCTTTCTTTCTGAGACGCCATTTTGTTCTGGTGCGTATCCGACTGTGAGTTGATGTTCCACGCCTTCATCTTCACAAAATTTTGTGAATTGAGTAGAAGTGTATTCTTTTCCACGGTCACTCCTTATTGTTTTGATTTTGTGACCACTTTGCTTTTCGACATATGCCTTGAATTTCTTGAAAATATTGAATACCTGCGATTTTTCTCGTAGAAAATAAACCCATGTCATTCTAGTATAATCATCGATAAAGAGTATGAAGTACCTGTTTTGTTCATTTGAAGGAGTATGCATCGGACCGCAAATGTCTGTGTGTACTAGCTCCAATGGCTTTTTGGCTCTCCAGGCTTTTTGGATGAAAAAGGTTGTCGGTGTTGTTTCGAGCATGCACCCTTCACAGACTCCATCGAGCTCTTTGATTGTTGGCAAGTCACGCATCATGTTTTTTCGATTTAGGATCTTTAATCCTTGTAAATTAAAATGTCCGAACCTTCTATGCCATAGCCAAGTCTCGTCAACTTGGGTCGTCATTGCAGCGTCGTTTGCGTATCTCCGTTGGATAGGAAAACATCTATTTTCCCTCATTTTAACTTTTGTAATTATGAGGATTTATCCTTTTATCATAGATTGTGCAAGAATCTCCCTCAAAATGCAAAGAGTATCCTTTCTCCATCATTTGTCCCACGCTAAGTAGATTTTGATCTATTGTAGGGACTAAGAGAACTTCATTAATATATCTCTTACCCTTTTTCGTGTCTATAGCAATAGTGCCTTTGCGATTCTTCCATATAATCACCATTTCCAATTTTTTTTTTTTTTGTACTTATTTTATCAAGTTGCGAAAAATATTTTCATTTTTAGTCATGTGGTTGCTACAACCACTATCCAAATACCAAGTATCTTTATTTTCTTCGATGCGGCTTAGCGGACATAAAAGAGATTATTCTCGATTCCGTATTTTCAGAGAAATTAGCCTGGTGTCTATGCTTTAACCTAAGCATGATTTCTCTACATGTCCAAACTTACAATTTTGACATTGTGGTTTTCCTTTAAACCAACAATCTTTCTCCAAGTGACTTTTTCTTTTGCATATACCACATGGAGGAAACTTGTCATTATTATCTGTTGGCTTCCCTTCTATTACAATCAAAGGCTATGAAGAAGGAATATTGTATTGATTATCCGAAGTATTGATTACAAAGTGAATTGAGATGCATTTATATACAAAGAAACTAAAGGAGGAAATATTTGTAATCGTATGAATCGATTAGTCTAACAAATCTAACTAAACATCGTTATTATTAACTAATTAATACGGTGGCATATTAAGTGATTAATCCTAATACCCCCTCAAGGTGGACGGTGGATATCCAACATGGACCGACTTGGACAAGAGCGGATTAAGGAGGCGGCGGTAGCGCTTTGGTGAAGCTAATTGATGTTGAGAACGAATAGGGAGAAGTTTGATGGAGCCGTTGGTGACTTTCTCGCGGATGAAATGAGTCTAATTCAATGTGTTTGGTGCGTTCGTGGAATATTGGATTGGGACGCGATGTGGATCGGGCCGCTTGGTTGTCCGAGAAAAGAAGAAAGCTGGAGTGGAGATGGTAACATCAAAATCACGTAAAAGTTATTGTAGCGACAATTTCACAGCAAAGTGACCGCCATGGCACGATATTCACTTTGGTAGAGGAACGAGCAATGGTGTGTTGTTTCTTGGATTTCCATGAGACAAGTGAATCACCAAGAAAAACGCAAAAAACCGATTCTGATTTACGGGGAATCCGGGCGGTACCCCAATCTGCATCGAGAACGCTTGAGTTGCATGGAAGAGGAAGCGAGAGAAGAAGATCCCTTGTCCAGGAGTACGTTTGAGAAAACGTAAAAGGTGATGTGCGGCTTGAAGATGGGAAGTGCGAGGTTGAGAGACAAATTGGTGAGTTTGTGAACGGCGAAAACAATATCGTCGGAGACAGAGTTAGATATAAGAGCTTTCCAATGAGTCGTCTATAGGAAGTGGCATCCGCCAAGATATCGCGAGTAATCGATTGTAATGAAACTCGAGGATCCATAGGTAGATCGGAGAGCTTCTGACTAAAAGTCCAAAGATCTTCAAGAAGGAGAGTATAATGTCATTTGGGAAAGGGTAATACCTTTGGATGAACGTGCGATTTCAAGGCCAAGAAAATATTTTAGATGGCCTAAATCTTTGAGTTTAAATTGAGTGTGTAGGAAGGATTTGAGGGTGTTGAGAATATCAAGCGAAGGACCGGTGATGATGATGTCATCGACATATACTAACAGTGCAATGAAAGAAGAACCAGACCCCTTGGTAAAAAGAGAATAATCGGACTTGGATTGTGAGAACCCGAACTGTAGCAATGAGGAAGAGAACTTTGAGTACCACCGTCGTAAAGCCTGTTTTAAGCCATAGATGGATTTGTGAAGGCAACAAACAAGCTTGATGGATGGCTGAGAACATACCCCCTGACTTTTATATCCCAAAGGAAGATCCATGTAAACTTCCTCAAGTAAATCACCATTAAGGAATGCGTTATTGACGTCAAGTTGAAAAAGGGACCGATTTTGAGTCAGCTGCTAAGGCGAGAAGGACTTTAATGATCACGAGTTTGGCCACGGGGGAGAATGTATCAACATAATCAACCCCTTCTTGTTGCGTGTAGCCTTTGGCAACAAGGCGTGCCTTGATCGAGCAATAGAGCCATCGTAATTGTGTTTGATTTTATATATCCATCGACAACCAATGGAGTGTTTATTTGGAGGTAAAGGAACAATGGACCAAGTGTTATTTTGCTCCATGGCATCAAGCTCTTCCCTCATGGCAAAGGCGCCAATGAGAAAATGGGGACCGCCTCATGATAGAAACGAGGCTCGAAGGAAGACGAAATATGGAGGATGAGGTTTTTATAGGATGGAGAAAGAGAGGAATAAGAGATAAATTTTGATATTGAATATGGAGTTTGAGAATTGATGGGATTAGGAGAAGTAATGAGGGAACAGTGAAAGTCCCGTAAGTATGATGGAGGTTTTGTAGGCCTAGATGAGCGTCTAAGAGAAGGTGAAGATGGATTAGGAATGTTGGAGGTGGAGGGATGAGGTTCAGAAAATGGAGTGGGAAGAGTGAGAAGGGGAAATGGATCTGCAATAGGGAGATGAGAATCGAGAGAGTGAAAAGGGAATAAATTTTCATGAAATACAACATCTCTAGAAATGAGAAATTGTTTATTTTGAATGTCATAAAGTTTGTAGGCTTTCATGCCGCGGGGTAACCGATGAACACACGGGGAATGACCGTGGGCTGAAATTTTGTGCGTTGGTAAGAAAGAGTAGAAACAAAGGCGAGGCACCCAAAAACTCGAAGGGAGGAATAATCAAAAGGTTGAGAATATAATAGAGTATATGGTGTTTTGCCATTAAGTAAAGGAGTGGGGTGCGATTTATAAGAAATGTGGCGGTGAGGATACATTCACTCCAAAACGCAGCTGGGAACTTTGACTGAAAGAAAAGCGCTCGAGCAACATTCAAGTAAATGTTGATGTTTTCGTTCGACAACGGAGTTTTGTTGAGGTCTTTCGACACAGAAAAGCGATGAAGGATCCCTTTTTCCCTGAAATAAGGTTGTGAATTTTAATTCGGGCGTTGTCACGAACGAAATGTTTTAATGATGCCACCAAACCGAGTAAATATCATGGAGATGAAATTGGGAATGACGACCGACATCGACTTGTTTTTGAGCATATAAACCCAAGTAAACCGGGTGCAATCATCAACTAGAGTAGCAAAAAACCGGTGTCCTCCATGTGATGGGACATGGAATGGTCCCCAAATATCACAATGTACCAATGCAAAAGGAGAAAGAGGCATCATTACTAACATCAAAAGGTAGTTTTCATTTGTTTTGCCAAAGGACAAATGCAACATGGTTTATTCAGAGTAGCGGGGATACATTCAGTGTAAATCGCCAGATAACAATTGTAACCTTGCAGGTGATAAATGGCCCAAACGACTATGCCAAACTTCAACGGAGACTTTATTTGCAAACACTTGATTGTCGGTAGAAAAATTTCCTTCAGAATCGTGTGTTGAAGCGAGTCGAACATATAATCCATCCAACAAGTTACCCTTGCCAATCATCATCTTTGGAGAGATCCCGAATAAGGAACGAATCGGGATAAAAGGTGACGATGTGTCCGGACCCAAAAGTGAGAGCACTAAGCGAGATCAAGTTAAACTTGAAGCGGGTGCGTAAAGAACATCCTGAAGGACCATATTCTCGATTAAGGCGTCGATACCGGCAAAATAGATAAAGAGCGAGGAATGGACACCGATTTGGCAATGTGACGGTGGTGTGTGATATTTTTCTCAAGAATATGAAGGCATTGGCATGATGACATATGTGTTTGGATGCTCCGAATCCAAAATCCATATATGTGGAGAATAAGTAGATGAGGCCACGAGAAAAACATATACGCGGAATGAGAAGTCTCTTGAGGAGCGGTGTAGAATGAATGGATGATAGGTGAGTGGAGAAACATGGCTAGTAATTGTTGGCGCGAGAATCATTGAGTGTGGTGAAGAAATCACCCGGTGAGCCATTGTTGGTACCTTCGGAATCTGAAAGATGTTGTGTGGGAGTAATAACTTGGTTCATCGAGACATGTTGCTTAGATCATTTGAGATCCTGGATCGATATCCGGTGGATAACCATGGATCTTAACAGAATGATCGATCGATTGTATGACCATGATAGTTGCAATGAGTGCGAAGGGACGATCCTTCTTAGGGAATTTATTTGGACCAGATGGAGGTTTCTTCGAGAATGTCGGCCTTTGCGCAAAGAAAGACTACAGGAGATTGATTGAGAGCAGGAGGAAGAAGAAGTAATCTGTCGTTGTTGTTCCTCTTGAGAAATTAGTGAAAAACTTTGTTGATAGGTGGAAGAGGATCCAAGTAATAATGATTGGCCACGAATTTGAGCGAAAGAGTCATTTAATCCCATCAAAAATGACATTATGTACTCCATTTGATGATGAGTATGAAGTGATCGAACACCTCCACAAATGCATTTTCCACAAGAGCAAAGCGGGGACGAAAAATTATCCAATTCTTCCCAAAGAGCTTTCAATTTAGTAAAGTAGACACTTACGAAGTTTGATCCCCGAGAGAGATTCATCGATCGCGACGTAATTGAAAAATGCGTGGTCCATTACTCTGTTGAAAACGATCTCGAGATCGTTCCAAATTGCTTCACAGATTCCGCAAAAATGATATCGCGTAAATATCTTTGGATACGAATTGAGAATCCAAGATATAACCATGTTGTTGTTGCGAGTCCATGAACGAAGCATCGCCGAATCGGGATGCGAGGAGGTTTTGGAATGGATCCATCAACAAACCGACTTTGTTTTTCACGGATAGAGAAAAGAAGCGGCACGACTCCATGAAGAGTAGTTATCACCAACTAAAGGTTGGGAGACAAGGACAAGGCCTCGGATATCTCGAATGATGAAGGAAGAAAGGATGCGAGGTTCATCAATGGGAGAAAGGAGGACGCCATTGATGGGGAGAAGCGGAAGGAAAGAATTAAAACTCAACCGATACCATATTACAATCAAAGGCTATGAAGAAGGAATATTGTATTGATTATCTCAAGTATTGATTACAAAGTGAATTGAGATGCATTTATATACAAAGAAACTAAAGGAGGAAATATCTCAGAATCGTAATCGATTAGTCTAACAAATCTAACTAAACAAACATTTATTATTAACTAATTAATACGGTGGCATATTAAGTGATTAATCCTAATACCTTCATTAGATTTTCTCCCATTTTTCTTATTTTTAGATCGCATACTTAATTTTGATTGAAAGGCATTATCTATGTCTTTTTCGTAACGCCTTTCTAATCTTTTCTCGTGAGCCTCAAGTGATCCCATTAATTCTCAGATTAATTTTTCTATATCTTTAGATTCCTCAATAGCCGCAATTATGGGATCATATTTTTTCAGTGCAAGTAATTAAAATTTTAGAAATAATTTTACTTTTTGGAAAATTTTCCCCATAGGCTCGTAATTGGTTTACCACTTCATTTACTCTTGAATAATAATCTTTAGAGTTTGAGAATCTAGCATTTTTAAATTCTCAAACTTCCTTCTCAAAGTTTGAAGTCTAGTAAAGACGCACCTTTTTTCATTGCCTTGAAACTCCTCCCGCAACTTATCCCATGCCTCTTTAGCGAGTTTTGCTCCCATGATCCTTGGGAAATATTCGCCCGCCAAACTCATCTAAAGAGCAAGGAGTGCTTGAGAATCCTTTTGTTGATTCTCTTTCAATTCCTTCTTTTGTACCGCAGATAATGTGGAAATATCGTTTGGAAGAGTATATCCATTATTAACAATATCCCACAAATCTTGAGCACAAAAGTAGGTCTTCATTTTGATAGACCGAGTAAATCGTAGTTTTCACCACGAAAGACCGGAATTGGAATAGATGAGCGGAATGTGTCGGCCATGGTATCGCCCGATAATCGAACGAGGCTCGATGGCACCGATGGAAATAGTTTTATGATATGATAGATTTTTTATTTTATAGTAAGGTTGAAAATGGGAGGCTTATTTTTGTAGGTTTAATATAGTATGTAGTGTAAGTGAAGAAGATAGATTTGATTTATAGAAGAATGGAGAGAACTAAGGCAAATAGAGGTTTGAACTTTGAAGTAGAAGTTTTATCGCTTGGTCTTTGATTTTTCACATACGTTAACGCCTCCACATCTATTTATACTTGGTCCAAGGAGGCTTTCTAAGATTGTTCAGATTTTTTCTAGTTTTATTTTGTAATTTACATGCTTCTAGATTTGTTCTTCTCTAATCTAGATTTTTCTTGTTTTACTACTTTTATCTAGAGTTTTCTCTTTACAATGTATTCTCTAGATTTTTCTAGTTAACAATACAATTACATTCTATAATTAGACTTATCTAGAAATTTCAACAATTTCTAATATAACAAGAAAATGTCTTAGGCTAGAAATCAAGATGGCAATCATATGTATAACAGAGACAGTATAGACAACAAAACGTGGGCTTCAAGCTCAATCATAATCAAAGCCGGAAAAATATCAGGTGGGGACTAAAGAATAATAATGTACCATTTTCCTTGTTATCACTTGCACCAAAGTGCTGATTGAAAATTCTAGAAAGAGACCTTTAATCTGTTAGCAAACAATGAAAGTGTAGTATTCAACTATATATGTCTAAAGACATTATTTTGCATTACGTTTGCACCATACATAAAATATACCTATATATAAGTGTAAATTAGGAAAAGGAAAATCTCGTGGATGAATCTCACTAAGAGAGTTTTTGCAAACACTTAAGAAGAAAAAAAGTGGTTCTCGATCGGCTTTTAGCTGAAATAAAACAATGTTTAAATATTTGCAAAATGTCAACTTTTGCTTTTATGTTTACTTCATTGTAATCAAAAATTAAAAGGGTGGGGTGTTAATTTCTGATTTTGGAAAAGTGCTTTTGGTACTTTTATAAATTAATTAAGATTGATTTCAGGAAAAAAAATTAAAATTATTTTTGACATTCTTATCCTCAAATATTTATCATAATCCAAAAATACAATTTATCTCCATAATATTGGCCTATTAATAATAAGAAGAAGCGACATTCTTGTCTTTTAAAGTTCATTTTGAAACTGCATATTTTTTCCTCTCCAAATACTTTAACTTTGATTTTTTAACTTTTAGCTTTTATTTGCAAACACGGACAACTTTTATATCCTCGGCTACTTTTAGTTTATGCTATAATAAATCACTTCTTCTAAAAGCTGAAGTGTTTGCAAATACTCCATAAGATGAGCTGATATCTATGGACAGCAGCAGAACTAAGGGGGGCAAATTTTTCCAAAAATTAATTTTCCCCCAAAGGTTTTCCAATTTTTTTAATAGTTACTTAATTTACAATTGCCCCCAAAATTTTATTAAACCTCCAAATAGTTGTCTTTTATAACAGAAAAAGTCATTAATTATGATTAGTATATGAATATTTTTTTCTCATAATTTGAATTTATAAACTCGGCCCGATCTCCCCCAAGTTTGTGTTTCATGGGTGAAATATGATAGAAACTCGTCAGTTCCTCCATTTTCAAAAGTAGAATTCTTCATTTTAGGTTATATGCCTATTGATTTGGAAATCAGTGTACCTAGGTTCGAATTTTGTCAAGACAAGCTAAAAACTTTAGTTTGTGAGGACTTGAAACACAATAGTTGTTAGGCTTGTCAAGGTGGAATTGACTTAAACCTTCTTAAATTTAAGTCAGATCAGATCGTTAAATCAAAATTACTTTCTAATAGTTATACTTTAATTGGGTATTTATTGTTAGAATTTGTGTTTGTCCAATTTGTTGGGTTGTTATTGTTTGTGAATGTGATTTGGACACCCTTGCTGCTTAAGCTAGTTTTTGGGGATGAGGACAATAGAAGCTCAGTATATTTTACAATACTCACTAGAAGTCTAGAATAGTAATCAAATAATATATATATATATATAATTTAGATATTATATAATGATCTAAAAATCAAAGAAAATATATAAAAATAATTATTTAGATATTTATATAGTGATATGAATATGATATTCAAAAATGTAAAATATTTACAAATCTGATCATTTGCAACCGCCAATCCTAGAATTTGGACTCTGACTCTTAATTGAGAAAAGGGCTTTGGAAAGTTGCATTGAGAGAGAAATAGAAAAACTAATATAATAAAACAATAAATACAAAATAAATGGACCCAAACGTGGGCCTAGTCTCAAACGGCCAATCAGGTCTTAGACTGACAACTTTGGATTCCAAAATTTTGTCGTGGCGCTTTGTCAAGTGGACAACGACTTATCATCTTAACTTGGGCCTGACCGAACTGTGTACTTGCAGGCCTGATCTATGGGCTTTTTAACTACATTACATGGAAGGCCCTTTCCTTTCATCCTAGGTTTATCTGCTGTGAAATATTCGTTGTAATAATCTGCTTGTCACCTAGCAATTAATAATACCCTTTGCTCTGAAAATATATCTACTCCAGTTCTTGGTGTAGAATTTCAGGTGAGGTTTTTTTTTAATTTTTCATTTTTTGGGGGTTGTTTTGTCATTCAGTAGAATTAATAAGATTCTGATATGGGACAGAAAATGTGATGATTATGTCTGTGATTTGAAAGATGTTTTGGGGTTTTGTTTTGTTTTGTTTTGTTTTTGAGGAGAATCAAAAGGTAATTTAGATTGATGCATGGAAGTGCATGGGGCACTTTTGAACAAGACAACGAATGCTCAATAACTAAACAATTTTTGGCTTTGTTAGAAAAAGGTCATTTCGGAATTTCCCAATTAGAATGTGAATGTTGGAGTTTATAAAATGCCAGAGTATTGATATTTTTGTAATTAAAATGGCTAAAATATAATTAGGTAGTTGAAATAAAATTTTATTTTAAAAATAAGTTGATTCCTCTTTTTTTTTAAAAAGATTGTAAACTCCTAAAATCTTATTTTGGGAGCTTATAAGATATTTTTTTAAAGAAATTACTACCAAACACATTTAAAGATCTTATAAGCTCTCAAATATCTTAAAGGATGTTTTGTGATAGAATCTAAGGCCTTAATATCAATTACAAAATGGCCAGATTCAAATAATATTGTAAATTAATGTTGTAACACTGAAACATACAACACACTCACACAATGGAAATAAAATAAAACGGTAATTTTTAACATGCTTAGATTCCTTAATCTTAATGCATGAGGCCACGCCCAAAGAAGGAATAATCCATTATTAGAAAGGCACAGCTTATTACAAATAAAAATGGATTTACGAATAAATAACGACTACTTTATGAATTCATCAACTCTTATATTCAACTAATCTCTGATAGTTTCTTCCAAAATCTCAACTCTGTTGGAATCCCTCCAACTTCAAAAACCTTGAATGGTTGAGCATATCCACGCCGTAACTATTTACCTTCTTCTCCCGAAAAATAACAAAAGTGAACAAACAATTTCTTGAAGAAGAACTTGTAAGCTCGATGTATTTTTTCCGTGTGTCTTCTTCAACGATCGACTTCACTTTTTATAGCTTTCAAAAAGAAATCATCTCACTTTGGTTTTCGGAGGACGGTCCAAGCTATGAAAGGAAAACCAAACAAAATAAAATCCTTTCCTTGTGGGTGAAAATCATGTACACAAAAAAAAAAAAAAAAAAAGTGATTAAGATGGATAAATGGCATTTAATAAGGCCGAATCAATTAATATTAATTAATCCAAGATTACCAGCAACATGCATATAATAGAAACCATGTCAAATATCAATACACAAAATCTGGCATAAAATCCGCTTTAGATTCTCGTGCAGCTTGATGTTTCATCACAATGTTATAACACCAAAACACGATTGTGTGCACAAAAACCAAATTTGCCAAACATGCAAATATTAACAATCTCCCCCTTTGGTAAGTTCTTGGTGGTTCACTTTTTATAGCTTTCAAAAAGAAATCATATCCGTGATTTCTGGATGACACTTCAAGCTATGAAAGGAAAACCAGCAAAATAAAATCCTTTCCTTGTGGGTGGAAATCATGTACACAAGGAAAGTGATTAAAGATGGATAAACGGAATTTAATAAGGTTGGATATCAATTAAGATTAATCAATCCAAGATTACAAAGAACATGCATATAATAGAAACGTAAAATCGGCATAAAATCCGCCCCGGATTCTCGTAACTTGTGTTGCATCACAAGGTTATAACACCAAACCTCGTGTGCACAAAGACCAAATTTGTCAAACATGTAAACATTACTTGATTTTGAAAAGCTTATAAGCTCGGTCAAACACCCTCGAATCTCTTATTTTCTACTTATTTTATCGTGTGTTTCAATACGGGGTGAATGTTACATCATTATATGTGCGCAAAAGAACGATTCACGTGGTGAATTGAAATATCATATAACAATAACACAAAAGAGATAATAGGAGATCACGCACGATTACGGATGGGATCTTCTATTTCAAAACCATGTTTCATATCCTATTCCAACCGTGTGGATGTTTGACACGTGTATTACACTTACCATTTTAGAACCCTACAATTTCTGCTTGATTTATGCTTGAAAATTAACATGGTAAGTGTAATACACGTGTCAATCACCCACACGATTGAAATATGAGATAAAACATGATTTTGGAATAGAACATCCCATCCGACTCTGCACCACTAGTCTACTTGATCAAGAATCTTGCAATTCTTTTCTAAAATATATCAATAGAGATCTTGAGACTTTCGGCTTCAAAAACCCACTATACACCACCAATCAACTTGGTCGATCTGTCGCACAAGGCTTGTCTAGTACAGTTTACCTGGTTGGAATGATTTACAGGCTATCAAGGATGGAGCCAGGAAAAAATTTGGGGTAGATCGATACACGAAAATGGGTGGGCATGATAAAAAAATCATATAAATTATAATTAAAATTTTAATTTCGAGTGAATTTTTAAAAAAAAAAATTGAAATGGGGGTGGGGCGGATTAGCCCCTCCTCCCCTCCGCCTCGAGGATATTATTGTCTCAAGCTCCACAGTGTTGGAATTTTCAATTCCACACATTTTTTTCTCGGAATAAATTGATTTTACTATTGAGTATTTTGCATTTCTTAGATTTATTCTACATAGGATTGTATATTAGGAAATATTCGATTGAATGATGTTTAGGAAAGATTTCGATTGTAACTTGGATTCTAGGAAATCGATATTTCAAGAATATCTAGATTAGGATATATTTTCTCTCATCTTTATTTCCTAATCTTTATTTCCTAATATAGGATTTAATCTTATTAGGATTGTTCTAGATTCTACCTTAAGTGATATACTAATCCCGTGTTTGTAGATATAACTTTTTTCTTGTTGTGTAGGACTAAGAACCGCCTGGATGAGAGTTGGACGTTCACAATTCAATATACAAGATTCGAGAGAAAATAGAAAGCAAAGTCGAGAATTCGAGTTTGAAGTCTCCGCCAAATTCGTCGGACGTCAATACGCATAACATCCAAGTCCGAGTTCTTTTGCCTTGTATTTTTGTCCATATTATTTTCATAGATCGATTGAATTATAGACTTGGTTGTTTGGGCGAGTCAAAGCCGATATTCATAGATCTACTCATATTGAGGAGTTTTAGTAATTTTGCTAGGTGATACACGGGAGTTTGAGATCGTGTTATCAAAGATATTTTACTAGTGAAGTGTTTTTTACTGTTTGCGCATTCTACGAGTTATTTAACTCGTACACAATTTTTATCTTGGCGTGTTTTTTTTCTATTTCATTTGCATGTGTCAAGATACCAACTCAACCAACGATTAGTTATTTCAATGTTAAATAGCGATTAAGTTTGTTAAGCAAATATAGTGGTAGTTAAAGTTAGTTAGTAATAGTGTTTCATTTCCTCTATAAATAAAGATGTACTTGTATCAATTTAATTCATTCAATAATACAGACTTCTTCTTTCTCTTTTATGCTTCACGAGTTTATTCAAGATGGTATCGAGTTTGATAATTTTTCCCGAGATCTACATTGATCATCTTCTCTCGGTAATCTTTTGTCCGATTCATCGATCTATATTGATCATTCTCTTCTCTGTGTAACTGTTCCTTGATTACCATTCTATATTCCTATATCTTGCGTTCTTGCGCATCCTCGCAACTTTTCTTGGAAGGATCTCTCTTCTTTCACTCAAGAAACATGGAATTCAATCCGAAAATGGTGCTCCGGCATTAATCAACTCGCCAAGATTTCAATTCACCATTCTACTTACATCCAAGTGACAACCCGGGCGCAATGATCGTCTCACGAACCGTTCAATGGAGATAACTACATATCCTGGGAGCAGGCGGTTTCCATGGCCTCGTGTCAAGAATAAGATCCGTTTCATTGATGGTTCTTTGAACATCCCGGCCCCTTCTTCTCCGATTCTTTATGCTAGTTGGAGAGAGGCCAACAACCTAGTCTTTCTTGGCTTCTAAACTCCATCTCTAAGGAGATTAGACAAAGTTTATTGTTCTTTACCTCGGCCAAAGACGTATGGGATGAACTACAAATTCGATATGTTCGTAGTGATGGTCCCGGGTCTTTCACCTAGATAAATCCCCGAGTTCTATTTCACAAGGTAATCAAACCATCACTACCTATTATAATCAGTTTAAGGGTTGTGGGATGAATACATTAACTATAGGCCTATCATCAAATGTTCCTATGGAAATTGCACATGTAATATCTCTACTCAAATGGTCTGCAATTCAACAAAATGACTCCGTCATTAAATTTCTGGTTGGTCCGCATGAGTCTTACCATCAAATTTGTAGCCGATTCACTTCTAACATCTCCATTGCCTTCCCTTTCTAAAGTATATTCATTGTTGATGCAAGAAGAAACCCAAAGAGGCCTTCACAATTCATCCTCTTTCGGTGCTCCCATAGATTCTTCTATGGCTATGTTAGTTAGGGATGCAATTCTAACTCAAGATTTCAAAATAAAGACAAAAAAAAAAAGCCAAAGTGCTCTCACTTTGTGGATTTTTCGGGCATCTTGTGGATAAATGTTTTCGTGTCATTGGTTATCCCCAGCCGGAAGGACCAAAGGGCTAGAAGCCTTGACAATAATAGCAATTATCTTCGTTAATTCCACAATTTCTACTCAGCAATGAGACTTCTAATCGATGTCGGTCTTCTAATCGTGAGGTTTACGAGGAGAATTTTATGTTCTCTCATGCTATGATTGAAAAATTCCTCTCTTATGCTAAGAATTTTCAACGTAATGATAAAGGAAACTCTACAAATTCCTCTTGTAATCTTTGTTCTAATATCCGCCAATACAAAGAAGTGATTGTTAATTCTACCAATTCGGGTATCTTACATGTTGCAATCTTTCATTTAGCACTTCTAATTGGATCTTGGATACAGTGCTAAAAGATCATGATGATCGTGATTTATCTCTTTATACCAATACCCCATTACCTGTCTCCATCCCTATTCATCTTCCCAATGGTAACACTACGATTGCTACTCACATTGGTGATGTGAAGATCTACGAATCTTTAATTTTACATAAAGCTTTATGTGTTCCTTCATTTTCTTACAACCTCGATATCTATATCTAATCTTACCAAACATTCAAATCTATTTGTGCATTTTTTAGCTTCAAATTGTGCATTGCAGACATGAACACAGTGAAGATGATTGGTTTTTGATTTGAAAAAAGAGGTGGCTTATATCACCTTCACAATCCATTCTTTCGCTTCTATTTCTAAGTCAAACATTCATCTGTGGCACTCTAGACTTGGTCACATTTCAAAGAAAACGTTTATCTTTGTTACCTATGTTACCTTCTCGCTAGTTATATAAACTTTGACTCTTGTGATATATGTCATTTTGCAAAGCAAAAGAAACTCCCATTTTATAAAAGTATTCTTGCTTGATTCTATATTTGCCTTGATTCATTGTGATATATATATGGGGCCCCTTTTCTACTATTTCTCACAATGGTTTCAGATATTTTTTAACTATTGTTGATGATTACTCAAGATGTACATGGTTATACATGATGAAAACAAAAATCAAAAGAATTCACCTACAATCATTTTATAACTTTTGTTTTTACTCGGTTCAATGTTAAGATCAAATGCATTAGATCGGATAATGGTCTAGAATTTTCATTAACGATTTTTATAAAAACAATGGCATTATTCATCAAACAAGTTGTGTTGAAACTCCTCAACAAAATGGTTTAGTTGAACGAAAGCATCAACACCTTTTACAAGTGGCTAGAGCCTTGATGTTTCAATCTCAAGTGCCATTATCTTTTTGGGATGAATGTGTCCTTATATGACTCACATAATCACAGTACCAACACCCATTTTAGATAACAAAACTCCTTTTGAAAGGTTGTTCAACAAACCTCCCGATTACTCTCACCTAAAGGCTTTTGGTTGTCTTGCATATGCTTCTACATTAACAAAGACATAGATCAAAATTTGAGCCTAGAGCTTCCAAGTGTGTTTTTATTGGATATCCTATTGGCACAAAAAGATATAAACTATATGATATTGATAAAATGAAAGTTTTTATATCCAGAAATGTCCACTTTTGTGAAGATATTTTTCCTTTTAAATCTTTTCCAAAAGCTGATTATGAAAATCACTTACAAGAAATTGTTTCGAGCTATGTTCAACAATGTAAATCATTGAAATTTTTCTATTGGACAAATGCACTCACTAATCAAAGAGATAATAGCCCAACTGGTCATACATGAGACAGGATGTTGAGAGAGCATTGAGAGAGCCGATCATCCGAGAGAGCTATTGAAAGAATTGATCATCTTGAGACACTATTCATACCGAGAGCCGATCAAACCGAGATAGTGATCATATTGAGAGAGATGATCATACCGAGATAGCCGATCGTCGTCTTGAGATAGTTGTTGCTCCTAGAAAATCATCCAGAACTAGAGCCATACCCGCATATCTGCGGTATATGATTGTGGTATACCCTCCTTCTCTCGCAGCCAACTCAATCTACACAGAGTGTGATTTTAAGTAAGCCCTATTGTATTTCCAATTTTTCGTCAATCGATCAGTTGTGTGGTAATCACAAGAGATTTACAAATTGCTATTAGTCAAGTTATTGAGCCTAAAACCTATAACCAAGCCAAAAATCCAAAGATTGGCAAGATGCCATGCGAAAGAGCTTCAAGCTCTTGAAACTAACAACACATGGACAATGAGTGATTTGCCTCCAAATAAGCATTGTATTGGGTGCAAATGGGTATACAAAGTCAAGTATAAATCAGATGGTTCCATAGAAAGATACAAGGCAAGGTGGTAGCAAAGGGATACACACAAGAAGAATGGTTAGACTACTTTGATACCTTTTCTCCGATCACAAAACTCACCACTTTGTCAGGTTGGTATTAGTGTGGCGACTTCTAAGAATCGGTTTCTTCACCAATTGGATGTGAACAATGCATTCCTCCACAAGTGACCTTGATGAAGAAGTCTATATGAAGCCACCACAGGGATATTGTAATCCTAATGATACTAGAGTTTGCAAATTGAACAAAAGTCTTTATGGCTTAAAACAGGCCTCAAGACAATGGTTCAGAAACTCACATCTTGTCCGATTTCTTATGGTTTTATACAATCTAAGTCCTGGCAACTCCTTCTTTACAAAATCTAATTCTAATTCCATTAATGTTTTGTGTGTGTATGTAGATGACATTATCTTCTTGGAAACAATATCACGTAAATTGAACAAATCAAAGCACATTTGGATGCCACATTCACTATCAAAGATCTTGGACAACTTAAGTATATCTTGGGCATTGAAATTGCTCGTAGCAAAAAAGGAATCACTCTTTGTCAAAGAAAATATACTCTTGATCTCCTTACAGAGGCTGGATATCTAGGATGCAAACCCGCTTCAACACCCATGGATCCCGAGCTATTTTATCTACCAAAGGAGGCACACTTCTACCTCGATCCTACATCTTACTGAGAAGACTAGTTGGGAGGATGTTATATCTAACAATAACAAGGTCGATCTTTCCTATAAAGATAGACATTAAGCCAATTCATGTCTCAACCAACTACGAACACTTAAGTGCGACTCACAGGGTACTAAGATATTTAAAAACCAATCCAGGAAAGGGGTTATTTTATCCAACCAATGACCTCTACATCTTAAAGGATTGGTGATCTTGATTGGGCAAGATGTTCGAGAAACTAGAAGAAGCATCGTGGATTCATTTGTCTACCTTGGAGATTCATTGATATCTTGGAAGGCCAAGAAGCAACAAATGATTAGTCGAAGTTGATTGAAGTGAATACATGGCCATAGCTTTAATTACATGTGAAATACAATGGCTTGTATATATACTCAATGATCCGCAAGTCAACACACTCATCCGGCTATCATATATACGGATAGTAAATCAAAGATATTGCATAGCTCAAAATCCGTGCCATCACGGCGAACAAAGCACATACAATTGGATTGCCATTTTGTTCGAGAGAAAATTCAAGAAGGATTGATAAAGCTTATTCATGTATTTTCCATTCATCAAGCAATTGGTGATATACTAACCAAACATTTACCCCCACATATGTTCTCACATTTCATCTCCAAGTTGGGCTTAATTGATATCCATGCCCCACTTGGGGGGGTGTCAAGATACCAACTCAACCAACGGTTAGTTATTTCAATCATTAAATAGCGATTAAGTTTGTTAAGCAATATAGTGGTAGTTAAAGTTAGTTAGTAATAGTGTTTCATTTCCTCTATAAATAAAGATGTACTTGTATCAATTTAATTCATTCAATAATACTGAGACTTCTTCTTTCTCTTTTATGCTTCGAGTTTATTCAAGAGCATGTAATACAAGCGTCATTAACATTTGTAATAACACATTTATTTCGCGCACCACGATTTGTGGGTTATTTCTGAACATGCGTGCCTTGCAAAACTTTCACAAAGTTTACCCAATGTGCACTTGAAGAGTAATGGTTGTGTTATTTTTTATGAAAATGGGAGGTCCGCAAGATATTAACAAATATATACTCCGTCTCGTGCATGATTATGGGAACACACAACCAGACACGGAGCCATAGCTCCAACTATGGGGGCACGTGCCCCCATAGTTTTTTCTTTTTTTAGTATTTATTATATATATTTAAAATATATATTAATTAGGTAAATAAATTAAATGCACCCCATTAATTGTTTTTTATGTATCTTATAATTGTATTTAGGGAAATTAGAGAAACTATACATGAGATTTGGGGTGGTTACAAAAACCCAGAGAAATTTCAAAATTACAAAAAGTTTTTCTGAGGTTTGATTCTATCTGGGGGTAACTATAATATTTTTATAAACGTAAGGGGGAGTTTCAAATTTTCTGCTTATGAAAGAGAAAAATATAATACAAAATCAAATCTCAAGGAGTTTTTTGTAATTTTTAAAAATCTTTGGGTTTTTTGTTATTTGCTCAAACCTTGGGGGTAGTTTTTGTAATTATTCCTTGTATTTATTTTGTGCCCCTGTTGTAAAAAAATTCTGGATCCGTCCCTGCACACAACACATGATCATCAAGTGTAAAATCTGATATAAAAAATACGTCATTTATTATAAATTGTCGAGTTTTTTTTTTTTGTAATGAAGAACAATCTTTCTATCCCCCCTCAAACTCGTCTAACTTGATCACTGAAAGTTTAACTTGTGCGTTGAACACAAGTTTATTATATTTACAAAGAACTAGATGAGAATCCCGCCATGCCCGTGCTATATATGGTGGCCTGTTTGTAATATATGTATATTTCCGATAGTTCTATTAATTCTATTTTTTGAATTTGTAATAATTCTAAAATAGTATCGACAATATGCGAGAAATATTGTTTAATATTGTTTTATTGATGAAGTCAAAAAGAGAAAATAGCATACTTCAAAATCATGAAAAAATACATTCAACATGTATTTATGTTCGATTTTTGAAAAGCTTTTTTCATAAAACGCACAAGACGCAACTTCATCGCTTATTGCGTTTTAGTCACATTGAGATCCATAATAAGAATGAAGATTGGTGCCATATTTTTTTCAATGTTGTATTATTAAATTGAATCTGATTTTATCTTGAAAGCTATTCGTATATGTAAACCGAGATGCAATGGGAATCAACATTTTTTAGTTGGATTTAATCAACTTAAATATAATTCGTATAATTATAAAGAAATTGATTAAATCCAAATAACAACTATACATATACAAATAGCAAAATACATGAATACACTCGAATACATAATATTTAAAGTTAATTAAAAAATAAAATTTTAAGTAATATCTCTTTTATTTTTAATTTTTATTTATTTTTTATTTAATATACAGGATATGAGTGCCAAACCGAAGATCATAAAAAGACGATAATTTGATAATTATATGTCAAAAATGGATCAAACACGAAAATTTGTTAATTTTAAAAAAGAAAAAATGGAATATAATAAATAATACAATACACATACATCTGATTTGGAAAGGTAACTTTTAGATAATTCTATAATATATATACATCTATATTTTTTTGGAACACGAATTACCAAAATTATCGCTACATTCCGTAATTATATTTTACTATTTCAAGAGGGTGGTTTAGTCGGAAATTTTTTTAGCAAACTATTTTTAACTAACTCACGTACTATATATATAGGGATTGGTTCAAAGGAGACCAATCCCTTTAGGTTAGTCCATAGGAACACTTATGGACTCTTGATTTAGAATTTTAAATGGTGTAGATCATTATTTTAGGGCCTTTAGGCTAATAAGGGTATATTTGTACTTTCTATATCATCAATTTATTAAATAGGCGGGTTAATATCTTTAATTGCTATTTTTAAGGCAAATACAATCTTACCTTTTAGTTGGCCGATTTTTAGGGAGAAAAACGCATCACTTTTATATCCTGGTTTTGTTTTATCATATATTTAGTTCAGTGGAATTGTATACTTAGTTAAGTGGACTTGTATACTTAGTCATGTTTTATTGTATATTTATTTCAGTGGATATGTATACTTGGTTCAGTGGAATCGTATTCTTAGTTATATAAGTAGTTTAGTAAGTAGTTTAGTGAATTTGTATACTTAGTTCAATGGAATTGTATACTTAGTTATATAAGTAATTCAGTGGAATTATGTATTTAATTCAGTATAATTGTATACTTAGTTAAATGATTCTGTGTACTTGGTAATATTTTAACGTATAGTTAGTTCAATGTAATTGTATACTTAGTTAAATATTTTTGTATACTTAGTAATGTTTTAATGTACAGGTAGTTTAGTGTAATTGTATACTTAGTTAATTGTTTATGTATACTTAGTGATGTTTTAATGTATAGTTAGTTTAGTAGAATTGTATACTTTACATTGATTGTAGCATGATTCTATTGCCAAATTTGAATAATTTGCAGGTTCTTGTGAAGAAGGGAGAGAGAGGAAAGGTGAATCGCGTGATTATGGGGACGTGATCTTTGTAGGAGGCGGTTACCATATTTAGTTTCTTGAATTCCTATTTTACCCCTTCTAATGTATACTTTCATATGAATTATTCTATATATTTGTTCATATCTCGGCCATTGATTTATTTTTTTGATGGTGTAGATCTCAGTCATATGGTCTTAGGAGGTGGTGGTCTCGCGAGAATCCTCCCTATATCTATATATATATATATATATATAGATATATATATATATATAAACATATAGAGATGTTGATCTAATCATCTTTGACCTAATTTTCACATTGCCAGGCTGCTTTCGCATAATAACTCCATTTGGTAAGATTGCTTAGATGTCTTCTTCAAACTACAAATCAGTTCAAATACAAAGTTTCCATCAACACATTTGTATGAAGTGCAGAAATACCCAACAATTCCCACAGGGAATATGGCATGGCAAATTATACAAAAATGATGCTCAGTCATAAAAAGCATATACTCACTTTTCAAAGATATCGGTTGAAAAAAAAATAATAAAATTATTTCAATTACGTCAGATAAAATATGCCCACGAGGTGGGGTTGATATCTGCATGATACATGCTAAATTGCAGCATCCTACCTTTATGTCAATTAACCAAAAGGATAAATTACAAAACTGAAATTCAAATAATAAACAAAAACTACCAATTAAATAACTGAATTGTAGGGCTATAATTTCTAACTTATAAAACAACTATTCACCTTCACAACAGATGGTTATTTCTAAATACAAAATCCTCAGGCATCCTCTGAATGGTTACTCTTGGAAAGTCTCCTGATGCGAAAAGTTCTCCGTCAAAAAACATCATCGATGATAGCCACGTATGATTTCTAGCTCACAGCATGTCTGCAAGTTTCCACGTTTTCCCAGAAGGTTCAAAAACCAACCAAAGTTCAATCTCAAAAACTAGATGCACAACTGCTTAGATTTCCCACGTAAGTGAGCCAGAAAGTTCTACAATTGCATCAACCAGCCTGTGAAGATTGCATAACTCCCGAGTATTTACACGCACAAGTAACCTAACAACCATAGACCACTACGAAGTATGAACCCTGCATTGGACAAGCAAAAACATAAATTGGGCTCAAAGCGGCTATATGGCACTCATAAAAAGCAAGTAGAGTAAGTATGCCAATTGGTCAAATAATTCCAAATTGAAATAGAATGAATACGCACGCGCGCGCGCGCACACACACACACACACACAAGAATGAAAGAAAAGCATAAGCAGAAAAAGACGGCTACACTGACTAAAAACTGAAATCCTCAAACAACGTGAGATTAAATATGAAAAGCAACTATGATCGATCATCTCTCTCCCTCTTAATCTTTCTATCAGCCCAAGTTACATAACACAGGTGAATAATAATTCTGTATTTTGGAAATCTTAAAATGCCATTCGCACTCTGCATAGATTGTTTTTTCAAAACTCAGGGTCAACAAGTTAACTTTATTCAAGTTCAGTAACTCAACCATGAATAAGGCAGATTATGGCCCATCTGAGGTCATACTAATGTCAATCAAACTACTTACAGACAGCGCAACAAAATCAAAAATGAGAAAAGCGAAATATTGAAATGGCTAGAGCCAAATTTGATTCATTTCCAGGAAGAATATTTTTATTGCTTACTATTTGAAAATGAGGAGAAAAAAAATATTACTCATTTTCACGAGGAATACCACTTATTTTATTTTCAAAATTTATTTTGAATATACTGATATTTCACATCTTTTCACACATGACACACCTATCCAAACCTACACACACCATGTCTTTTCATGCGGAAAATTCATAAAACAAATATATTTTCATTTCAAAACATATATAGAAACATAACCAATGCAAACATATTCTCAGTTTACACGAAAACCTAGCGAAAATATTAAAAACATGAACAAGAGTATGAAAATGAAACCAAACATTAACAGGCTCCTAGAGAGGGGATATGGGATAAGCAGTATAATTGTATAAACCCAAGCAAGTAGAATCACCTTCAAAATGTCTTCCATCACCTGCCCTGCACCACTCTGTAGTTAAGGATAAGATCTTCAGGTTTCTTCCATATGTATGCCCGGACAGTGGCTAAGCTCATGTCTGGAGGTAATACCTGGAGAATCACAAGAAAATATTAACTCAGAAAGTAAAGAGATTCCACACTTAATTGACATTCAAACCTAAGACACACAATCCAAAACTGTTTTGTTGCACCAAACAAAATTATGAGTAGGAAAAGTTCAATACTAACAATGAACTAAAAGAGAAACATCGAAACGACAACAGTGAACTATATAGTCAGACGAGGTATCAAAATCTTAATTCCGGAGCCCTTTCTAACAATTCATCAGAGAATGGTTCAGAAACAGTTGAGAAGCTTCTCAGATACACTTGTCCAACAGTAGCTGGCAAAAAGGAAAAAAAATGACTTTTAACACATGAAAAGCATATGTAGCTAAGTGTGGCCTTTTTTCTCACGTTTCCAGATCGTGAGTAATTCACAAATACATAAAAGAAGAGTAAATATTATAACAGTCTTTCAATTATTTCGCATTTACAAACATAAATAAAGTCCAAGCTTTCTTTATATTTTGGCGTATTTTCCTCGCAGTAGGTCAGAATGGAAAAAGGTTCCTAAAATTTCTTAGTAATAAATAAGTGGGATGAGTGGCTTTATCAAAGAAAACATCAAAATAGATTAAGTAAACTTGCCTGGTTATTGCAAAGGATCTCTATACTAGGCTTGAGTTTTTGCCAAGGTTTCAGTCCAGAACGAAGAGAACCATCTCCAACAACTGGATGAGGAATCTGACCTCCAGGCAAACTCGGAGCAAAAGTTCCATCAGCATTCACACTATCCACTGTCTTATCAAGAACCATCTTTTCGATCACATAGTTGACAACCTATTAAAAAAACGGGTAGAGCCACCATAAAATTTATGAGCCAGCTGCAACATTTCTAGTTGAGATAATTTTCATTAAGAAAAACTGTGCAGCAGTATCTCAGATGAAAAACTGCTGATAGAACCTATTAAAAAAGTTCTTTTTGCACTTGATAGTGCACCAAAGAAGTTCCTCCATCTCAAAATTTCACTAGTTGTAACAATCAATTTTGACTTGCGGTTTAATAGCGCAGATCTTTCCATAAACATTTAAAGTGCTGATTTTCTTCTTCAGGCACCTCTTTTTCTGGAAGTATAATAGAGATTGGAAGGTCATGCTTGGATACTTAATCTAGTAAGAATTTCAGAGTCATGGTGTCAAACACCAAAAAAAAAAAAGGTGGGAATCTCCAACATCACGTACAGGGTGTCAATTTTCACTCCAGATCACTGGTTATACGAAAAAAAGAATATTGACATTATTGCAAGCCCTTTGCCATTGAATCGAACAATATTAAAGTAACTGGAATCAAATTTGCGTGAATTTCGGTCAATAATTGCTAGGTTCATCATCAAACAGAAAGTACCCACTAAAACTAGATATTTGATTGTGAGCATTCAGATGCTAATCCCAATGAGTATGCATGGCCTAAAACTCAGTGTCTTTTTTTCTTTTTCAATTGAAATTTTGAAAAAGGTGGACCAACAGGCCAGTTACATGTGTGTCTATGCTATTTTTCAAAGCCAGCCTTAAGCTACCCAGTGGAAATTCTTACTTTATGTATTCTCAAAATGCGAGGAGCACTGAGTTTCCCTTGGGTAAGGATCTGCACAGTAGAACCTTCACATGGGTGCAAATAGAAGCTACATCTGCAATAGAGAAAACTTACATGGAATTAACATACTAAAAAGAGTAACATCCATAAGACAACAAAGGGAAAAGAAAAAGGAAAAATAAGTTTCAAACATCATCACACAAAACAAAAATATGATATGGAGAGAAAGGGATAGAAAATGACAACTTCAAACAGAATTCAATAAGGAGAAGATGGTTATAAACTGAATTCAGTTAGAGAGCTTATAATGGAAAATCACATAAGAATTAACCCAATTCAGGAAAGCCCTATCCCATACTTGCGTTAGGCCAAGAAAAACCCACATTCATAAAGAAAATGCAGATCCATGGCAAGGATCTGGCAGATAAAAATCCCTTTTTTGCTGAAATGCATTAATGAGTCTTTTTAGTCTTGACAAAATCTGTGGCTAGCTATCCTCATGCAACTAGTTAAGATTTGCAAACATAGAATGGCTGTTTCAACTCATAATTTAGGGCATTGAAGAGATCACTATCTCATCTTTTACTGCTTCATCAAAAAGTCCAGCAAGATGGACCTAATGCTGTAATATGGAGCAGGTTCATACCCGGACCCAACCTAAACCCACTCCACCCAGGAGTGATGGATTTTATAAATGGGTAGGTCAGATCTTGAGTTTTTTATTGCAAACCCAACCCGTTTATGTTTGATATATTTTCAAATTTATTATATGTATATTTGTGATGTTATTTTTAATAAATATATTGTCTCAGAAAATGCAAAAAGAAAACCAATTTAAGCAAGAAAGAGAATTGGACTTGGAAATTACTTGGTATTTTCTCTTGGAGGCAGGCGATTATTCAACACACAATCAAGAACCCACCATGGGAAGTCTTTCTCATCTTCAGTCCCATCTAGGTCAGTAGCTTTCTTTCTCCATGGGCCTCCTTGAGATCCTTCAGTAACAATGGAAGGAGGGGAGGCCGCTGAAAATTCAAAGGGTGGATATACTGCAGGATCATTTTCTGAATGACCATCTCCTTCTAATCGAGTTAGGGTTAAGGTCCTCGTAGACATTTCCTTTCCAGAAGGAACATCTCCATTCGCTGAAGCTTGAGATCCAAATCTCTGCCTTCTTTTAGTTAACCAATGTGCCAACAGCCCTTTGAGGGTTTCTCTCGCCAAATTAATCTACATATATAGAGAGAGGTCAATTATACTTGATTTGCAGTGACACCCAAAGGAATGCCAATAAAAAGGATAAGACCTTAGAAAAGCCTTCTATTTATATCAATTTATCACGACATATACAATAAAAGCTGCAGAAGAAAAGGTCTTATTAGAAAAATCCAACTAAACAAATACAAGGTGCAACTCAACCAAAGCAAGAATCAGCAGGGACCAATAGATCACAGTACAATTTTTAATAGTAAAGATACTAAAACAAAGTTAAAATAATGAGACAATCATTCTAGATCAACTAACTATACGTAAGACAAATATGTAAATATTCACAACTTCAGACTAGAGGCGAGCTTGAACAACTCCATAAGGAGCAGTCTTGTACAGAAGGAGCAATCAAAGATTATTTCAATAATAAATACCTTGTCATCCTCGGGTTTCCCAAGAATGGATAGATCAGCAGAGTACATCTCAGCAGAAAAGCATTGAGGAGTGTCTAAGTGCACTGACAAACTCCCAAGCCTTGCATCTACCGTGAACCATGCAGGAATACTCACCTAAATAAGCAGAATAAGTCAAAGGATGCAGTTGATAATGTGGGACATTCTAAGATAATAAAGTAATACATACCATCTCAAACAAATCTTCTTTCTTTTTCTCAAATGAAATCTGCGGGCATGCGGTAAATGTCAGAAAGCATGAAAACACAGAAAAGATTTTTAGTAATATATTATATAATATCATATGATCAGATGACAACCCACATCCTATCGTTCCAGATGAACTGCCACGTATATAAATTATTGAGTTTATATCAAATTACTGACCTCTCCATAGTTTTCAATAACCACACCTCTTGTAATTTCCCATAACTTCACCGTACCAGCAGTGTCCTTGAAAATGAGATTGAACTATCAGTTAAAGGACTAAATTTACAAGACAAGCAACCACTATAGGGAAATCGAAGACGACAAATTACATATGAACTAGACAACGGAATCAATGTCGAGTTACCTTAGTCAGGACGTGTCTTCTATTATTTAAAATCTCATGCTGCACTATAGCCGAAGTCCCATGTATGCTAAGAGACGGTTCTCTATAAACAGGAACCTAAAGTAGAATTTTTATAGTCAATAGCTTACTTGCCAAATTATGCATAAGAGGCCACAAAATATACATCATTATACACTAAAATTAAAGATTGAATTTAAATCCAGAAAGAAACAATACACATCATAACAAGAATGAAATTCAGGAACATGCAGAAATGATATTATTGCACTCATATTGCCAATTTCCTTGTGGATTTCAATCATTAAAGGTTCAGCAGGATAAAAACTACTACTCAACAATCACAAATATGCTGAGGGGAATAACATGAAAAGGAAATATTTTTGTATGAAATCCATCATTTGCATATTGTTTAGAAGCGATTTCCTGCTTTCCCCAGTCGAAAGCATGTCCCCAATCGCATAACTTTCCATATCAGGTATATTTTAGTCCAAGAGAAAAGCAGCATGCAATTTGCTCCAGCTTAACAGGAAAAGGAGCTGCGCGCAACTTTTAAACAGGAACGCATTCAAGCAAAACGAATATGTTGGGATGGCTCAAAGTTGAAAATTCTTGCACTAGAAGCACAAAAAAGGAAATATGTGACTCACTGGTGTAGAACCTTCCAGTGAAGCCCTAGCCCTCGAGAATGACAAATTGCCAGCTAAAAATGAACCACCTCTTTGGAATACTTTCAGGGGATTATGCACTTCAGCTGGCCATCTATGTACAGAAGAATCTGTTGTGGCCACCCATATATTATCATCATGCAATGCTAATTGCGATATAGGATGTTCTTTTGTACATAGCAAAACACTTTCTCTTGTGGCCAAATCTGTCAAATACAACTAAAAGTACAAATAGAAAAAGGTTGCTTTTAGGATGAGCACAAGAGGCAAAATTGGAGGAACTGCAGAAATTCATATTGATGAAGTTGTAAAACTGCACTCACAGAAAGATCCCTTCCACCACTATAAACGTGACTAAATGTAGGAGTGCTGGCAAGTGCCCAGACAGAGTCTGTGTGAACAGCATAAGAATGAATGCATCGCTGCTGAGCAAGATCCCACAACCTATGAAGTTTTCAGCAATCATAAGTTAACAAAGAATCTGTGATTTCCATATTACAATAAGAAGAAATTTCTTAACAGGGGATAAGAGCTTAATGCTATTAAACAAAGATTTATTCAGCCAGGAGACCTTTTGACATACAAAGACCCTGAAACAAAAATCTTACATTTTAGATGATACACAACAACATATTAAACAACTAACAAATGCAAATGATTACAGGGAGACCGAACAAAGACCTTATGAACAAATTGACTGGTGCGCACAAAATATATTCAAGATACAAGTCTGGCAATATATTGCATTTCATATTTATACATTTTTAATTTATAAGAACTTAGGAAGCAGTACTTAATCTCTTTCAAATAACAAACTCCAGTTGCATGTCAATCAGAATGATGTGACAAAACAGAAGGTTTAAGGAAGTGGGAACAGCTAAAAAGTGGCTGCTTCAAATTAGGCTATTCATAGATTTGGAAAGTACCCTTACAGCACATTACACTCATATTAGAATTTAGGGCATAACTTTTGTTTAGGATACTTTGTCTCATCATTAATACTTCCCATGGTAATTGGTATATGCAACAGTGTACCTACCTGATCATAGAATCAGAGGATCCAGATAAGCAATATCTGCGTAAGATGGAAAAAATTGTCAGACATTCCAACATTTGACTTGAAACCAGAAATAACAGTAAATGCAGGAACTACAATTTTGGTGAGCATGATGTCCTCCATGGGTAGTGCATGGAAATTTAACTGGAAGAAAAAGAAGGCTATAAACCAAATAGATGCAGATTCCTTTAGTTGCGTGAGACACAGACCGCAAGAAGTTAAGCATAAAATGTGGTTTTCCAATTAGTCCTCTCTCTTCCTCTCTGATCTATAGGGGCCAAGGGTTGAAGGGTAGGTGAAGTTTGCTGTTCGTGCAAGACTTTTTCATGATAAAGAAAAGAAAAGGATAGAGCAGAAGTATTTTGAAATCAAGACTAGCATCATCCAGACAACATCCATTATCTAATAACACTCGACATAATTATCAGCACATTATTTTGACAAACAAAGAAAAACCCAACAATCAGCACATTGTTTTGACAAAAAAAAAAAATAATCAACTTTGAGCTTGTCTGGTAAACATGGATTCTTATGTTAGAGCTCATACTAATTTGACCTAAGCATCCACATCCATCCTGACTTACTTCCATGAAGAATTACTATCTTTAGCATTAGTATTTAAGGTCTGTGCACATAAATATGTGTAGATAAAATATGAACTCCAATGTCGATAGATGTCTCCAGGAAAAATAAGCTCAATGGAAACCCCAACAAACCTGCCAGTAGAATCCAACAATAGCGCCCTAATATTATCTGTGTGTCCTCTAAGCTTCATGGTTTTAGAACCACTTCTTGGATCCCAAACACGTACAACCTAGAAAAAATTCATCGTGAAACTCAAGAGCAATTACACATTGTTGCATCACTGACAATAAATTAAGACATGCATCAGAAATGAAGATGAAAAGAAGAATCTGCAAACTTACCTTCTCAGTTCCACCAGAAACAAGAAGTGTTCCCCTGTCATTTGTGGCCAATGCATAAACTGACTCTTTATGGCCTTTTGCGGCAATAGGCACATAGCCTTGACATTGAGTGGAATGCACAGAAATGTTACTGCTTGAGCTTATAGGCCGAAGACTTGTATTCGGCAAAGACCCCAAACCATTAGTACTAGTTGAACAATCATCTACATTTGCATCATTTGATTTGGAAACGGGAGCAAGTGCAGCTTCAAGATCCCATATGAAAACCTCCCCACCAAGGCCACCAGAGGCGATGACATTGCTCTGTAGTGCGTTAGTAAGCAAGGATCATAAACTGACATAGCGCAATGTTGATCACAATGGTTTATAAATCGTACTGGACCTGCGACTTTGACCAGCCCAACCACGAACTGATGGTCGGTCCAATCCGTTTGGGTGCAAAACCAGAAATCCAATCCAAATGGTCCAAAAAATGATTCAAACCGGCCAAAATCATTTTTTCTTTTTTTTCATTTTTTATAAAACTTTGTATTTGGTCATGTGTTGTAGTTATTTGGATATTGAGTTACGTTAAATGTACCTTTAGTTGATTACTAATCTTTTTTACCTTACACAACAATTAGTCTATTAAATCACCATTTTATAGAATATCATAAGAAACTAACCACTTTTCTTGTTGGATGGACGATTAAACCAGTGACAAAAGCAAGACTGGTTTGATCACCGGTCCGGACATGTTATGAAAACACTAATCGATATACATGTGCCTATCAACTAAAGTCTAGATGAATCCAGGAACACAAAACATTTCCAAATGTATGTGGATGAAAGATTACATTTTTCTCTGCTGCAGCAAGGCAAGTGACATAGTCAGAGTGTTGATGTAACGTCCTGGCACATGATCCATCAGACAAGCAATTCCATACCTAATATTATCACCAAGAAAAGTGTAATTCATGAGCAAAGACGGATACATATCAAGGCTTAAATGCAAAGAGCACGAACCTTAACAGTGGCATCTGAAGAGCAAGAAACTAGTGTGTTACCACCCGTAAGAACAGCATCATTGACCTGCCCAACCAACAAGTTCCACCGTGAAGCGCATACCGTGCAGAGAAGAACTTCAGATACATTAACTATGAACTAAAGTTTGCAAGCAAGTGTAAAATCCTACTAGAATAGCATTACTATGCTTATCAGAACCCTTTCTTATAAGAGCTTCTTGTAGTAATAGATCTCCCACTCTTGGCATGTGATCCCCAGGGCATCATTCCATTGATCAATTATACTTTTTTATAAGAAATAGAATTATACTAAGTAACTTAAACCCACCCACACACCAAGAACGGTTACATCAAGTAATGCATAAGATATTGAGATGATATTGACAACTTTCAATCTATATCTGCTTGAGCTAAAAAAGTAAAGCTTCTTTTATGGTCAGCAATCACACAACATAACAATCAAAGCAAGATAAAAATGGTATACAACAGATTTAACTAAAATGAGAGCAACTTATACCCAATCAACATGTGACTCAAACGTAGCGGAGAAAGTTGCACGATCTTCAGATACTGCCCATCTCTTTAATGTGCCATCACGGCTACCAGTGAAGAGGTAATCAGATTCATCCGGTCCTGCTGACTTCAATACAGCCAAGCAGTTTATGCCAGCACAATGCTGCAAAGAAATAACACGGTTAATAAAAGTGACATAAAGAATAAGCAATGCAGATATATTATTAAGTATTGGTGAGTGGTTCACATTGTCTGGTAATAATATGCCCTCTTGAGTATTCTTTTTCGGCATAATAATAGCAAATATCTACTGTTATACTCATGCGAATTTATCAATCTTGTAAACAAGATGTAAAATTGAATCCAAACTTTGTCGTAACCATCCACATCACCAGTAAAAATTGTGATTGATTAAAAACCCATACGTGGCATGAGATAAGATCATTTCATCTCACAAATCATGAATATGTAATAAACCTCCCTTTATATCAAAACCAATAAAGATTTCACATAGAAGCAGTAATCACGTAACCTCTACGCCACTACAAAAACACATAACTGCAAGACTTCAATGTCATTCACTAGATATTGGCCAAAAACAGTAAATAACTTGTGCAGCCATAAAGCAGTTCTACATCAATCCAACATCACAAATGTTGAGCCTATATCAGGGGACATTCAAGAAAATGAAGTTCTTTAGTAGAGCTTTTCTGTTGAGGGTGCAACAAGTATCACGAACTGAAGCAATGGAACGCTTATAAGTGGAATACCCTTATAACAAATGAAACCAAGTTCAGCATACCACCTTCTCCGCCTCCTTATCAACGAAAATGAATTTGTGAGAATTTACATTTGAACTAAAATGAAGCATCACCTTTGTATTATCTGCATCGTTTAATACATATGTCAACCTCTTTTCCTTGCGAGAACGAACTGAATTAGACATGTTTCCTGCACTGCCAACACGGTGCATTGCAAGAATCGCTGAAGACATCAGAGGAAATTATTAAGTACTACGGAAACACTAATGCAACTTCCTCTTTATAATGTGTTCAATTTTGGAACTTCTGTAATCATCTTATGGATCAATTTCAAGAAGACTAAGAGCGTTTTCAAACACAGAACAAAGAACAACAAAGACAAGAGACAAGACAAAATAAAGAGGCATAAATTTCCTCAAAATGCAAGTACTTTTTATCGTCAATATAACTTTGTGATAGGATGATGTTAGGCCAGAGATAGGTGCCTAAACTAAGAGATCCACTTGTCCTTAGTGATGGGAGTAAGTCAAATTATGTTCAGAATTCCTATATATTCAAGTCATAAAGCATATAATTCTTTATAGAAGTCAACTATGAATGGCCAAAATAGAGCCTGCATGTGCACTGAAGCCCTGCTTGATGACCCCTTCACAGCTTAATCCACCTGACTATTACTCTCAGTATTACTTCTTCAAATAAAAATGAAAATAAAGTGAGCACTCAACCTAGTTAGTGATTCCATCCCAGATAGTTTCCGAGAAAGGAAAAGAATGGCATAAGCAACTGCTTGGGAATGTTGCTCAGGGGGAGCATGTGAGGAGTCCATTGTCATTATTTTTTTTTAAAAAGTTTTGTTGCTGCCTTGTGTGTCCTAGTTGGGTCCAGTTGTTTATAAGATAAGTTGTCAGACGTTTGATGTTGAATGTTAACTGTTGTTGCAAGTGCCAGAAATTCTTGTGTTTTTGTTCTAGTAATTTTAAGTTGGCTTGCTGCCGTTATTTCCTTGTTAGATAGTGCTATGGATTTTTTGATATTTTCTACTTGGTTGTATATGCACTAAGCTTGAAGGCATAGCATGCTCCAGGGGATTGTCAGAGGGTATTGAGGTAATTTTAAATGTGATATACTATTATAATATAGATGCAACCATTTTTTTGGACTGAGTTGAATGACAAACGACATATAATGTAAACCCTAAACCCTAGTATCTCCATAAACCCTTCACCAAATCACATTCCATATATCCATTCTTATTCAAGGTCATTTCAATCCTTTACTTTAAAGCATTATCTTCACAGCTCTAATTTTGATTATGCTTTAGTCGCATCTTCCCACACAACAGAAAACATAAAATACAACAACATTGGTTGCTCCTCCCCAAACCCCTACCCCCCCCCCTTCTTTTTGTACACGTCACAAGAAAATGCTACCTTTTTGTACTAATGATTTACTCTTGAAAAGGATCATTATCTAAAGTAGATGATGCAACTCACATAGGCTAAGTACTTTGAGAAACAGCAGTTAAAACTTAAGATGCTAAGCTCCAACATCATAAATCTCCACAAAACATGCCTCGAGAACACTCAATTGTGAAACATGGACAGATAGTGTAATTACAACATTGGTAGAGAGCACTGAGGTGCAAGGCATCTATGTAGTTATGCGCACAACAGTCAACATGACAAGCATCCCATTGAAGAGAAAATCATTTATATCTGTAATTCAATATCTTTTAGCAAGAATGAACCCAGCAGCAACACTCATATACTGACGCAGTCATCAAAAGATATTTATCAGAAGTTATCTTATTGAACATCAAATGAACATAATAAGACAATTGGACATCTCAATATAAGGTTCCATACGTTGTTTTCACTAGCTGTACTCACTACAAGAAAGTTTTTAACGAACTTGCCAATATAAATAAAACAGATAGATAATACGGAATAAATGCAAAGAGTTTTACACGAGTGCTTCTTTGCCCTAGTCTCTTCTTGGTACTCTCTAGTCCTTTTTTCTTTTCTTTTATGTTCCTTTTTTTCTCTCTTTTGTTTTTTCTGTGTGAAGGGATATCTAACCCAAAGTGCTTAAGTTACATATAATTGGGTTTAAGTGAAAGAAAAACAAAAGGAACTCATCCTTAATGGAAAATCCAAATGTCCACTATTCAATAATTTGCATAGGATATATCTCCCGGCAGAACATTTTCGTGATAATTTTATCACATTTTAGTTGATGAAACTTCCTTGATTTAAAACGAAATTCTATACAAAAAATGGGAATTAATCTTCACCAGCAAATGATAGGCCAGAGAGACAATTGAGCAAGGGCCAGAGTGCTTGAAAGAAAAAAAGGTAAAAAGCACACCAAAGCACATTAAATTAGAAAACTGAACCACAAGCCAAACGAAAACGAAGAACAACAAAATGAGGAAACTTGAATCTAAAAACAAATTTGCAATAATTCAAAGTCAACAATGATAAAAATTCAGAAGCACGAAAATTTACGCCTAACATTACAGACACTGAATAGTCTACACACGTTCTCGTAAGAGAGCATGCACCACCAAAAAACAAAAAAAAAAATTCAACGAAAAAGAAGTGCTTGACAGAATGATCGCAATTAAACGTGCCAGCGCCCGCAGAAAAGTCAGAATAAATTAAAACTAATAAGAAACAAACAATCGAGATGATGGAAGAGTTGCCTACTCTATTGCCTTCGATGGTGGAATTCCCAACTCGATGAGGAGTCAACCCAGGCCGATGCGTTGGTCGGGAAGTCGGAGACGGATGAGCAACGGCTAGGGCCAATGGAAGTGAAATTCAAGACTTTAAGGCCGATAACCGATAAGTGGCTTGGCGGTGGCAGACGACGGAGGAGGCGACGGAAGGGAGGGCGGTGGAGGAGTGAGCCGGGGGGGAGATAGGGGACGATGAGAGTGGAAAGAGGACGAATTTCACAAGGTGAAAACTGAAAAACCCCTTTCACGGTCAAGAATCTGGTTATTATTGATATTCCACCAACAATTTTTACTTAATTAATTAATTATCCAAATATGATTCATATAGTATATTTGGTCAATCAATTAAAAATGGGAATGGATTTGGATATGAGAGTATTTTTGAAGTCTATATTTTGGGTTCTATTCTATGGAATCATCAAATGTTTGCAAATTTGAATTGATCATTTATTCTTTTTTTGTCATTCAATAATATTGTGAAAATTTTGAATTGATCATTTATACCTTATTTGTCATTCAATAATATTGTGAAAAATCCATCTAATTATTTGATCCAATCTTATATATATATATATATATATCATTCAATAATATTGTGAAAATTTTGAATTGATTATTTATACCTTTTTTGCCATTCAATAATATTGTGAAAAATCCATCTAATTGTTTGATCATATTCATATATATATATATATATATATATATATAGGGATTAGTTCAAATGATCAACCCCTTTAGCTTAGTCCATAAGAACACCTATAGACCTTTGATTTAAATTTTTAATGGTGTAGATCTTTAGTTATTTTTGGGCTATAAGGATATGATTGTATTTTCACATATTTTCGCTTTTTATATTATTCACGTTAATTGCTATTATTTAGGAAAACATAATCCTTTCTTTTTGATTTACCCAATTTTTTAGGGAGAAAAAATCATAGATTTCAATCATATCTTTTCAAAATCGATTCTTTTTGTTTACCTCTTCTTGGACGGTTTTTTCAATTCAAAAGAAACCCTATTAGTTTTTTTTCTTCTCACCCAAAAACACAGTTGGTTCGTCTCCCCCAAAAATTGTTGTCCATTCGTCTTCCCCGGCGCCCAGTCGTGAAAATTGGACTCATTATTTCGCTGGTTATCGCGTTTCCAAGTTACTTTGGTGGTCGAAGGTTTGGATTTGTGAAGAAGGGATCGAGTTAGGTTTTGGGAGCCCCGTTTTTGTTTTGTAAAGGTATGTTCTTTTTCTCGTTTTTTGGCCCAAATCTTCCAAATTTCAAGATATGTTCTTGTCTTTACCAAATAATTTTTGGTGGTTTAGGGAGTTCGATTTTGTGGAGAATAATTGAGGAGGGGGAACCGACGTCTGAGTTTGTGCATTGAAGGTATTTTTCCTTTTTTTCTTCGTCTGGATTTTTCATTATTATTGCTTGTTATTGAAGTATTCTCTCTTTGTCTGATTAGTTCGTATTTGTTACTTGGGTTTTATTTTGTAGCAAACAGGGGTAAATATTTCCTTTATTCAGTTATGGTCTTGTAGAATTTTGCAATTTGAACTCAAAAAACCCAAGTAATAAACCCTAACAAGTATGCAGATGTTTTATACTAAATATACATATATATTATAATAAATATACAACATTAAGTAGAATATAAACAAAATGTTGTATTAAGCTCTGATATATGAATTGGATGTTTTTTTATGTAGGGTCTTGTGATGTATTTTAAATATTCAGATATGTTATGTTAAATATACAACATTAAGTGGAATGTAAACAAATCATTGTATATAATTTGGTATATGAATTGTGTGGTTCATTTATGTAGGGGTTGTGGTGTATACTAAGTATACATTTATGGTATGTTAAATATACAACACGGTATTTTTTTGCTTTTGTTTATCTTCAGCACATTTTTTCTTTTTTTTCCGAGTATTTGTTCCTTTGGTTTTAATTTTGTAGTAAATAAGTGTATATTTCTACTCCTTACGCTTATAGTCTGTAGAATTTTGTCATTTTGCACTCAAGGAAATGAATTTGTTGTTTATAAAAAACACAAGGTGTTGATACTTGAAACCCCACCGCCTCTTGACAAGTATGCGAGTTGTTTTATACTAAGTATACAAGTATGTCATATTAAATATACAACATTAAGTGGAATGTAAACAAATGATGTTTAAAGTTTTGATATCTTTATTTGTGTTTTTTATGTAGGTGTTGTGGCTAGTAGTAGAATATCAAGCGAATAACAGAAAATAGAGGTCAAGAAGAGTGGTGCAGAGGAGAGTTCGGGAGAAGAGCAACCCAAAAGAGGCGAAGGTTTGATCGGTCATACCCGACACGCAAGTTAGGGAGAAAATTTGGTGAATGCAAGAAACATTGATTTGGCAAGAAGTGTAGAAGTTTATTTGTTTTGTCATTGATGGAATACTTTAGTTTTTTTTTTAAGTTTACGGTAATTAATAGTGATGGTTTACATTATATTGAATATGTTTTTGTTGGGAATGTTGGTGATTCAATGTATCGGTACAATTTACTAAGTTGTTTGCACATTGTGTTTGTGTAGTAGAATGTTTTGTTTTACCATGGGTTAGTGTTGTGTCATTTCCATTTTTTTCTTCATAGAGTAATCTTTACGATGTAAGTGGTTTTTTTATTTGCATGTACATTATAAATGCGATTACGACTCATATAAATAGATATGTCGAATTGTATATTTAATGTGTTGCATTTGTTTATTTTGGATTAGTTGAATTATATTATTTGTTGTATAAGTAGTTTAATATATTTGTTTACTTAGTTACGTTGAATTGTATCCTTTATTTGGTGGAATTGTATACTTAGTTGTATGGGTGATTCATTTGATTTAGTTCGGTGTAATTGTATATGTAGTTTAATGTTTTTACATACATAGTAATTTTTATAATATAATTATTTCGGTGTAAATGCATAAATAGTTAAACAATTATGTATGTTTAGTGATTGTTTGAGTATATTTAGTTGAATGTAATTTTACATGCAAGACACGTTTGTAAAGCAAAAATTACCTTAATGATAATGGCTTACACAATGTAATTGTATACATAGTTAAATAATTCGTATGCTTAGCATTTTTTTTTTTTTGTATATTTAGTTGAATGTAATTTTACATGCAATACATGTTTAGGGAGAAAAATAACCTTAAAGATAAATTAATAGATTCACATAATGTTACGAAAAACGTTTTCATTAAATAATAGATCGAGTTTTTCATATTGTTTCACCCAATATTTTTGCAAAAAAGAAACATTCCACTAGGGTGTGGTGTCACGGTTTGAAACACATTCTCGTTGTTATGCGCTCCAATCTCACCGCATATTGCACATCATTTTTGATCTTTGTGTTTGCTTTAATGACTTTCTCTCTTTGAAGCCTTCTCTCTTGCAAAGAACATAATGCAAACGAATGACTTCATTACTAAATCGCTTTGTCGTGCTCATTCTGATGTCGAATCAGCTAATTGATCCATAGTTTTTGTAAAATTGTATATCGGTTTCCAACGTAGCGAAATGCATGCCCACTCGCGGAATCTTTGTTCTACCTACCTCTGGTATCTAATATTTTGTTGATCCGGGCGAGATTTCGAGACGTTGTCCTACGTTGATTTTTGACATCACAAAAGTTATACATAATAATACGAAATGGATATATTATATATAAACTTATGTAATTACACTCATACACAATTTTCATTTTTTAATGATAATGTTTCTGTTCTCACAGATTTGATAAAATACAATACTCAATTTGTATAAAATATACAGTTTTAATAATCTATTTATGCACATTTTGAGTTATAAGTATACAAAGAACGTTTAGTTAATATTCAATTTGTTTTACATCAAACTGTTTAATTTATGATGAGACAAGTCTTCACATATATTTGGTGTATTTGCTAACTAATTAATATGCAAGACAAGTTTTATCATACAATGAAATAAGCGGGAGTAGATTTTTAATTGAACAAACTACAAACAAACATATACAAGTGTTATATTATAAATATACAACGGACAAATGCAATGTATACATGTTGTACATGCTAAACAAACACGCAATGAATTAGTCAACAAATGTACTCTCTGCAGATAAGGCGTAGGCATGCATATGCATAATGCTATATACGTAAGTGCTTATATACTAAATAGGCAAACAATCGTACTAATCATACAAACTATTAATTGAGATGCAATCTTCATATAAGTGGTTAATATGCAAAATATAAAACTATATATACAAAGTTGATACACTAAATAGACAACATACGTATACTAAACATACAAATCAAGACAAGTTTGACCATACAATGAAATAAGCATGAGTAGATTTTTAATTGAATAAACTACAGCATTTAACATATACAAGTGTTATATTATAAATATACAACGAATAAATGCAATGTATACATGTTGTACATGCTAAACAAACACGCAACGAATTTGTCAACAAATGTACTCTATGCAGATAAGGCGTAAGTATGCATATACATAATGCCATATACGCAAGGTTTATATACTAAATAGTCAAACAATCTGTACTAAACATACAAACTATTAATTGAGATGCAATCTTCATACAAGTGGGTAATATGCAAAATATAAAACTATATATACAATGTTGATACACTAAATAGATAACATACGTATACTAAACATAAAAATCAATAATAACATAGGTGCATCTAGTTCATTCAGGCATCAATTGTTGATTCAGCGGCGTACTCGTTCGAAATTACCTTGAAGACATTCATCAGTTGCGTTCAATATTTTTTGCCATTGTATAACTCTTTTCAATCAAATGGATGATAACTCTTGCCAATTGTTAGATATCCGTCGCTTTTAATTTTTGTGGAACAATTGGTCGATATTTGAGTGATAATGGTGATTCAGAGGTTTTGATAATGGCGATGCAATGGTGGTGTTGAGAAGGAGGCGTATATTGATTGTCTATGTTGAATGGCGTGATTTATGGGGACGTTATCAATAACATATCACGTCCCTATAATGTAGGAGGAGGTTACCATGTATAATTTTATGGATTCTAATTTTACCCTTTCTATTGTATAGTTACTTACGAAAAGTTGTATAGTTTGTAATGTATCTTGGCCATTGATTTACTATTTGGATGGTCTAGATTGGTCTTATGGACTAACCTAGGAGGGTGGTCTCACAGGATCTTCTCCCTATATGTGTATATATATATATATATATATATATATATGATTTGGTTTCAATGAGACCACCCTCCCTAAGTGAGAAGTGTGGACTCATCTTACCCATTGATCTTAAAAAATGAATGGGTGTGATTAATTCAGTTTTTTTAATTTTTCCTATTTTTCGATGATTTTAAGGGTAAGGTTGTAATTTTATAATTCAAAATAGTGGTCCCAACGAGTTTTCTAGTATGTTTGACTTTTTCAAACCATTTTTATGGGGTGAGATTGAAACTGCCGGATTTAGTGGCATAATTTAAGGAAGTAGTTCTCTTTCTATATTTTTTTTATTTTACAGTATAGTTAGGGTTCTTCTACTACTTAATTAGCTATTAAATAATGCATATTTAGTTGTTTTTATTGCATTGTTTTACGACCATAAGATATAATGCATATTTTGTTTTGAGATGTTACATAATATACTGCATATTTAGTTATTCCACATTGCATATATAGTTTCTAGATAATGCATAATTAATTGATTTTGTTGCATAGTTTATGACGTCTTGCATAGTTGGGTATGTACTGTATATTAATTTTTTTACGTTGCATGGATATTTTTCAGGCAATGCATATATAGTTGATTTTTGTTGCATAATATCAAATATGTAATATCTATAGATATATGCATCGTTTCATAAGTACATTTCATAAGTATATGTACATCATTACATAAGTATCTATACATCGTCTTATTCGTGAAAATTACAGTTTTTTAAGAGTTGATGTTAATGGCTACTTTCGAGTTCCCCATCGATGTCTACACCATTGATGTTGTTGGATATAATATTTTCTATGATTGATGATTCATCATCATGATTCGAACTCACATGTTCGTTATTTTTTCATTTGGAACATAAATCGCATCTTCTTCACTGTTTTTTTTTTCACAATTCAAGTTCTTCAATGTTTTTTCATTTGCATTAATGGAAGAATTGAGAGAGAGAGAAAGAGAGAGAAAGAAATTTGATTCTATTTTTGTAACTACCTTGTTATGTTATTTTACTCTATTACCTTTATGTTAATTAAATTAATATTTTAATATAATTTTTATCCATTAAATCACACCCATTGATTAATAGTGGGGGTGGTTGATATTAGTCCATTGTGTCTCATATAGAGACATGGTCTTATTTGATCCTCCACTATATATATATATATATATATATAGGGATTGGTTCAAATGAGACCAACCCTTTAGGTTAGTCCATAAGAATACCTATGAACCCTTGATTTAAATTTTTGATGGTGTAGATCTCTTTTGTTATTTTTGGGTTATAATGGTATGATTGTACTTTTATATTTAATCATTTTATTAATTGGACAGCTTATTAGCTATTTTTAAGGAAACATAATCCTACCTTTTCGCATCCGATTTTTAGGAGGAAAAATAATCAATTTCAAGCATTTTTTTCAAAATTGATACTTCTTTCCGCCATATTTGTGAACAGTCATTTTATTGTATACTTAGTTCAGTGGACTTGTATACTTAGTCATGTTTTATTGTATATTTAGTTCAGTTGATTTGTATACTTGGTTCAGTGGAATCGTATTCTTAGTAATATAAGTAGTTTAGTGACTTTATATACTTAGTTCTATGGATTTGTATACTTAGTTCATGGAATTGTATACTTAGTTATATAAGTAATTCAGTGAAATTGTGTATTTAGTTCAGTGTAATTGTATACTTAGTTAATTGTTTATGTATACTTAGTAATATTTTAACGTATAGTTAGTTCAATGTAATTGTATACTTAGTTAAATGTTTATGCATACTTAGTAATATTTTAATGTACAGATAGTTTAATATAATTGTATACTTAGTTAATTATTTATGTATACTTGGTAATGTTTTAATGTATAGTTAGTTTAGTGTAATTGTATATTTTTCATTAATTATGCATGATCTCATTTGCCATATTTGAATAATTTGTAGGTTCGAATTGGAAGGGAGAAAAAGGAAATGTGAATTGCTTGATTATGAGACGTGATTTATGGGGATGTGATAAATAATGAGATCACGCCCCTATAATGTAGGAGGGAGGTTACCATGTCCGATTTTATGATTCCAATTTTACCCTTTCTATTGTATAGTTAGTTACGAAAACCTGTATAGATTGTAACGTATCTTGTCCATTATTTTACTATTTGGATAGTCTAGATTCGGTCTTATGGACTAACCTAGGAGGGTGATCTCACAAGATCCTCTCCATATATATATATATATATATATATATATATATATGAATGCCATCTAGTTATATGTTCAAGTTTCATAATGTTTACAATATTTCACTTTAACTATGACGTGTTAAATTGAAACTCAACACACCTAAACACGTGCATATGTTTGGAGCACTTCTACAATAAAAGTTCATTTAGAAAAGCAATTTGACCGTCAATAAACATATTTGGTGGATTTAATTTCAAAAGATCCTTTAGAATAAGACGTTCATTATAGACACAAATATTTGGTTTTGACTAGAGAATTTGAGGGAAATGATTCCAATGTTTCATTAATCTATATAAATAGATTTGAAATCAAGTTAAAATAACTCAAGATTTTGAAATCTATTGTATTATGATATTATCAACCAAACTCCATAAATTTGTTGTTATAAATTTAAAATCCTTAATTTCATTTCAAATGAAACCTAAGTGTTGGAACAAAAACATTCAAAAAAAAATGTATTTGGGGACAAAAACGATATTTAATTAATTAATATATAATTCAATTTATATATTTAATATTAATTGCACAATGGGTTCTTATTAAATAAACCGCTCAATGGTGTCAAGATGGCCCATAGCCGCGTCTCTTACGCAGATCGCCCATGGCCAATTTATCCTACATGGCTCACGGGGCCCATCTCCGGGTTTAAAAATATCTCTCCTATTATCTCGTAAGTTAATTAATTCATAATCCTCCTACGCATTTATTATACAATATTCATTTACTATTTATTCTCTCGCTCACACCGTTTTGAGCGTCGGAGGGGCCTCCTAAGACAACCCAGGCCCTCTAATGTTTGCGCGTGTGTGCGGTGCAAGTTCCTCAGTCCAAAGGATATTCCGGCTCTGAGGAGAAAGACGAGAAGACTAAAGATAAGAAGACTTCCCTATAAGAAGACTTGGAGTGATCCGCCATAAAAATAGAATCATTTTGGCGCCGCATGTGCGAACAACCAAAGTACACGAAGATGCAAACTCGATCACAAGCACATGAAGTCGATCTCAAGCTACGGGATGAGGCGCCGAGAGATCGCAAGAAGAAAACGACGGCCTAAAAGGCGGAGAGCCACCCTCTTTCTTCCTCGAGGAGTGTCGGCCCCTAATCCATTCGCAAGAGGGCACATCGTCCCTTCTCCGAGGGCTCCACCCATCAAGAATTCTGTCTATCCCGGGAAGCCTTACAGGCTCTCCCGATGAAGCCCTTAACGCTTTAAGGTGTCAAGCCACAACCGATGCCGCAGAAAACCACCGCGGCTCGCCGCCGCTAAAGACCCGACCGGGATGATCGAGAATGAGAGAGAAGAAGGTCATAGTGAGAATCAAAATCATGAAGAGCCACAGGTTGAAGAATCTCAAGCAAGACAACCTAGTCAAAGCTAGCTTGCGAGCCAGCGCATTGATGAAGATGAGCCCTTTCGCCCCGTGATTTTGTTTGAACCATTTCCATAAGGAATCATGACCTCCAACCTCATGGAGTATAATGGATCTGGAGACCCGCATGAACACTTGGAGTAATTCGACGCCAAGGTGGATCTCTATGACATGACGGATTAGTGTGAGTTTTGCATGTATTTTGGGGCATATTTATGGCTATAATTGATTGATAAACATGTTTTAACTCACTAATATGGGCTATATTCTCTCTTTATGGAAAAGATGTTACGCTTTGCTCATTTTGCAGGAATTTGACGATATTTAGAGTATTTCTGTGGGCAAATATGAGCATTGCGATGTAGAACCACCAAGAATTGATAGCATGCACCGAATTGGAAGCTAAATCGAGAAGAAGTTATGTGTTAATTTTTGTGGTTTCGAGTCATTTGAGTGGTCAAATCCATATTGTGGGTCAACTATATTGAGCCAAGAGTCATAATAACGAGTCATGTGTCTAAAAAAGCGTGGATGATAAAACAATGAGGGGATTGATATCAAGAAACGTCCAAACGCGTCTGGAATTTCCAGCACTGGCAGGGTTTAGTATTTTGACCAGAACTCGCTCTACAAAATTGATATTGAGCTGATTCAAGTGGCTACGAAAATCTAAGAGATAAGGCTACAAATCTTATGAAGACCCTATAAGCAAATTCGGAAGTTTGAGTGATGCACGACCCGTGTGTAGGATGCACGACCCGTGCGTGCCTGAAGACTTTCAGCATTTCTTACGGCATCACGCACGACCCGTGCGTGGTTGGTGAAAATTTATTTCTTACATCCAGGAGCACGACCAGGTCGTGCGTGGGGCGCACGGCCCGTGCGTCTGTGCTGGAATGTCCAAAACTGACAACACATTGACCTAGGCTTCTAAACGAGTATAAATACCACTTCTTAGGGCGCACACCAGGGGGAGAGAGGTCTGGAATATACCTAAAAACACAAAAAACATCATCTTCAAAGAAGGAAGAATCAAGGAAAGAATCAGGACGAATCAGAACCTGAGGATTGAAGATAAATCGAGAGATTATCCATTTCCCTAAGTTTTCTCATTCTTTGTAGTTTAATCTTTCATTTTAGTTTCTTATGAACATGAACAATTTGTCTATGAGTTGTTTATTTGTACTAAATAGCTAAACATCTTGTGATTTCCGGATTTTGAAAGTAGATCAATTGAACTCTTGTTGGATGTTTTAATCTTAGTTGAAGTTATTGTCTTAAAGCCTATTTGAGTAATTTATGCTTATTCTTGTTTTATCATTTGGTCTATAGTTAGCATGTTTGATATATTGATTCATAATTCGAGAGATGAGCTTCAATATTTGATTCTTGAGCACTTTGGCCAATGATTTAAATGATATATTGATTCATAATTCGAGAGATGAGCTTCAATATTTGATCTTGAGTACTTGACATGAATATTTGCATGAATCGAGAGGTTTGTAGATATTTGTGAGGATATTTGATCTTTGGTGCTTTTAGGAGTTGTATATCTATTGTTGAGTAGAGATGCTAGCATAGATATTTCAATCTACGTTTTATACACATCTCGAGAGGGGGATAAAACACATGTGTGATCGTCTTATAGGTATAGTGATAATAACTTTGACTTTGATTAATTTGGACAACAAGAGGAATATTAATTGAAACCATAACCCGGGAATCCATTTCATTCTCTTGATAATTCCATTAATATTTGTATCTTGTATTTTTGTGGTTATTTCTATCTCAACCTCCACAACAACCATCAATATTCGATCGTCTAAATAAAAATAAAACTATCTTGGTTTAATACTTAGCGCACTAATTTATTAGTCTCTGTGGATACGACCTTGCTTACCCTATTTCTGTAAACTACACCGTACACTTGCGGTGAAGCTAAAAATAAGGCAAACTGTTTCGCACTACTCTGACCAAGTGGGCGTTGGCTTGGTTCAATCAGCTCCCGGTAGGATCAATCTTCCAGATAGATAAGCTCACCGAAGCCTTTATGCAGCAATTCTCCGTCAACAAAAAGTGTCACAAGGATATCGCTTACCTCTTTCAGGTGAAGCAGAAGGAAAGAGAAACACTGCAGGAATTTATGAAACAATTCATAGAAGCTAACAATAAAGTTGCCAACGTCCGGCATGAGACCTTGGTCAGGATATTACAGCAGAATCTACGCTAAGGGCATCTGAAGGAATCTCTGGTCGAGAAGCCTCCATCCAACATGGAATATATGTTGAGTCAAGAGGAGAAGCATATTCGAGTGGAGAAGTACACCAAGCCTGAACCCAGAATCTAGCGCAAGTCCTCCCGGGAAGAAGACAAGAGCCAATCATGGAAAAGTTTGAGAAAGGATCATGGGCCAAGATATACACCTCTAAACTCTCCAATAGAGGAGGTGCTAATAGCCGTCCAAAAGAAGTGGGTCATTGATCCCCCACAACCATTGAGGAACAACCCTTCACGGACAAGTTCTAATTTATATTGTCGATATCATAGAGATATGGGCACACCACTGAAGATTATTTCATTTTGAAAATGGAGATTGAGTGACTCATCCAGAAAGGCCACCTCAAGGACTATTTGGATCAGAACAAGTTTCACCGTGATCCCAGACTGCATAAAGAGGAATCTCCACAAGACTAGCGTCGCTCAGACCGCCACAGAGAGGAGAAGTGCGACAATCATATTGCTGGAGTCATCAATGTGATCTCCGGAGGAACAAAAGTGAAAGACGCCCTGAGTGCTCTCCGGGAATGTAACAAGGAACGAATAAGGTGACCCGATGAGAACCCATCCAAGAGAAGAATCGTAGAACATCCTCAAGCCAAGGGCATGCATATCACCTTCGGCACTCAAGACTACATCCCAGAGACCCAAGTTCATCGTGACGCAATCGTCATATCAATTACGCTGGATTATCCATGGTCAAAAGGGTCTTGGTAGATACTGAGGAGCGGGGTGGACGTTATATTTCGGGGAAGTATTTGACAAGATGAAGATCAATCCGGTGTAAGTTATTCCAATTTTTGGCGATCTTGATTGGCTTCATCGATAAATGATTAAGTCCTCGGGCGAAATCAATTTGCCGCTCACATTGGGCATGGACGCCCCACATCAAGTCAAGAAGATGGTCCATTTCCTCATAGTAGATGCTCTCTCTCCATACAATCTAATCTTAGGAAGGGCCATCTTGAACCAATTTCAAGTATCCTCCTTACGGTTCACTTGAAGCCGAAGTTTCCCATGGTTCGGGGATAGGAGAGATTGTTGGAGATATCAAGATAGCTCAGGAATGCTACATGGCCACCTTAAAGATACGCAAGCTCCCAAGACCAAATGATAAAAGCACCGCACAACCATAGACAACAGTTCTCCCTAGACTCATATAGATTTTAACATTTAGCGTTTTTATTATTTTGAGTTTATTTCGCCAAGAGGCGCTAAACATTTATTTATATTTCAATCATGTTTTTTCCATCAGGCGTAAAGCTTTTCATTATAATAGATAAAAGTAGGGGTGGGCATTGGGTCGGGTTTTCGGGTTTCGGGTTTTGGGTCGGGTGCATCGACTATGTCGGGTAGCAAATTTTGATACCGAAACCGAACCGAGTAAGTCGGGTACCGGCTTTTCGCACCATACTGTCGGGTTTCGCACTTTTTTTTTATAAAAACTGTGGGCTTTTAGTTTTTCACTTCAATGAATTATGAACCACTGATTGGAATTGGAAAAATGGCCAAATCATTCATTGCTTGAAACACACTCCAAAAATTGCACAATCATGTGGTTGTTTTTTCATAAAATCCTTCATTGCAAAATTGCCAAAAAATTGCACAAATTACACAAAAAATTCACAATTTAAAATTCTACTAAAACACACTCCAATTATAGGCAACTAGCCAACTAGATCAAAAATCACCACATAATGTCATAAATCATAATCCAAGTCTCCAAGATACACAATTTGTCTAAGGTACCACATAAATAACATAATCCAAGGTACAAAAATCACCACATTATCCAAGGTACACAACATAAAAATGTTAACAAACCAAGCACAATTCAACATAAAAATTACAACACTTGAATATTTTCCAATTGCCACCATCCAACTCCACCAACATTATGCATCAACCGTCAACGTCTTGTTCGGTTGTTCCTATCAAATATATAAAAGAAGAATAACAATTTTAATTAGTAATACCTTAATCTAAAATGGAACAATATGGTAATTACTAATTATTAACTAATAAGCATGGAACTAAGATGTAGAAGATAAACAAATGAAAACCTTTTTAAACTAAGACGTGTGGCTCAATCAAATATCGACAATGCTTGAATCTATCCCCAACTTCGATAATTCTACAAAGAAAAATAAAGAATCAAGATATAAGTTATGGTTTAGAAAATTAACAATATAGACACAATAAGTTGAATTAAAAAAACAACAATAAATATTTAATTTATAAATGACACGTACCTTGATCAATCAATTCCACTTCACTCAAGTCCTCCTCCACAGTTAATGGATTGGCATTCAAACGAAGCCAATCTTGAGCACAAAGAAGAGCTTGAACTATTCTAGGAGACAAAGAACTCCTGAATGCATCAAGAACACGCCACCGATCTAAGCTAAACACGGCCTCCAAGAATCGTGGAGACAGGAACACCTAATATATCCCGAGCTATCTTGGAGAGAATAGGAAACCTGTGAGAATTCTCTTTCCACCATTTAAGTATGTTAAACTCTCCATTATCCTCCTCAAGATCCTCACTCAAATATTTCTCCAACTCCGATTTCACATATTCACTTCTTCCTCCACTCTTATATCGACTATTGAATTGATCAATCAAAAAAGTGCTACTTGAAAATTGAGAGGTACTCACATCTTTCACAAAACCACTTGTAGAAGATATTGAACTTGATGAAGGGGTTGCATGTCTCAAACTATCATATCTCAACTTGTATTCTTCAAACAATCCTTGAAAGTCATTCCTTACCTTGTCTTTCATCATCCGACAATTTGCAATATCTTTGTACAATTCATCAAATGAAACCTCAAGGAACAACAATTTAAAACGTGGATCAAGGATCACCGCATAATACAAAATCATGTTCATTTTTTCAATTGATCCCCAATATTTGTCAAATTTTTCTTTCATCTTTTTAGACATCTCACTCAATTCAAAGTCATCACTCTCCAACCATTGTCTAAGAAGTATTTCCACTGAGCTTATTTCATGAAATACACGGTTAGTTGTGACATATAGTGAACCAGAAATGCATAGAGTGAGCTTGTAGAAATGGCCTAAAAATTTCAACAATAAGTTAGCCCTTTCCCAATCATAACCCATTGGGACCCCGTCATATGGTGGCTTTAAAAGATCATTGACATAGGCAAGATAAACATCCATATAAGCATCAAATGCTCTTTTCGGACATGTTGCGACTCTAACATCAAGTAGGTGGAATTCCACCTAGTAGGCACATCTAAGGTTAATAGCTTATTTGTTTCTAATTTTTCCATACTAACACATTCTAAAACCTTTTGTACCTAGTGGAGAATTTCTAATATATCTCACGGCTCCTCTAATACGAGAGATAGCCAAATGCTCATCCCTTGCTCTTCAAACCATCTTGCACAATAAGATTCACAATATGTGCAATGCATCTCATGTGTACATACCTCCCTCCTAGAAGGTTTGTACCCCAATTATCAATTTTTTTAGCAAGTATGTGATAGCACCATCATTTGAAGAAGCATTATCAATCAGAATCGTGAAAACTCTATCAATACCCCACTCAAGCAAACATTTTTCAACCCCTTTGCCTACTTCCTCACTCTTATGTTTAAAGAATTGGACAAAAATTCAAGATTCGTTTTGCAATTTCCAATCATCATCAATGAAATGTGCAAATGAGACACATGTAGTTCACTCTTTGAATTGATGTCCAAGTATCGTGGTAATGGAAACTCTTTGAGAGTATTTCTTAATAAATGTTTTCAAGCTCTCTTTTTCATCTACGTAAAATTTGTAGATGTCTCTTGTTACGATTCTTCTTGATGGAATCATGAACATGGGACATGCAATCGACATAAAGTACCTAAAGCCGATGTTATCAACGATTTTAAAGGAAGCTCATCAACAATCAACCAATACCTTAATGCTTCTCTTACTTTAGTTTGATCAAATTTCCATGCAACCATATGTGATTCACCCGCTTGACTAGATGTTTGAAATCCAATTCGGGTTTGATTAGTTGCGACTTCATGAGGTTTTTCTTGCAAGATTCAAAATGGTTTTTAAAGATGTAGTCCCATGTATTTTTGGATCAGCTTTAATCTCCCTAGCACAATATTTGCATCTAGCATTTTGTAACTTCTCAACGTCACAAAAGTATTTATCAAAATGTTCCCAATATTGAGACTAGATGAAACTTCTTTCCTAACTCTTTTTTTAGATTGAGGTGTGCCTTCCCTATCTTCTCGATCATATTCATTCCATATACCTTGATCAAGATCCAAATCCTCCATTTCATTAGAATGAGCAAAAACATTTTGACTAGAAACATTACCAATCTCTTCTCTTGGTAAATTTCCACTCCCAACGACAGCAGCTTGATTTTCCGATTGCGAAACCGACATACTGAAAAAATAAAATAAAAAAAATTCATCTTAGCATACATTACATAATTAAAAAAATCATCTTAGCATACATTACATAATAAAATACTTAAATTTCCTGCTCAAAATCTTTCTAAAATACACGGCGGAGAAAAAAAATTACACAACCTAGTCCCTAAAAATAATGTAAATTTTATATTCTTATTTCTACTATTTCGTTTTTTACACTCAAGAGTCAAGTATAAGAATTTTCATTTCCATCTTTCAAACATGTAAAATTTAACCCTTGAAAGTAAGGATGTAAAAACATGACATAATACTTTCTTGTTTCACTGTGAGGCTAAAATACACGGCCAGAAGAAGCACAAAAAAATCAAATTATCAAACAATAATATTCTTTGATTTTAAATTAACAACATAATTAAAATTTGAGATAATTTTTAATGAGCCCATTCAAATTTACACGTAAATTAAAATAAAAAAACTCATAATTTTCGAATTTTGATTATAAATAAGTAGGGAAGAGAAAGAGAAAGGAGAAGGGGAAGAAGATTACCGCCGCCATCGTCCGCCGGAATCGCCTGGAGGATGGATGTGCCATCGGCGTTCATTGCGCGCCGCCCTCTCCATCTCTATTTCGATTTTCTCCTCTCCAAACCCTAATGAGGTTTGTGTAATTGTGTTTGCAGAGTCGCAGCGGCAAAGACAAGTAGTATTAGTTTTTTGTTCTTATTTCATGGTCAATTAGTCATGAGTCAGTCAAATGGGGAGGCTAGTCAACATAAGTTTTTATTTTTTTAATTGACGGTACCGATCGGGTTATACGGGTTCCAATTAAGGAACCCGATCCCCGAACCGACTTTTTAAAGTCGGGCACGGTTACCCGAACCCCGAATTTTTTAAAATACCCGACCCGATCGGGTAATTTCCGATCGGGTCGGTCGGATACCCGAAAAACCCGACCCCAAATGCCCACCCCTAGATAAAAGAACTTTCATGTTTCTACTTTAATGTTGTGCATGCAGATTAATGGCCACATGTGACCAATGTCAATGACCATTGACGCTCTCTTCAACAAACCCCATCTTTTTGGCTAAAGCCCCGGTGGGGGCCCCCTCACGGGGTCCTCATAAATATTCTCTTCGGGTAAGACCGGGAAAGGCATCATCCGGCTAAGACCCTGTGGGATGACCCTTTCCTAAGAAAGATCCCAGATGGGAGGGGCCTCCTCATGGAGGTCCTAGTAATTCACCTCTCTCGGCTAAGACCCTGCAGAGAGGAAGGCCTCACCCGACTATACCCTAAGTGGGATGACCCCTTCTAGATAAGACCCCGGATGGGAGAGGCCTCCTCATGGAGGTCAGTAATTCATCTCATCCGACTAAGACCCCGAGAGGAAGACCTCACCTGGCTAAGACCCCCAGTGGGATGACCCATTCCGGCTAAAACTCCAGATGGGAGGGGCCTCCTCATGGAGGTCCTAGTAATTTATCTCCTCCCGGCTAAGACCGGAAGGAAGTACTCACCGGCTAAAACCCCGATGGGATGATCCCTTTCGGCTAAGACCTAGATGGGAGGGGTCTCCTCACAAGGAGGTCCTAGTAAAAATTCTTCCTCCTCAGGCTAATACCCCGGAGGAAGGGGCCTTATTGCAAGAGTCTATGTGAATTTTTCTCCACGATGAAAATGTGCAAGAAAAAGAAGGTGAAAATGATAACACATGTGGGAAAATATACAAAGACTGAAACAAAAGCTTGGGGAAGAATCCAGGGGGAACATTCCTTCGGGACTCTGGAAGGGCGCCCTAGGAGCTCCAGGGGACGCCCTCCCCCTGGTTCCGGAAGGGCGCCCCTTGGTGTTAGAATACAAGATATAATTTAATCTCCGGCAAGATGTCACATGTATATATCACAAGTAAAACATGATAAAGGGAAGCAAATACGCATAAGGAAGGCAAAGAATCATCCAGCCCCCCGGCAAATGAAACATCTCAAGACCAAAAGAGAAAGAAAACATCTAAGTGCATAAAGAGAAATATACAAGTACATAAATCAAGCCCTAAATAGGTGGGTAGGAGTCAAGGTCATCAAGCCAAGAAGTAACTATCACTGCTTAAGTAGGGGGCGCCTCATCTCTAGCAGCAACATTATCCTCTCTAGGATCATCTCCATCGCCACCAGCATCGTCAGGAAGATCTGCCAATACCTCGACCTCTCCCTCATCCTCATCAGAGATGCCGCAGTCCAGGATGTCAATTAACTCACTAGAAACCTTCCCACTCTGTCATAGAAGTTTTCGGCAATGGCGAACAACTCTGTCAAAAAAGATGAAAGACTCCTACAGCAACTCGGAGCGATACTCTAGAGAAGCTCTGTAAGCCTCAATCAAGCAGGACCTCTCATGAGCTAACATTTGGGTGCCGACTGAAGTACGGAGAAAGACATCACTCGTCTTCGACTCATGGTCGAGCTGGGCCTTCACCCACTAAAACTCATTCGACAACTTAGACATCTTGCCCTCATGCCGAGCTGCATCTTACGTCAAGCTCTTCACATTATCCCAATGCTAACGATTCTCCACCTCCGTTACCTCGCCTTGATGGTTCGAAGACGATGCGATGTTTAAAATCTACAACATAATATGTACAAGTCTTAGCCAAGTAAAGAGACAAAGCATGAAGAATGAAAATGCAAACAAATCGTGGAAGCTTACCCAAGCAACATTACCGCAAATGTGAGTCTCGATGTCCTTGATGGACAAATACCAAAGGTGGGACTGATCATCGGCCAACAAAGCTCCTCGGATACTGGCATAGCCCAAGCCAGAATCTACATAGTCCCAATAGGACTGGATCCCCTCGCGACAGATCACTCCACCAGAGAAGATAGCTCGGGGACCAACAATCTTAGAAGTAGCAACCCTCGGCTCCATCCTCGGCCTACTCTCTCCAAAAGGGCCTGAAGAAGGATGAGGAGCCAGAACAACATCAGCCCGATCACTAGAGTGCGAGTCAGGCGTCGATCATCCTCTTGGCAGGAGAGTGTCTATCACTCTCCTAGGGAGAAGGGCGCGAACTATCACTCTGGGGCGGGACACTCGAGGTCCCGCTAGCAGCATACTTCCCATTGGCCTTCTCCTTCTTCGTAAAGGCCATTAACTCCGCAATGTTGTAACTCTCCTTACCTGAAAAGCAAGCAGAAACAATATCAGAAAATGGAAATAGTCAAAATGTACAAGTAAAGCAGGAAGCAATGTAAAGAAGTAAAGCAAGATGGAATACCCAAGAACTCCATAACATTCATAAGATTCTTCAACAAGCCATGGGATCAATAAGCTTCCACCAACTCCTTCCGAGAAGTGGAAGTACCCCGGACAGTCATAACCTATGAAACCCACTCGTGAGGAAGCTCCCAATCATTATCCATCACATAAAAGAAATCCTCCTTCCACAGCCCACTAGGAGAAGGAAATCCATCAAGAAACTTGCACTGGGGACGAGGGAAGAAGGTGTCACCAGGATATTTCCGGGCATAGAACAAAGAATGAAACCCGTCTACAATTGGAATCAAGCCTAACTTCCACATATCATGTTGATAACCTCGTATACATGCACATGCATAGGGATTCAACTTACCAACACATGCTCCCACGGACCTAAAGATCGAGATGAGTGAAGTGTATGGATGAAGCACAAAATGCTGCAGGCTATAAAGGTACACTGTGATGAAGCCTCAGGTGGATGAGGGAGCCTGTTGCCCGAACCCGGGGCCAACATCACAAACACTGGAGGAAACCCAAGCCGCTCCCGCACCCTACAAAGACAGATGGAGGACACTCAACTGGAAAACTTTCTTGGAACAATTGCCTAACTCCTGGGAGGAGGCCTATGTTGGTACTTGGTGAGGCAGACCTCTTCAAGACTATTTTTTTTGTACTCTGCTTTAGAAGACTCGTCACTTGAGCTTGAATCAAGCTAAAGCTCCACTTCTTCTTCACCATCAAAGTACAACTATGGAGCAAGGGGAATGTAGGTCCAAATGGGTGATAAGTAAAGTCTAGAAGCAGTGGCGTAGCTAGGATTTTCGTTCAGTGCGGTCAAATATTTTTTCGTTGAGCGGGGCAAAATGCCGAGCTAAAATTTTAAAAAATAGAAAACAAAATATATTGCAATAAAAAAAAGCATATCTAAAAAAAGTACTTACAACAATTCTTTGCGGGTTTTCATATTCTGAAACCGCTTTACAATGACTTCATTATCAAGTTTGTTACATATATCTCTTTCTACATAGCTCATCACTCATTCGATTGCGTAATTTATCCTTTACAAAGCCCATCGCAGAAAAACACTCTTTCAACCGTAAAGTGCTGGCAACCGGTAAAATTAATGACAAAGTCAAAAGCTTATAAATAAAATGATAGAGCTTATTTTTCTCGACTCAATTAACTTCTCTCGCAAGATCACCCAGGTTTTTCAACTCTTTAAATGCATTGTTAGAATTCATATAAAAAATATAAGTATCAAGTTGATCATGAAGTTTATTGATATATGTTCTTGAAAAATCTTGTGGGTAAAACTCAGCAAGTTGAATCAATCTCTTCTTATCAAATGCACAAAATGAATCTTGTGGACACAAACAAGCCACACAAAGTAGTAACTCAGTGCTTACCTCCGAGAAACGATCATTCAACTCTTGTAGTTGCAAATCGACTACAACATAAAATAGATCCACACGGTAGTGATGTAAATTTGTCAACTTTGGTGCATTACGTTGTGGACGACCACGAATATCATTGCGCATATACATATCATCCATCTTGAGAACATCAATATCATGCTTTTGACAAAAATTACAAACATCTTCTAAAAATGAAGCCCACCCATCTTCTCTCAACACTTGAAGTCGTCGTTTGCCAACTTTCACCAAATCCATTGCATTCACAATATCCTGATCTTTCAATTGTAGTGCCTGTGACAACTCACTTGAAATTCCTAATACAATTCTCATCATGTGTAAATTGAATACAAAATCAAAAGAATGTATTGACTTTGACAAATTAAATGCCTCCAACTTTCGATCGGGAAGAAGCGTTTAATCATCTTCATAAATTATTTCAAGAACATCTCCCACAAAGTAAAAACATAGAAAGCAAGTTGATCAAAGAATTATAATGTGAACCCCAACGTGTATCTCCAGCACGCCGAAGACTACTTTCTTGATTAAGTCCCCGACCACTTGAAATCTCACCGTTTCCAATCTTTCAACAATAAAGTTTGAGTGTTTTTCTCGAAGGAGATCGAACGTTTACAAGATACTCCAACAACATTTACCACATCAAGAATAACACGAAAAATTTCAAAGAATCGAGGCTTTTCTTTGCCACGTACCCACAAAGAGCTAGTTGAAGTTGATGAGCGAAACAATGTATATAATAAGCACATGAGTTCTCCTTTAAAATAAGTGCTTTTAAACCATTAAACTTTCCTTGCATATTACTAGATCCATCATATCATTGCCCTCTCAATTTAGATATGCTCAAGTTGTATCTAGAAAATATCTTATCAATGGCGCCTTAAGTGAGATCAGAGTGGTACTAGTGACATGTTCAATCCCTATGAAACGTTCATTTATATGTCCACTTTTGTCTACATAACGTAAAACAATTGACATCCGCTTCCTTTGTTGACACATCACGAGATTCATCAACTAGAATGGAAAATAATGAATCACCAATATCTTTCATGATAACATTTATTGTTTCAAAGAAAGACAAGCACTAACTAAATCCTTTCAATGTGTGATGTTAACTTGTTGTTTTTAGGTGCATTTTCCAATGTCACATCTTTAATAACATCATTATGATCACCCAAAAATTTCAAGAACACGAAAGTTACGGATTACGTGAACTCTCCTCGATTCATCGTGACCGAAAAGCTAATCCTTGTTGCAATAAAAGTCGAGTACAATCAATTGATGCATAAACGATTTCAATAATCATCCTTTGCCTTTTCTCGATTGCTTGTGGAAAATGTTTGAATGTGTTGATCTTGGTTCATTAATGCCTCACATTTCATTCGAGCTTGATTGTGCGCACTATCATGATGCCCAATGTGAGTTGTAAGTCTTTATTTGTTTTTCCAATAAGTTGAATCCCTCACTAACAAATGCATTGCCTCCGATTGTTTCCCTTTATTTTCTTTGAACAAATAACAATGTAAACAATAAGCGGCATCTTTTGATATACTATACTCTAACCAATCACCAAATTCGAAAACCATGAATTGTTGAATCTTATATATGTGCTTGCTCCAAATTTCCGTTTTTGGAATGCATGATCCATAGGTTGACAAGGACCTTTTTGCAAATATGCTCTTCGAACTTGATCTCTAATTTTAGGACTCTAGTTTGCAATTGGAATCCTATGTCCAGGATCATAGGGAAGTTGTGCAACATCAAATTTTCGGAAGCATACTGAGCTTTTCTCAATTGTGTTTAAACCATCCTCAACTATATTTGTGGCCTCCGATGCATTTTTTTGTGCTCTCCGAAATTCTATTTGTGGTTTTTACAATAATATTTTCTTCAACTTCAAGAGTTCTTTTTCTAAAATATCTCTCCATAATCTAGAAAATTAAAAACAAGAAAATAAATTAAACATAATACCAAGTAACTATTCAATCAAATATTGAGCAATAAACTAAATGAACCACTTTTCAGTCTTTAAACTTGTGGGTAAATAGCACTTTGAATAAAGCTATATCAAAAAAAAAGCCCACAAATATTGAGCAATAAACTAATTAACCAAATTACCAAAAAATAAGTATCAAGTTGAATAAGCTATTTACGCATATCAAAAAATAAACATATTGACCAATAGGAGTTGAATAACAGAATAAGCATTCCTAAAAATGAAAGAAAAAAACCAAGCAACTATCAACATAAAAAAAACCCTTGTGGTTTGCAAAACAACTAAACAAGGGAGATTAAAGAAGGAATTATAAAACTAAAAAAGAGTATACATGTTTAATTAATTGAAGTATAAATTAAAAAAATTAGGTTTTTACAAATTAAATTAAAATTGCAATTTACCATGTAAAGAGTTCTAATTTTTCGGCGGGCTTCTTCCTACCGGCCGCTTCAAGCAAGGAACTAAATTGGCCGAGAGAGAAAAAAATTGCTGCGAAAATCTTGAACTAATCCCAATTTGCAGCCGCAGGTGAGAGATGGATGGAGACGACAGACATGGGCATAAGTTTATTTTCCTCTCTTCTTCTGTTAGTTTGTTTAGTAGGCTGGGTTTAATTATTTTTTTTAATATGACCTGGACCACTTCATTGTGGTCCAGCCCCAAAATTTAACACAGCAACATGAAAATTTTTTGGGCTAATGTTTTTTTTTGTTTGGGCTGAAATCCCAGTGCGGTCCAGGAACCGCACTGAGTCTTGAATAGCTACGCCGCTGTCTAGAAGGAAGGGGGTTGAAAAGACTTTACCAACTTTTTATTTTTAGTCCTTTTAATAAATTCATAGTAGACTCAAGTTGGCTAAGTCCTTGGTGGACAGCTAAGTTGACTTACAAGGCAGAGTTAGCCACTCAAACAAACTCGACTGAGCTGTTGATAGTATAACTCAGCTGATTTAGTTAATACTTTAAAAATATAGTTGACTTGGTTTTTAACAGTGGAAGACTTTCACCCTTACTTTTGAATACATTTTTCAACACTTGTTTAATTTAGGTTATTATTAGGGATGACAACAAGCGTCTCGGGGGGGTTTGGAGAAACCCAGGACCCACCTCACGAAGAAAATTATGGACTCGGGACCTATCCTACCCCGCCTTAGGACTCACTCCGCCCCGCCCCGTCTTGGACCCGCGACCCGGCGGGTTCAACCCATCGGACCCATTACAATGAAAAAAAATTATCTGCTGCCAGTAAAATATTCATGCCCTCTGTTATTTTAATTCAAAATCTACTTTGTTGTTTAAAATCTGAATTTTAATCTTGTATTTAACGTATTAATCATTCAAGCTTGTTGGTGGCGCCCCCATTAAATTGAAATATTGATCATTCCTTTGCAATTCTATAATATGCAAACAAACTACAACTTAACAAAGACAAGATTTTCAGTCATCTATTGCCAAGAACTGTAGTAGTACATTGTAGTCCTGATGTTTTATTAACTAACATTGACTTAAAAAGATAACTAATTTTAAATTTGACTAAGTTAATTGTATACGGGGCGGGTCCATAAGGACACGTTACCCGCCCGGACCCGCGGATTTTTTCAAAATGGGTCCACGATCCACCCCGGGACTCATTTGATCAGGTTTGGACTCGACCCGAATGGGGCGGATTTAATGTGGAGCCGGATTTTGACCTGCACCATTGCCATCCCTAGTTATTATCAATTGACTAAGCAAATTAACAGATAGCAATTATAATGAGCAAGAATGTAAGTGTGCTGAATGTAAAAGATACAAGCAATTTATAGTAGTTCGAGGATGGGGTAATCCTCTAATCCACTCTTTTCCAACCACTGGAGGAATCTACTAGTGTAACTTTGACTTTTTTACAAAATAGTTACAATTTGAGACAGCTTTTATCACACAGCTAGCTTCACCTAGGACTCAACTTCTTCACAAGACGGTTGTCTGTGTTATTTGATTCCTTCAAACTTTTGGATTTGTTCACACAACCCTCCAACAAGTTCAAATCCTTCTTGTTCAACGGAACCTTACTACACCTCCTTCGAACTTGGAGAGTAGACCCCTTGTTCTTGAAACAAGTTTTTGCTCTTCAACAAATAAAGTTGTCTTTCCTTCACTGAATGTGTTGGATCGATTTCCTTGGAGTTTAGGCTTGAGGATAATATTTGAATGCTTGAGAGATATTATTTTGCTTTGCTTGATTTCTCTTTTGTGTCTCGGATTGCATAAGTATTTTCTCTCTAAGAATTCCTCAGCCTTTTATAGTGGTGGTTCGAAAATGTATCCGTTGAAGAGATAGATGTATTTTCAAACTTCACTTTTAGCTCGTTGGCTTGTCTTGTCTTGCAAATTTGATGTAAACTGTACCTTGAATTTAATGCTATGCAATCTTTCCTTAAACTATGCAGGATTTCAGGTACATCCCATAGGCTCCTTGTTTTTTGCACTCTTTCAGCAAAACAACTTTAAGGTAGACAGTGTGACACATGCCTATTTGTAGCAAAAACTTGACTTTGTTTGACAATGGATCTCTTTAGCTTTCTTTGATCATTTCTACTGCTTAACTCCTTTGATAGCCAACTCTAATGATTTTGGAATGACTTTGCGGTCAGTCAGCTGACTGAGACAACTTCTCTTTCACTTGACTGATACTTGACTTTACTTAACTCAGCTTCCATACAGTTGTCTTCTATTCGATCTTCAGTCGAGTCCTGCAATTTTCAACTCGGATGCTTCCACTCAGCTTACATAGTCCTATCTATTACAAGTTGATTTATCGTTGAATTGGTTGTGTCAACTTCCTAATCTAAGTTTTACATGGTATTATCAAAATCTATTCTACCCCAGATTAGCTCCCGTACTACTTCATCCCTTTGCAGCACCACAACTGGAGGGCTTATGTTGGGGACAAAAATGGTATTTAACTAATTAATATATAATTTATTTTTCATATGTTTATTTAATATTGATCGCCCCAAGGGCTCTTAATAAATAAACCGGCCCAATGGTGTCCGAGATGGCCCATAGGCCAAATTCTCCTACACAGGCTATGGGGCATATCTTCCATTTATAAAAAAGTCTCTCATATTATCTGTAAGTTAATTAATTCATAATTCTCCTATGCATTTATTATACAATATTCATTTATTGTTTATTCTCTCGTTCACCATGTTGACTTGACGTCGGGCCTCCCTAGGACAACTCCCGACCATCTAACATTTGTGCGTGTGTGCAGACAAGTTTCCATTCAAAGGATATTCCAGCTCTAGAGAAAAAGACGAGAAGACTTTCCCCTCGGGAAGAGGAGTGATGTAAAGACTTTCCTCTCGGGAAGAGGATTTTGGTCAACCCGTTGACTTGGAGTGATCTGCCTTAAAAAGCAGCATCGCTAAGGTGGTCTTCACATAAATAATCATTTTTTTCCTTAAATCAACATTAACGGATTTCATTGATCAAACTGGTTATCTTTACAAAATGCAAAAAGAAATGAAAGAATACAATCTGAAACTAACTTACAAAAAGAATGACTAGCGTAAAACGAGACACCTTTATAATTTGATGGACACTCTCATTTGCTTGTCTTCTTGTGAAGACAACTTTGCACTTTGTTTTCAAGATCGAGGATTTCTTTGGATCTAACAATAATATCACCGAATTTTGAAATTGTCTTTAGTCTTACTCGGAATAGTATCTACCATGTTCTTTGCATCCAACTCAAATTTAGATAATCCAAGCAAGCAAATATGCACTCTAATAAGCATATAAAATTATATTGTTAGTTTGTTGGAAAATGTAAATTTATCATGAAATTCGTAACATTACCCAACATATATTGAAAGTGTCCTCCATGACATAAGATTTCTCAAATCACATATAAGTTTTCGTAGCAATAACTCAATAAACTATTGTTTTACATTTTAAAAATTATTAATTTAATTTTTATTGCGAAACAATTTGAAAACAAAATAAAATTATTTTTATTTTTTTAATTTACACTTGTTAAAAATTAGACAAATAAAATATTTTTAAAGGATCATATTCAACATAAACGAGCTATTATTAGGTATGGATAAGGTGGAGATGGTGAGCTGAGATTAGTTAAAGACAAGCAGTTAAGAGATAAGACAAGCAATTTAGACAAAAGAGGGGTGGAATTTAGAAAGCGAACTACTTCTCACTTTTCAACAAAAATATATATTGTTATAATATAAATGTAAATTACACTACTTGATATCTAGAATAAATGAGTAAGAAAAATACCAATAAAAGAGAGTAGTGGAGATAATAAAATGATCTTGTCTTGTATCTTTATTTACCACTTTCATTCCACCTTTTATAGTACATCAAAGTTCATAACATCAAGTGAGTTATTAAACACAACAATAAATTCTATCAATAAAGAAAGATATTACAAACTTGAAATGTCATTATGAAAGTAAAAGACTTGTTAAAGAGATGTAACATCCACATATTAATTTCATATATTCACAACACTCCGCCTTGGATGTACATCTCATAATATACCACATCACTAAAAACCTCGCATGGTAAAACCATGTGCGATAAAAACCATGACTAAGGGAAAAAGAGTACAATATATAGTTCTCACCCTTAACTTAGCATATATCTTTAATATGTAGGATACTGATATTATGTATAAAGGAGTTTAAATACATTGGTAGTTAGCGACTTTGTAAATAAACCTGCTAAGTTTTTACCAGATCGAATCTGACAAACATTAATTTTTCCTTCCTTTTGAAGTTGATGGGTGGAGAAAAATTTAGGTGAAATATGTTTGGTTCTATCACCTTTAATATATCTTTCTTTAATTTGAGCGATGCAAGTTGTATTATCCTCATATACCACTTTTGGATTCCTTGAACTCAATTGGAGTCCACAAGAATCTTGTATATGATGGATCATGGACCAGAGCCAAATACATTCTCTTCTTGCTTCATAAATGCAATTAAATTCTATATGATTTGAAGATGTGGCAAGTAAAGTCTATTTTGCCGAATGCCAAGATATGGTTGTTCTACCATAAATAAATAGATATCCTGGATGAGATATAGCTTTATGTGGATCGGAAAAATATCATGCATCTGCATATCCTACTAAACTTACAGTTGTAGGATCCTTGAACTTTTGATAAAATAATCTCATGTTATTGCAAGGTTCCACGTAAATAACAAAGAATGTGTTTGATATCATTCCAGTGTCTGTGTGTTGGTGCAGAACTATATCTTGCTAATAAATTAACTGAAAAAGTTATATCTGATTGTGTATTATTTGCAAGATACATTAAAGCACCTATAGCACTTAGATATGGTACTTCAAGACCTAATATTCTTTCATTGTTTCTCGAGGGCGAAAAGGATCATTCTCTAAATTAAGTGATCATACTACCATCAGTGTACTTAATGGATGTGATTTATCCATATTAAAACATTTAAGGACCTTTTATGTGTAATTCGATTGATAAATAAAAATATCATTCTTAGTATGTTCGAACCGAAGGTCGAGATAATACTTTGTAGTACCTAAGTCCTTCATTTTGAATTAGTAATCGATGACTTGTTGAGTCTTTTTCGAGTTCCAATGATATTTAAATCATCAACATATATAGCTACAATTACATTTCCGAATTTAGTCCTCTTAATAAACACGCATGGACTTATAAGATTATTTGTAAATCCTTTCTTTAGTAAGTATTCACTAAGACGATTGTACCACATTCGTCCTGACTGTTTAAGACCATAAAGGGATCTTTGCAATTTTATGGAATACGATTGGCGAAGTTTTGTTTGAAATATTACAGGCATTTTTATTCCTTCTGAGATTTTCATGTAAATTTATGTATCTAATGATCCATACAGATATGCATTACGACACCCATAAGACATATTTGAAGTTGTGCAACCAATCTGACTTTATACCTTAAAACCTCACTGCGTTAATTTCGTTTTCTCACAAAAACCCATTTATAGCCAACTGGTTTAATATTTTTAAGTGTCTGAACAATAGGTCCAAATACCCCTCGCTTATTTAACGAGTCAAGTTCATCTTGTATTGCTTGTTTCCAGCTTTTCCAGTCACTTATATGTTGATATTCCCCAATTAATCTAGGTTCGGAGTTATCTAGGGATGTCAATGGGGCGGGTCGGATCAGGTTGGTGAAGACCCAGACCCTCTCGTGCCTAGAATGGGGCGCGACGGGTCGACCCGTTCTACCCTATTTCAAATTAAATTAAATACAAAAAATGAATATATATATATTTATAAATATTATTTATAAAAGTTGTTATTATAAATTTATAAATGTTAGATACAATATAAAAATAAATAAAAATGTATTATAATATATGTTATATATGCAAAATATATATTGAAATATATTTTAAAAATAAAAATTCTATACGGGGGCGATACTGGGCGGAAGTGATACTAAACCCCGCCCCGCCCAACCACGGGTCATGAGGCGGGGCAACCCAAACAAAGGCGGGTGGGTACCACGGTCGGGTCATTTTTGCCATCCCTAGAGTTATCTTCATCTACGATCTCCATGGCAATCGAATATGCAAAAATGTCATCAATAGATACCTCATATCTGTACCATCCAATTCCAGTATTGACATAATTGATCGTTATCTCATAATTTTCTTTTGTCTTATCCATGTCTTTATTTTCTAAACCTTCAGATAAAATATTTTATGGAATCTTATCTTCAGGCAAAGTCTCTTCTAGGATCATTTCATTATGGATAAGACTTGTCGGCTTATGATTATCTGTTTGAACAACTTTGAAAAATTCTTCCCCCTTTCGAAAGTTTAAACTCCTCTTTCGAACATCCAAATACCTTTATATGTGAAATATCAGGTTCTCTTCCGGAAACAAATTCTAATGGAGATAATTTATGATAAGTGGTTGGTCTAAGTCTAATTAAAGCTGCAACATGTAAAATCGCATGTCCCCAAGCAGAGACGGGTAGTCTAGACCTCGTTAGCAGCAGTCTAGCGATATTTGCAGCCTTTTAATTAGTGATTCTGCAAGTCCATTTTCAGTATGTGTATGAGCCAATGGATGCTCTATTATTATCCCAAGTGACTTACAATAATCATTGAAAGTCTTAGATGTAAATTCTCTAGCATTATCCATTCTAATTTTCTTAATGGGATAATCTGGAAAATGAGCCCTTAATTAATTAATAATTAATTGGGCTAAAGGTTTTGCAAACACAACATTTCGAGTTAACAAAATGCTAACATGTAACCACTATGTTGATGCGTCTATCAACACCATAAAGTATCTAAATGGTCCAGATGGTGGTACAATAGGCTCATATATGTCTCCTTGAATTCGGTCAAGGAACATAAGAGATGCCAAATTCACTTTTATTTTAGACGGTCTTTTTACAAAATTTTTGAGAGAACAAGTCGCACAAGTTAAGTCATTAATTGTAAGAATCTTCAGGTTCTTAAGTGGGTGCCCATGTGAACTTTCAATAATTCCACGCATTACTGTTTCACATGGGTGACATAACCTTTCATGCCACAAAGAAAATATTTTATGATCAACTAACTTCTGGTTAGTGATACTATTTGATTCAATTGGATCAATATATGTGCCATATAATCCAGGTGTATAATATCATTTCTAAGATCCTTTTCTGACCAGTTTTATAAATTACAATACATAGATATTCAGTACCATCTTTATTACACGTTTCGATATGGTAGTCATTATGCCGAATATCTTTAAAGCTAAGTAAGTTTCTTTGAGACATACTAGAGTATAAAGCATTTTTCATATTGATCATTTTCTCTTTGGGTAACAAGATAGATGCTCTTCTTGAACCCTCTATTATATTAGTAATACCCGATATATTAATTATATTTTTCTTTTCCATTTAAATATTATGAAAATATATTTTATTTTTTAAGATAGTGTGGGTGATAGCATTATCGATAAGGCACAACTCTTCACCATTGAATCTAGCCATTTCTTGGTCTAAACAAATAACAAAAAAAAATTGATGAGAACAATATATTAAACGTAACAATTTATTTATTTGTTAATAAAAACCATTACAACGAGAATATATTTAACTAAATGATAAAGTACTTAAATATAAGATCACAAACTTAGTCAATAAACTCCATCCCCCTTGCTGGAAAACTTGAGGAGTTCAATCCAAAGTCTGGCAAATCTTTATTCGGATCTTCAAATAAATTCGATACATTTAGATGGATTTTATCAGAGCCTTCTCCCTCAATGAAGTTAGTCTCGACACCTTTTCCCTTTTCTTTTTCTTTTGAGGTTAAATATAACTTTACTAGATGTGGTGTTTTACGGCAGGTATGAGACCAATGTCCGATCATACTACACATATATCAAACAATTTCATGATTAGATGTAGGTGTTTTTGGTGGATTGTTTTATTTGGTCTCTTTCCTTTATTTCCATGAAGATTGGGATTGATCCAAGTATTGTTATATCCACAACCACAGTCATGATCGCGACCACGAGTGTGTCCACGACTTCGCCCACGCCCTCGACTGGAGGAGATATCATCCACTTCAGGGAATGTTGAATTTGGATTAGGTAATGGAGTTGAACCTGTTGGTGGGGTTTGGTGATTTTGCATTAGTAAATCGTTTTTTTCGCAGCACCAACAAACATGAAATAAGTTGAGAATATGCAATAAAACCCTTTTGTCGATACTACTGCTGGAGTATGACATTAGATGCATGAAAAATAGAGTAAGTTTTCTCTAACATATCTTCATCAGTAACAATTTCTCCACATAATTGTAATTTAGATACAATTCTAAAGATGCTCGAATTGTAATCACTGACTATTTTGAAATCTTGCAACCTCAATTGCATCCATTTGTACCTTGCACGAGGGAGTATACCAATCTTTTGGTGGTCGAAATGGTCTTTTAGACTCTTTCAAATTTCTAAAGGACTTGTCACTGTAAGATATTAATTCTTTAGACTTTCATGGAGATGGTGTCTAAGAACGATCATAGCTTTAACATTATCCTGCAGGGATAATTTGTTATATTCTTTAACAGCATCACCTAAACAGTCTTCATCTAGAAGTAGTTCGACATCAAGAATCCATGATAAATAGTTTTGACCGGAGAAGTTCAATGGGGTGAAGTCCAATTTGTTTAGATTTGCCATTACTATTCTATATGAGAATATAAATACACATTTGTTGATAAAAATATAATAATACAATAAGAATGTTATGAAGAGAAAAAAAATGATAATTAAGAGCATATTTCATTCCCTTAAAAGAATATTTTATTTTCATTATATATTGTGTTAATATAATATTTCATGATAATGGAACACAAATATATTATCAAAATGTAACATAAAACAATTGTGTGTAATATTTAAAAAAAAACTATCATAAAGACATGAGATCATAAAGTCATAATTAATAAATTAACATGCATCATTAATGTTAAACAAATAAGACATGGCGTGAGAATCCTAACATTATTTTGTTGGAAATATGGAATTTGAGGAATAATATCCTCTTTCTCATTAATAGTAGCTACTAAGATATATAAAATTATGAAACACAAAATACGAAGTAATCTTCTTATGCTATGACACATGCAAAGCGTATTTAACATATTATAATGTTAAAACAAGAGTAATATCACATGCAAATTGAAATAGATAGACACAAATAAAATTACATATAAATAATTTAATCCATGGCATCGATAATCAAGATCAATATATATGAGAAACAAGATTAATATTTAAACCTTGTGACTAATTAGAGCTTATTCGTGATGATAACATGTTATAATATGATAGAAATTACACTACTTGATATGTAGAATTAATGAGTAAGAAAAATACTAATAAAAGAGAGTAGTGATAATAAAATGATCTTGTCTTGTATCTTTATTCATAACTTTCATTCCACTTTTTATAATATATCTAAGTTCATAACATCAAGTGGGTTATTAAACCCAAGAAAGAGATTACAAACTTGAAACGTTATTATGAAAGTAAAGACTTGTTAAAGAGATGTAACATCCACATATTGATTTCATATATTCACAACATATATAACACAAGTGACTTATTTAAGCAGAATATTTTTGAGAAGTCACTAATTCTCACTATACTTTTCAATTATCTCATTTTTCTCCCTAATTCTATAAGTTGTCACATATTCTCTCTCTTCCTTCATCCTCCCGAGTCCCGTGGGTGGATGGGGAAGTGATTTTCAACGCTCCGTTAATTTCCGTCTCACAAACTGAAAGCAGTTGTTTAAATGACAGAGGCATTTTAGATATGATTTACAATTAATCACACACAATTATTAACGCAACACAATGGCTTATCAAACTCAAAAACTTAAGTTTGTGATTACTTGTGTTTTCCTTCCGTCGACTTTTATTTTCTGAGTGAATAGTGTTGAAATTAATTTTAAAAGTGAAAGTTGGATGTGTAGAGAAAAAGTAATAATTATTTTAGAGATGATGATTGTTTGTGATTATTTTTTTGTAGAAATAATAGTGTAAAATATAATGCAAGAAAATTGAATAAAAAATAAAAAACTAAACAAAAAATAGACAATATAGATCTTATTTATACCTTTTGTTAACACAATTAAGAGAAAAATAATAAAATTATTGATAAATTAAAGAAATTACCGAATTCTTTATGTGAATATAATAAAGAAAGAGAAATAAATTGTATTGTTTTTTATTGATAATGTGAAAGAGAGAAAGAAAAGTGAGTTAATTTTGGAGAATTATGAGATTTTTTTCAAAAAATTATTTTATTTTTTCCACCAACAATCACATATCTTACATTTGTTTTTCAAAAATAAAAATTATAGAAAGGTAATACAAGCAAGCACAACCTAAATACTTCACTCTCATATCTCAAACACCAAATTATATTAAATTATATAATTTATGAACATTGCAATTCTAAACGATCATAAAATTTCATCCATTCTCATCAAGAAAAGCAATCGAGTCCCGAATGAATCAAGTCTCAATGTTAGGAACTGGAGAGTGGAGAGTCCAAATAGGCCAATAGAGGTCTATGCACTTTCTAGATAGGACTGCTAATCAAGTGTGTGGTGTTGGTCCTGCTCAAAAAAAAAAAAAAGTGTGTGGTGTTGGAAAGTAGGTTAGGTTAGGTTAGGACTTAGGGTAATACCAGGCTAACTTTGGTGTGGTAATTTTTTATGCTAAAAGCTTAAAACTTAAAAAGTCAAAAGTGTCCATTTTGGAAGTTTCATGCGCCTATAGTAATAAAATCAAATCATACATTGAAGATTATTATTGGTGCACAACAGAAGCCAAGCATAATTTACTACTCTAAATTTTATTAAAAAAATGAAAAATAAACTTTATTCTTCTTTTACTTCTCTTCTTGTTCTTTTAATGGGTGAATTTTCGCCACTTTTGGCCTGAAATTACCTCATATGTATCTTTTTTATCAATTTATTTCTAAATAAGTGGTTTTTCCACATAAATCTGGATTGTGTATTTGTTTTTTCTTGTTTATGATTTTACCGTCGGTGCGGCGGTTGGTTTTTCACCATCTTGGTGTGGTGTTTTTTCTTGTATGGACGATTCAAAAAAGCAAGTTATTAATGCGGCGGACAGAGATAACAAATCAGATTATGGTCTTCAACATATTGCAGATACCGGAACAAGGGTCTAGCCCTCATCTCGGTCTTGTACTGACTTTTTTGCGGACCTACTCTCTTTACTGAACCAGCTTAAACATCTTACATAACTGCCGAAACAGATGGAAGAAAGAAGAAGCAACGATTCTCTCCCCTACGCCTACTGGGTTGGAATGATCAGTGTATTCTAGGCACTATAGAATTTTCAAATTTGTAAGCTTTAAGCCAGTTTTATTAACCTAGATGCTATGAATCTTTTCATAGTTTCATTTTTTATGGTAATTAACAGATTTGTTTTTGTCTTCTATCGATGTATATATTGCTAGTTTGAATTAATTAATAAAATTAATTTTCTTGTAAAAAAAAAAAACAGAAGCCAAGCATAAACTTACTATAACCTCGATGGCTTCCAATTTACAATAGATTTTTTATTGTCTTTATATTTACGAGCAATTAAAATAATCATTATCATAAATTTAATCTTCATATTAATTATTTCAGAAGAAATCTTCATATTAATTTGTAGTGCAATCATATGGAGTGGTGACTTTTAAATAGTTCATGTTACGAAATAAATAAGGGCTAGTCTCCTGTCAGACGGTCTGACGGACCGAATTTGTCAGACGGATCCCCAACAACCCCGACCCGATCCACACCCAACCCGACCAAAAAAAAAAGAAAAATTAAGCAAAATTGGGTCTCTGTTCATCCTTCCGCTCGTCTCTTGACCTATCCCATCTCTTAATGGTTCCACCTCTCTCATCTCTCTTCCAACAATCTCAACATTGGATATGGTGAAGGTAATTTACCTACGCTTTTCGGATTGTATTTGAGAATCAGTCTAGAATGTTCCATGAAAGTGGAAAATGGAACGCGACAGGTAACAGGGGGCTTGTAACAGGAGTAATCGACGAGGTAAATCGATCGGGGTTTCGAAGTGAAATAGACGGTGGCGATGAAGATGACGAGAAATGCGCAGCAGAGGATCTGGACAAGGTCGAATTGGAAGGAATTGTAAATGGAGAGAAGTTCTTCAGGCCTAATCGAAGGATTTCGAGGAGGATTGCGATCATGATTGGGACGAGCAAGAAGGTGAGAATGTGATTGACGAAGTATTGGTAGCCGAGTTTGACGTATTTGAGTTTTACGGAGGTGGAGAAGTTTGGTAGGATTTGAGGCATTTTGGTAATCTAATTGATAATCTAAAAAGCACGCACACACAAATTTGCTCTGTTTTTTCTTAAGGTGTAGTTCAGAATGAATATTGCAATAGCAGAGTATTTGAAGATGAAGCACTAAATGATACAAGTATTTGTATCAGCTAATACTTTTATGGAGAAATACTAATACATTTTATAAGAAAAACTAATACTTTGCAGGAGCACTACTAAAATACTCTCTAGGAAATTACTAATACTTTTTCGAGAAACTACTAATACTTTTCCGATGGACAACTAATACATTTCAGGAGTATATTCATGAGAAATACTAAAACTCTTCAGGGAACTACTAATATATTTCAGAAGAATTGCTAATACTTTTTAGAAGGACGACTAATACTTTTCAGAAAGATTGTTAATACATTTCGGGAGAAAAATTAATTATATTCAGGGGAACTACTAATACATTTCAGAAGAACTGCTAATAATTTTTAGAAGGACGACTAATACTTTTCAGAAGGATTGTTAATACATTTCGGGAGAAAAAATTAATTATATTCAAGGGAACTACTAATACATTTCAGAAGAACTGATAAAACTTTTTAGAAGGACGACTAATACTTTTCAGAAGGACTATTAATACATTTCGGGAGAAAAATTTAATTTATTTCAAGGAACTACTAATACTTTTTCGAGGAACTACTAATACTTTTTTGAGGGATTGCTAATACATTTCGGGAGTATATTCAGGAGAAATACTAAAAAACTCTTCAAGAAACTACTAATACATTTCCGAAGAACTCCTAATACATTTTAGAAGGACGACTAATACATTTCAGAAGGACTGCTAATACTGGTGCTCCCTGAAAACTAGTACAACACCACTGCTAATATTACGGGAATGCCACCGCATCCGCGGGTCAGATCCGTCTAACTGGTCAGGAGTTTTTGTGAATAAATAATAGTTGAAAATCATTTTTACCCATTTTTTCATTGGAAAAAAATTAATCTCAGCCCCTGAATTATAAATTTATGATTGTGCCCCTGGACCAGCCACTGTTAATTGGTAATGCTTTATCAAGAATATTGTATAAGTGCACATGAGTAGCTAAATTTACGGAATATATTTTATAGGTTTTGTTGACAAACAGAACATCCATGCCTCAAGTCTAAAACTAAACATGGTAGTTAATTTTCTTAGTGTTACTTATTAACCCAAAGTCACAATTGGGCTTATTTCATTGTTACTAAGTGGGGTTAGACCAAAGAAAAATTAAGAACCGGCCCAATTTTCGGCTCTCTGCCTCTCTTCACGGCCCAATCCAACAATCTTGATTCCGAGGTTGCTCGTCCGAACTGAAGAAATAAATGCTAAAAAATTATAAATATTGGTTACGGGGAATCATGCGAATTCGGAGCTGAATTTAATTGAATTGGATCTGAATTTATTACTCAAGTATATAATGTCCTGAAAAATGTTATACAATTAAATTATTAAAGCTAAATCGATTTAGTTTTCAATCATTTTTGGCCCTTAATCGTGGCATGTGATGTTCTGCATCATATTTTGTGTTTTGTTGTTTTTGGTTTTTGAGTTCTTGTTTCTCTTCCTCTACGAGTGTTTGTTTTCCTACCGTACATAGCTTTCCCCTTGATATATATATTTGTTTAATGTGATCTTTTTGCGAGCAGGCAATGTGATTTTGGTCTGCGTTGTGAATATATATGCTATCCTTTGGATAACAAAAAAAAAAGATGTTCAACTTGGGAGAGGTAGAAAACCTCGATTCATTATTATAAAAATTTATAATATTGTTGACCTGTAATTACAAATACGTTGTTAATACTAATACATTATATTATGTAGGTGACTCTTGATCAAAATCTTCTATTAATTAAATTTGTAAAAGATGGATAAAATTTGAACTTTTTAATAATTTTTTTTAATTACAATATGCGGATGGACCTATTTATAAGAATGAATGCCACATCCCACATGTTATGGTCCTTATGGACATGTTAGAATTAATTTATATTTGCTGTTCTATTTCATATGGTGTGTCATCTCATATTTTAATAATGTCAATACATATCACGTAAAATAAAAGTGTTTAGTTTTTTTTTTTTTGGTTCACATCCTACATTAAGACTTAAGTCAGTTCAAGTCCGACTCAAGTAAAATTGAAAGATTACCATCAATATGAAAATCTCTTGTCAGACCGTCTAACGGATCTACGGATCCCAAATACCCAACATGTGATCAATCCGCCAATTGACATGCACAACCACTAACACCACAATAACCACACTCACTGCTAATACTTTTTAGCAAGGCTACTAATACTTTTAAGGAGAAATATTAAAATATATTTAATCGAAAAACCTAATACTTTTCAATAAGACTATTAATAGGTTTTAAAGAGAGTAATAATATTTATGCGGGAAAAATTAATAGTTTTCATAAGAATTACTAAACAAAACTGTTCAAGGGGATTATCAATACAATTCTGAGGGATTATTAATATTTTTTTACGGAAAAAACTAATACTTTTGAGAGTTGCCTAATATTTACGTCACTGTCTAATACTTTTTAAGGGGACAATTTATACATTTTAGGTGGATTACTAATACTTTTGATGGGTTCATTACAAAAAGTACCATTGAGGTTTGACCTAATTACACAAAAGCCCGGCTAATTTTAAAAATTACAAAAAATACCCTCGAGGTTTTATTTTGTCTAACATTTAAACCCTTCGATCATAAGCAAATTAAAACATTTCAAGTCTCCCTTCATATTTATAATAACATTACAGTTTACCCCTTAATTGTAATACTGAATCAAATCTCATGGGTACTTTTTGTAATTTTAAAAGTTAGTTGGTTCTTTTTGTAATTAGGTCAAACCTCAGGGGGTGCTTTTTGTAATTATCCCTACTTTTGAGGGAAAAAATCAATACTTTTCATGAGGACTAATAAAAAATTGTTCTAGAGGATTACTAATATTTTTCAGATGTACTACTAATACTTTTCAGGGGAAAAACTAATACTTTTAACAGCCATAATATTACTAAAATCAGCTCTGTTGTAAAAATCCCCGCCTAGCCCCGATTAATCCGCCAGGCGCTAGACCCCTCTTGTCCGCCTACGATTTTTTTTTTTTCCGATTAGGGCCCGCCTAATCCCGTCAAAGTCCCTTTAACCCCGCCAGGCTCCGCAGCGCTAGGCCCTAGTCTACCGCCTTTAGCGAAAGTACTTTTTACAACATTGCTAAAATGTCATCGGCCCGGAAATCCTATGACACTGCCCAAAATATTAAAAAAATATCACTGGTGCATGAAATTACAAAAAATTCGGATTAGGAATTGGATCTGTTTAAAAGGAAAAGACAGGTTAAACTCTAACCAAAGTCTTTGTTAGCATATTTAGGTTTTCGTTGAATTAATTATGTTTCTATGAAAACTACACAGGTTTAAAATGAAATACGTTTGTGTTATAATATTTTTGCACAAAAGAACAATAATATGTGAATAGATTTGAAAATGAGGTTAGTGACAGCTGAAAAATATAAATGAGTAATCTGAAAATATATCTTGAAAATATGAATGTGGCATTTCTAATAAATATAAGTAAAACAAATACTTTTTTATTTTTAAATAGTAAAAAACGAAAATATTTTCCATGAAAATAAAACCAAACGGGCTCAGCTTTATAGAACCTCCTAAAATATTTAATTCAACATAAAATGCCAGATTTTTAAGTCAATGAATGTTCAGACAACCACAAACCAAAAAATGAAATCATTTTGAAAAGGACATATATAAAATAAAGACCTAAACGCCCAACCGTAAGGGGCACGTTGTTTTCTCATTTTAAAAAACATCAATTTATCTGCCCCCAATTTGCAAAAACTTACAACACAAGCATCATCATCGGCATCCAAGTTTGTTATTTCAAATTATTGAAATCTTAATAATTCACATTGCCCCATGAGATAAGTTGATAGATTCTCTACATTCTTTGAAAATATGTATTAGTCCTATATATTAAAATAAAAAAAATTGTGTCATTGCTTCATTAATTTTGGACATTTATCAACTTATCATCCTCTTAATTTCACATTTGTGGCTAATTCACATTTATCTAAATTAAAAGAAATCATATCTACAAAATTAAAAGATAACAAATATAATCAAGATTCTAAAAGATAAAATATAATCACCAAAATAAAGGATTTACACACAGATAGTGTGAAAAAGTCGATGCTGATCAAATCTACCCAAAAATATTTTTATTGATAAATGTTCTATTAGTTTAGAATATATATATATTTGAATTTAGAAAATAACGTAATCCAAAGGATTCTATTTACACTATTTTTTAAATTTGTGACATAAATTTTTTATTTTTGGACAAATCTCGTGTAACACTGCGGGTGTTATTCTGGTTATAATTAATAATTTACATTACCCCATGAGAGTTGATAGATTTGCTATTTTTATTTGCAATCCCGTTTCTTGAATATTGGCTCTCAAAATTTGTTATTAATAATCTAATTTCTTGGAACTACTTCTTAAAATATTTTATCAAACTCAACTGGATGAACCATAGGTCACATATCAGACTTCTCCAAAATTAGTTTGAATATATTATCGTAATTTTGTATATGTTATGTATGTATGCATACAAAATATTTTTCAAATATATACTTAAAATTATCCATATACACATTTCATGCATATGCAATATATATTATAAGGCGCAACACGATTTTCTAATTACAAACGGAAAAATCGAAGCGTGGGTCGGATGGGATTATGGATATCTTTGATAATAGATTTCTATTCTAGGATGGTGTTTCATCACTCTTATTCCACCACATGGATGATTGTCACGTGTATAGAAGTTACCATAATAATTTTGGAGCATAAATCATGCCAAATTATGAGATTTTAATATGGTAACTTCTATATAACGTGACAATCATCCTTGCGTAAAATAGGAGATGAAACACCATTTTGGAATAGAAGATCCCACCGTCAATATGGACGGTGAGATTGGAACCTCCTTATGCCCCGTTAATCTCCTAGGTTGATAGGTAATATGAGCTTATCTTAAAATAAATGTGGACCGAACAAAATTAGGTACATGTTACCAAACAAATCTTGGCAAAAAAACACCATATTTCTTATCATCATGTGGAATTCGTGGCTGAAAGATCTTGGAAATTAGTGGTGAAATCATCATATATTCATATGGGTTGACAACGACTTCCCAATTAATTAGTAGTAGCAACTAGCAAACATCATATCTTAGGTGAATTTAGGTGTAAAAGCATGATTTTGTACAATTTCATGCATGCATATAATGAAACTTATAACTGGTTATAATATCAAGTGAAAAATAATTGCAAGCCCTATAAAATCATAAACCTATACATATAAAAAAATTAAACCTAAATAGATTTAACTGATCAGTAATCTGAACATCACAACGGAAACGCTAGACAAAACATGAATAAAAGAAATTGACATCACTTCTGTCACATATCGTCGAGTAATAATTCATCTGATTTGATCTTCTGAACGAAATCTCACACATGGGACATACTTATATATTGGGGACAAATTTATTATATTGAAACTAATATCAATGAAAATCGCTTCCCCCATCCTTTATATCCTTTATAGAAGAATGAGGGAAGAAAAAAAGAAAGAAGATAGATGAGCAAAAGGGATAGTGTTTTAGAGAAGAAATGAGTTGTTTTTGTTCCACATAAACAAAGTACTATTTGTGAAAAAGCATGGAACTGATACATTTATAAGTAATATAGGATAGGATAGGATCCGGATTAAAGCAAATTAAAATAGTAAGTTTAAAAGTTGATCAAAAGTTTTACCGTTAAGAGTTTTTTAAAATCTTTGATGGATTGGTATCCCATTTATACTACTCCAGAATACACTACATTTATTAATTTTCAAAATTATATTCGGATGGGACACTATCTTCAGTACTTATACTCCACATTAAATATTAATTATTTTGTTTTAGAATCAAAATAAATCTCAATTATTCATTAGAATAAATATACAATTGGTTATAAAAATGAGTGAAAATAGTTGCAAACCAAACATAATCATAAACATATGTAGATCTAAAATATGTTATTTAAACCTAAACAGATCTAATTGATTCAAAAAATCAGAACATCGTCATGAAGGCGATGGACAAATCATGTATAAAGAAATTGATGTCGCCACGTATCATTGAGTAATGACTAATCTGAATCTTCTGAACAAAATCTCACATATGATATAAACTTATTTACTAGGAAAAAATCAATCTATTGGGGACAAATAAAAGTCACCTATTGTGGAAAAATTTATTATGAATAAAAGCACTGAAAATTACTTTCTCCATCCTCCTATGTAAGATAATGGAAAAGGAGAAAAAAGTTGGTGGAGCAAAAGCGGCTAGGGTTTGAGAGAAGAAAAAGAGAGACAATGAATCCTGAGTATAATAATAAAAGTTCTCTAAAAAAATAAGGGATAATTACAAAAAGTACCATTAAGGTTTGACCTAATTATAACAAATAAATCTAGCTAACTTTTAAAATTACAAAAAGTACCTTGAGGTTTGATTCATTGTTAAATTTAAGTGGTAAACTACAATATTTTTATGGTTTTGAAATATTTTTTTTACTTATGAAGGCTTTAAATGTTAGACAAAATAATAACTCGAGGGTACTTTTTGTAATTTTGAAAGTTAGCTGGATTTTTTTATAATTAGGTTAAACTTCATGGGTACTTTTTGTACTTAACCCAAAAAATAATAAAAAAGAAAGAGAAACGGAATTGAGAAAAAAAAACCTTTAACTTAATTAATTTACAGGATATGTTCATGTATGTTGAATAATGTAAATATATATAAGAAATAATTGCGGATCAATCATCATAAAGTTGTGAAATTAAGATTAAATCAATGGTATGTACTGGATTAAATTGTACCAAAAAATAAGAAAAGAAATGGTGTCTTCCCTTCTAATAATATTGATGAATGGCCACATAATAATTATGGAAATGAATGGAATCGTAAATTCAAAGCAAAGATTCCAATGATAAAAGCACGACGTGCTCCTCATAAATGCGATTTGCCCATCACCACTTCTAATTATAAAGCTTCGCCTTTTGCACCAAATTGCTCTTTTATAACATAATCATCGCCCTTTTTTTTCTTTTGTTTTTTTTTTTGTTTTTTTAATCTTTCCCCACTTATTTGTTTTATTCTAAAACCTTTTTCCCCCTCAAAATTGTCTCAGGCCCCTGAAAATTTGAGGCCCCTTAATATCAATTTTCAAAGAGCAAGTCTCTTGTGAGACGGTCTCACGGATCTAAATCCATGAGACGGACCTTCTAAGGGCTCCGTCTTGAGAACATGAACCATGAAAAAACAAAAATAAACCCTAAAAACATGAACCATGAAGAATAAACCCGAAAAAAAAAATAAACCCAAAAAATAAAAAATAAACCCTAAAAAAAACTAAAAAACCTAAAAACCCAAATCAATTAAAAATAAACCCAAGAAACAAAATAAACCCAAAAAAAATAAATATAAACCCTAAGAAAAATAATATCTGAAAAAAAAAACCTTTAAAACTTTGTGTAAGGGCTCCGTCTCACGAATCTAAATCCATGAGACCGTCTCACGCAAGTTTTTTCCATTGTCAAATCTATGTTTACATATATATTATATAAAGAGTGGTTTTATTTTTTTGTTTCCAAAACTAAATATTAAATGGATAATTGGTTGAAATTGAAGATTAAGAATTAAGTGTTACAATTTGGAATCAATTGACAGTTAGGTGCGACAAAAATAGTTAAATAAGAATTCTTTACTCTCTTAAGATTTTTATTGGATAGCAAATGTTCCATCGTTTAATTATATATAAATCTAAAAGTCTAGTTAATATCATAAACTACCTCTACTATTTTTCTATTAATGTTTTCCTTTATTCTCCTATAAATTTGTTGTTTCATTTACTATCTATTGAATTATCTTACATATCAAAGCTAAGAAACAAAAAAAAGTTATCATAAAATTTAATTTGCAACTGAGAAAGCAAGATAGCAAGTCTATTCCTTTACAATTTTTTTTTTTCTGATTTACACAAATACTTTAAAATGTTGCCTCAGTCTCATGCTCCTTAATTACAAGCCCCTGGTTGGTCAATTGTATTTTGGATTTTTTTTAAATTGAATCTGTTGTTTTTTGGCCCAATACCTTTATGGTTTGTGGTCCAGTTAAGCCCAGCCCAAATGCAACTCAACCCTAAGCATTGACCCGGGTCGACCCATGCCCCGTTTTGGTACCGCGGATCCTCCCTTTCACTCTATCGGCCCGTCCCTTTTAGGGATTTCATCCCGACCCTTCATTAGCCCATTTAAAACCTTTGTTGGTGAAACCCAAAAACATGAACAAGATTCTCCCTTTGTTCCAGTAGTGAAATCTCTCTCTCTCTCAGAACAACACGGTTCTCTCTCTCATTTTCTTGGTGAATCCGAGTTCGATTCTTTGTGGGTTTTTTGGGAGGTGGCTTTCGATTTCTTACCGGGTGTTCGAAATCGGAACTTTGAGGGGTTCTTTCGGGTTTGACCGATCGTTGTGAAGGGTTCGAGAGGCGTTGGGGTGAGTGCTTGGTGTGTTCATCTTCTCCACCTTAGGTACTTACCAGCTTGCTTTGTGCACGCCCTTGGGGTATAAAATCAGTGTCACGAGCCGAAGGTGCCGTTCGCCCATACTATGTTCGACACGGTGTTGAAGAACGAAGCTAAAACCGGTGCTTTCTATCTTTTCTCTATTTTTCCAGTTTTAGTTCTACTCTTTGTCCTTTTACCGATTTTGGTCTTTTGCTTTTGTGATTGGCGGCGGCTCGGACTAAAGAGCCCAACCTCGGCTGCGTTTTTCCCATATCCCGCTTCGTCTTTGCGTTTTGTTTGGGTATTCGTAGTTTTATACTTCATTTTTGTTACAATCTTAGTGTTGGGGCTTTTCTTGCGGCTTGAATGGGGAAAGTGCCTTCCCGGTTGCCTTTGTGTTCGAAAGCCTTAATGTAATTTATCGCTTTTGTTTAGAAAGATTATAATCCCCAATCCCTAAACCCATAGTGAATTATTGTAATAGTTAAATCATTAGCTTTTTTAATGAATGGCTATGGTAAGACGGGCTCGGCAATGGTCGATACCTAACAAAGTGGTATCGAGCATCCTCATTGTGGTGACGAAACCCTTACCCTAGGGTTTCGCTGCAGTAAAGAGGCTTTAACTCACCTTTTTCGCTTTTAGTAGTATAGCCGCTGTCGCGGATTTATCGCCAGAAGTGTAAATACCGCTTGCCGCGGTTTATTTCTCGAGTCTTTATTTTTGGGATTCGTGTGATCCCTTTATTTGCTCTTACGTGGTTGATCGTCTTTACGTGGTTGATCGTCTTTTCGGTTTTTATTTAGTATTAAAGGAACTCCGAACGTAAAAGCCGCTTGACCCTACACCGCGAGTGTAGTGGAATCTGTGGTGCGAGGGGTTTCTATATGTGGCCCTTATTTGTGTTTCGCTTTGTATTCGATTTTTTCGTGTGTTTGTTGTTTGTTGCGTGATTATAACTTGCTCTGTGTGCCTTGTTTTTCAAAACTGTTGTATTTTTGTGAAAATGGTTGTGCCTAGTTATAATCTTGAACCGCTTAATGGAAAAACTGATTTTTCGATTTGGCAACAAAAATGAAAGGGATTTTAATTCAAAGAAAAGGTTTATAAGGCTATTAGTGGTGTTTATGGTGAAAAAGATACCGAAAAAAGAAAATTTGAAATTGATGAGTATGCATATTCTTCTATCATTTTAAACCTTTCGACTTTGTACTTAGAAAAGTTGGTAAACTTGCTTTCGCAAAAGCTTTGTGGGAAAAATTAGAAGAATTGTATACGGAAACTTCTTTGCCTAGTAAGTTGTTTTTGCTTGAAAAATTTTTGATTTAAACTTGACTTAAACAAAGAGATAGATGAAAATTTGGATGTGTTTACCAAATTAATTCAAGATATTAAGTTGACGGGTGATAAGAATATTGATGATTATACTCCGATTGTGCTTTTGAATGCTATTCCCGAGTCTTATAGTGATGTTAAACCGCTATTATTAAGTATGGTAGGGACACGATCACACTTGACACTTTTGTGAATGGCCTTAAAAGCAAAGAATTGGATTTAAAAGTCAATAGAAGTTCTAGGCAAAATTCGGTGAGGTTATGCATGTGAGAGGACGTTCTCAAAACCGGTTTAATAAACCTGGTAATAATAACAACCTTAAATTTGCTAAGAAAAGGGAAAGAGTAAGTCTAGGTCTAAGTCTCGGCCTAAAAATCGGAAGTGCTATGAATGTGGTCAAAGTGGTCATTATGTTAGGGAATGCCCTAATAAAGAGGAAATCGGAATTTTAAACGAATGAGCATGCTAATATGGCTTCTACGAGTGAAAATGTGCCTGATGTCTTTATGGTTTATGAAAAGCTGTGGCCGATGTGAATTCCGTATGCGTTCAAATTCGTGTGTGAAACTGAATGGCTTGTTGATTCGGGTTGCACTTTTCATATGACACCATTTAAAAGGTTGTTTTCTAATTATAAAGAAGTGTTGCATGGTTCGTGTCATTGGCTAATCAAAACAAAGTGTAATATTGTTGGAATTGGTGATGTTTGTTTAAAATTTGATTCCGCTATGTTTTGACTTTGAAAAATGTGAGGCATGTGCCTCGATTTATGTAGCAACCTGATTTCATGTGCATCTCTTGAGGATGATGGTTTAGAGGGAAAATGGGGAAAAGGCTTAATGAAAATTTTAAAGGGTAACTTGGTAATTTTCAAAGTCAGTGGAAAAGGAGAAATTTGTATGTTTGTATTCTTGAACTTGAATCTAGCCTCGCAAAATTGTGAATCTTGTGTGTGGCTCGAAAATGACAAACCGATTTATGGCATAAACGTTTGGGTCATATGAGTGCTAAAGGTCTTGAAATTTTGCAGAAAAATGGTTATTTTGGAAAAGATAAATTGTCTTGCATACCATTTTGTGATTCTTGTGTTCTTGGCAAACATTCTAAAGTTAAATTTCTGTTTCCTCTTCTCCGAATAAATCGCATCTTCCAAATTCTTGAGTATTTGCATGCCGATGTATGGGGTCCTCGCGAGTGTTACTACGCATGGTGGTTCTAGGTATTTTCTTTCTGTTATTGATGATTTTTCAAGAAAAGTTTGGGTGTTTTTGTTGAAAAACAAATCGATGTGTTTGATGTGTTTAAACAAGTGGAAAACTTTAATTGAAAATCAAACAGGAAAGAAAATTAAAATCCTAAGAACTCGATAATGGACTTGAATTTTGTAATCGGTTGTTTGATAACTTGTGTCGATTCGGTATAAAGCGGCATAAAAAGCAGTTCCGTATACACCACAAAGAAACGGTGTAAGCGGAACGTATGAATAGAACTTTACTTGAAAGGGTGAGAAGTATGCTTGCTTGTTCGGACTTTCAAAAAAGTTTTGGGGTGAAGTGCTTTAATCGGCCGCCTATGTGATTAATCGATCTCCTTCGTGCCTTTAAGTGGTAAAATACCCGAATTTGTGTTTACGGGTAAAGAAATCGATTTTTCTAACTTGAAAGTGTTTGGATGTTCTGCGTTTGCACATCAAAAACTTGATAAACTTGAACTTTTCGGGTGTGAAATGTGTTTTTCTTGGTTATCCCGAAGGTGTTAAATGTTATAAGCTGTGGTTAAAATCTCAACCTGGTTTTAAAGTTTTAATTAGTAGGGACGTGACATTTAATGAATCAAAATGCCTTGCTTGACTATGCCTTTGTCGATTCTCGAAAATGATACACCTAATAAGGTGGAGCATGTTCTAGTGTGGATATTTTTCCCGATCTTTGTTGTGCATGAAAATCATGAAAATGTGCCTGAAATCAACTGTTATGCATGAAATCGAACCAGTTTTGCATGATTTTGAACCTGTTTTGCCTGAAAATCATGATGAAGATGTTGTGCATGATGAAATACTTGATGAAAATGAACCGGAAAATGAAAATCTGCATGATTATCAACTTGTTAGAGAGATAGGGCAAGACGAAATATTAGGCGACTGCTAGGTTTGATGATTTTCATATGACTTCATTTGTTTTTAGTGTGTTTGATTCGATTGATAATTCGAGCCTAAATCTTATGAAGAAGCTTTAAAATCTAAAAATTGGTTGAGTGGTTAAATGCTTATGAATGAGGAAATGAATTCTTTGCATGTTAACAATACTTGGATTCTGTGCTGTGCCTATACCGCTAATTGTTCTGTTGTGGATCAGTAAATGGTGTTTAAGGTTAAGAATGAATGTGAATCTGTTAGATTTAAAGCTAGGTTAGTGGCTAAAGGATTTACTCAAAAAGAGGGATAGATTATACGTAAATCTTTGCTCTGTTGTGAAGTTTACTTTGTCCGAATTATGCTTGCATTATGTGCTCGATTTAATTGGGAATTAAAACAAATGGATGTCAAACTGCGTTTTTGCATGGTGATTTGGATGAAAAAAATCTATATGCGGCAGACTATTGGTTTTGTTGATAAAAAGAATCGATTTTGTTTGTTTACTTAAAAATCCTTGTATGGCTTAAAACAGTCTCCTAGATGTTGGAACAAGAAATTTGATGATTGCATGTTGTCTTTGAAATTTAAACGAAGTTCTTATGATCATTGTTTGTATTTTAAAGAAGATCTTTAAAGTTCCTGTTTTCTTGTTGATTTATGTTGATGACATCTTGTTAATTAGCCCTTGCGGTTAAAACTGTTGAGCATGTTAAAAACTGTCTAAGTGCTAAGTTTGACATGAAATACTTGGGAGATGCAAAAGGATTTTAGGAATGAATATTTTTAGAGATAGAAAAAACTCGTGATTTTTCTAAATCATTTCTTATGTTGAAAAGATTTTGAGTAAATTTTCTATGTTGGATTCTAAACCGTGAATGTTCCTTTTTGGCTGGTCATTTTCTTTTGAGTAAAGAACAATGTCCTAAAACAAACCATGATGTTAATTCTATGAAGAATGTGCCATATTCCAATGCTATAGGTTCTGTTATGTATCTTATGGTTAGACTAGACCCGATATCGCTTATTCTCGTGAGTTGCTTGAGTAGATACATGTCTAATCCGGAATTATACATTGGAATGTTTGTTAAATGGCTTTTGCGATATTTGAAACATTCTTTGAATTATAGTTTGAAATTTGCTAAGTGCAAAGACGGGGTTAAATTGAAAGGTTATGTGGATTCTAATTATGCGAATGATAGGGATAACAGAAAATCAACAACATTTTATGTGTTCACTTTGTGTGGTTCATGTGTTAGTTGGAAATCGCAATTCAAAGATGTTGTTGCATTGTCTACGATGAACTGAGTATATTCTTTATGCTTGAAAGTGTTTAAAGAAGCAATTTGGCTTAAAGGCTTGATTTAAATTGGTTTTCTTGATGGTAATGTTGTTGTATTTTCTCGATCGTCAACGGTATTCAACTGTGTAAGAATCCTGTTTTTCATGATCGAACTAAGCATATTGATGTTAGGTTCCATTATATTCGTGATATTGTTGCTAAAGGCTTAGTTAATCTTGAAAAAATACCTTCCGAATTTAATCCTGCCGATATGGGAACTAAATGCTTGCCTGTTAGTAAATTTTTGACATGTCTAAAAATTTTAAATTTTGTCTGGTGATTGACAGACTTTCTCATTTGGTTTTGGAAATGACTTCTTTGTGTGCTTGTTATTTCGATATTATGTCTTTGTGTGTGCAATATGGTTACTTTACTCCCTGTCCTTCCGGTTATAGTTTGCTTTTGTGCTCTCTATAAGCGTGTTCTTGCTTTGCACTTTGTGTGTAGTAAGAAAAATCGGCGATGATGATAAGCGTGTTCTTTGTGACCCGTGCTTTGTGAACCGGTATTGGTCCGAGGTGGAGAATGTTGTTTTTTTTGGCCCAATACCTTTATGGTTTGTGGTCCGATTAAGCCAGCCCAAATGCAACTCAACCCTAAGCATTGACCCGGGTCGACCCATGCCCCGATTTTGGTACCGCGGATCCTCCCTTTCACTCTATCTCAGTAGCCGTCCCTTTTAGGGATTTCATCCCGACCCTTCATTAGCCCATTTAAAACCTTTGTTGGTGAAACCCAAAAACATGAACAATACTCCTCCCTTTGTTCCAGTGGGCTGAAATCTCTCTCTCTCAAAACAACACGTTTCTCTCTCATTTTCTTGGTGAATCGAGTTCGATTCTTTGTGGGTTTTGGGAGGTGGCTTTCGATTTCTTCGGGTGTTCGAAATCGGAACTTTGAGGGGTTCTTTCGGGTTTGACCGATCGTTGTGAAGGGTTCGAGAGGGCTTGGGCCGAGAGCTTGGTGTGTTCATCTTCTCCACCCAGGGTACTTACCCAGCTTGCTTTGTGCACGCCCTGGGGTATAAAATCGTCCCCGAGCCGAAGGTGCCGTTTCGCCCATACTATGTTCGACGGTGTTGAAGAAGAACTAAGCTAAAACCCGGTGATTTCTATCTTTTTCTCTATTTTTCCAGCTTTTAGTTCTACTCTTGTCCTTTTACCGATTTTACGGTCTTTTGCTTTTGTGATTGGCGGCTCGGACTAAAGAGCCCAACCTCAGCTCGTTTTTCCCATATCCCGTCTCGTCTTTGCGTTTTGTTTGGGTATTCGTGGTTTTATACTTCATTTTTGTTCTGATCTTAGTGTTGGGGCTTTTCTTGCGGCTTGAATGGGGAAAGTGCCTTCCTAGGTTGCCTTTGTGTTCGAAAGCCTTAATGTAATTTATCGCTTTTGTTTAGAAAGATTGTAATCCCCAATCCCTAAACCCATAGGTGAATTATTGTAATAGTTAAATCATTAGCTTTTTTAATCGAATGGCTATGGCGCACGGGCTCGACAAATGGTCGATACCTAACAAAATCATTCATTTAAATGCCACACTCTCTACTATATATAATCTCATTATTTATAACATTTTTTCTTTGATAATTTATTTATAACCAGGACCGGACTTGTGGGCATGCCCAACAAGCCGCACCGTAGGGCCCCATTTATTTAGGGGGGCAATTTTTTTTAATGGTTAAATATGAAAATATTTGGGGAATTAATTTTTTTAATGGTTAAGTATGAAAATATTTGGAGCCCCAATTTTTTAAATTTAAAATAGTTAAATATACCAACATTTTATCCTTCACACACACGACACCAAAAAGAAAAAAAAAAGATGGAATTTCAACATGAAGCCTAATATTGTGAAAAAAGAGAAACAGTTCACCCGAATGTGAAGTACAAATGAACCCTAATTCAGTACAATGACAATTTTAGTTGACAATTAGCATTAAATCATTCTAAATACTTTCAGGAAATTCTTATAAATAACGACAATTTTTTTAGGAATATTTGTCTTACAGATGCAGAGTTAATATTTTTATTTTTTTATTGTGTTAATATCCTTCAATTTGCTTAGTTTTTAGCTTTTGCTTATTTTATAGCTTGTCTGCCATTTCATTTAATTGATTTAGTTGGAGTATGATTTATGATACGAGCAATGATTTGTTTATTTGTTTATGATTTTCGAGTATTGGATTGATTTGGGGATCGCGTAGTAATTTGTGCAGCTGAAATTTTGTGTTTGGTGTTGTCAAAAATCTTCCGGGGATTGGATTATGTTGAAATTGGGGAAATAAAAAGTCTATTATGTCTATGAATTTTCTTGATCAGTCGTGTTATAGTTTTGTTACAGTAAAATTAAGTAATTAAAATAATTTTGATTTTCTCATCAAAATGAAAGTATATTTGGTTTTCTCTCTCTTTTGTGCAATTTGGAACCATAGCATGATGTAACTTGACTATGAGATGAATATTCTGCACCTGCTGAGAAAGAAGCTCAATGTCAAATCATGACATTAACCTTTATAAAAAAAATCGTGACACAAAACCAACGACGGTTACCTGTCATCTCCTACGTAAGATAGAGTAAACACTAAATACAGATTATCCAATTAATTATTATTAGCAGAGCCTAAAGTGAAAAAATAAAGAAGGATTTATATAAAGGAATTAAAAATAATAAAAAATAAATATGTCTAATGTTATTTCATTGATTTAAAATTTAAAATTAGATATATAATAAGTAATAACATATATAATTAACACACTCCAACTCTAAGATTTCAGTTTCATTAAAATAAAATTGAAAAAAAAAAGATCGTTCAACAATTTACTTTATAGAAAAAAAAATTAGTTAGATGGAAAGGAAGAAAAATTATCTTGAATTTTGTATTAATCAGGAATTGAACTTTAGAAGTGCAAGCATGATATCCTTGGCTTGTTCGATGCTACCAAAGTGCGTAGAATCCAAGTCCCCTCTGATTTTAAAATGTGTCTAACTATGAAATGTGCATTTTTTTCTAAAGTAAGAAAATCAAAATTAGGGCCACCTATGATTACTAGTTTTAACAAGAGCAGTGCATGGAATGATTTTTTTTCTTAACTTAAATCGAGTTTGGAACTGTGATACTTATGGGCTTTGAGTAACGATTTGAGTTTCATGATTCAATTGATGATAATTTGATCCAATAATTATGAATAAATAAGTGACTAATTTTGAAATTAAATAATTCGATAATAATAGAAAAATAATTACCCGATATGAGCTTAGTATTTGCAATTTGAGATAATAAAATGCAAAACTTACATTCAAAAAACAAAAAATACAGAACAATTAATGAGAAATAAAACATCTCCGTTTCCCACATTTTTCAAGTATAATATATGAGGGATAGTAGGAGAAGAGACACACACATTTGGATGAGATCAAACCCGCGTCAATCACCGTTACAACACATGACTCTACCAATGAAGCACAAAGTTGATCCCCCATCTCGGTTTTCACATAAAAAATTTTATATCATGAAAAATCAACCTTATATACTAAATGAAAAAAATAAATATGACACATGTTATCACCTCATTATTCTGAAACATGTGTCAACTCCTCATTCTCTCAATTCTACATGGTGGTTTCATATTTATCCATGTGGCAATCATATAATATATATTCCATATATGATCTAAAAGATAACAAATCATCCAAAAAGCAAGGATTCTCTCTATACAATCTATTTTTTTTTTCGTAATTCAGAGTTTAATCTACACACTTTATTATACTCTAAAAGGTATTAATCATCCGAAAATCAAAGCTTCTATTTATACAATCTAAATAATCTATCTGTACAAGGGCGGAGCTAGGAAAAAAATGGAGTAATCCGAGACACGAAATCAGAGTGGACCAATACACGAAAATCATATAAATTATAATTATTTTTTTTTAAAAAAAATTACAGTGTAATTAATTTTTTTTTAAAAATGGGTGGGCCGGGGCCAGGAGTGGCCCCCTATATTTATTGGAAGATATATTGGAAGATATATTTATTGAATACTTTTGATTAATAAAATTAGCACGCTTCCAAAAAATTAAATATCAGCCATTACAATATACAATTAATTTATGGAAAATTAATATGAAAATAGCTTAATCATGTAATTAATAATTAAAAATTATGTTATTTTGACAAACTAAAATACAAATATTTTTTGAAAAAGAGCTCAACTTTAATAAAATTAGCATAAACCCATGTAAGATAGAGTGTTTTTCTAGCATATATATTATTTATCTAGTAAATATAAATATATATTATTTACAAAAACCATTCTTGCCTAACGCGCTGTGCTGTGGACCAAAACAAAAGTCAGACCAATTCTTTGAAAAAACCATGCTGCGTCAGCTACTCCCCAGCTTTACCCTTTTGCACGCGTGGAATCCGGTGTTGCTGTTTCTGGTGGGGGAATTATTACCACTATTTTATAATACTCTTTACAGATAAATAAATTCGAAATAGTATATAATTAATTGGAATTAAAAAAAAACCTAAATTTATCAGTTACAACCAAATTTATCTTCGTCCAATTCCCAACCCAGTTCACCAAACCAAGCCAAGGTCAAAGCTTATCTACTATTAATTTTTAGGGTAAAATTCACTTTACCCCCTTCTACTATTAAAATCTTCAAATATCCCCCTAAACCAACAAAATGGATATTGATTGACCTATATACCCTTGAAGCATATGTAACCTTCTCTAATATTAATTTCAGATATTGTTTAATCCTGTATTTTATTTATTCCTACTTTAATTACATAAATAAATCTATAATTCAATATGGTATGTACAATAGAAAAATATAATTTAAAAAATATAGAGAATGCCATTAAATTTTTTAAATAAACAAAATTTATATTGTTATCATGGTAAATATATATGTCACAAGTATTAAATTAAGGTCAAGTTAGTTGATGTTAAATTATATTTATAAGTGCTTTCAATAAAAGAGAAAAGAGAAACTTATATTTATAAGTATTTCATCATATAAGATGTGAATCTTTAGGTCAAACATATTATTTAAGACTGATTTTGAAAGAAAGTAATCTTAATTCGATTTAAAATAAAAAATAGCTAAATAAATTATTAATAACGTTAAATTAAAAAATTACGTCACAAAAATTTATATTATGTTATTTTAGAAGGCATATTTTAGATATTTATATTTCTTATTTCATCATTATAAGTTCTTAGTTACAATAATATTGTACAATAATTTATTTTTATAACCTCTATTAATTTCACTTTCACACGTAATAAATACTTCACATTGTGATTTGATCGGTTAATATATTAGAATTACATGTCTGTACCATACATAACAAAGCAATAAGTCTAATTGAATAATATATACTAATTTGAGTCTATATGTATTATTTTGTTATTAAATATGTACATTTAAAATAATAATAATAATCATTTACGTAAAAAATATTTTATGTGGCTTTTGTATAATATTAAAGTTATATCAAACTATATAGTTATTTTAATATTTTATCTAAGATTACTTTTATTTAATAAATCAGTATGGCTTAAAATTTGAGATTAAATTGATTGATATTTAAATATAAAGGGTGCATTAAAGTAAATTTAATATTTCACTTAAATTAAGGGTAATTTTGTCCATTAATATGAGTTTTATAATTTAGGGGGTATTTGAAAGTTTTAATAGTAGAAGGGGGTATTTGATACAAACTGGATAGTACAAGGGGTAAAGTGAATTTTACCCTAATTTTTATACAAAAAAAAAACCCTTATTAGTCTCAGTAATTCTAGATTCTACATTATTTTAGGAATATAAAGATTTGCTTCAGGTACAACGACAAAAGACTAGAATTTTTTTTTTTAAAAAAAAAACAAGAAGAAGAAGAAAAATAGTAGCAGAGGGAAGAGCGCCCACCAGCTGTTTCCTTTAATTACCTTTGTTCTTAACGAGGAACTTCGATGCGCTCCAAGCTCACTTACTAGCTTAAATCAACTGCCCTTAAACCTGTTCCTTCGAAATACATTTGCATTTGCATTATTTTATTGTATATATATACGTACACATATACTTACAGGTGGGTGGATGAGTAATTGAAGAAATCTGAGCTCTTTGTGAAGGACCCATTTGGTTTTTCTTTCTTTCTTGAGAAAAACTATGGCTGAAGAGATTTGTTTCTTCACAAAGGTGAGTTTTTTTTTTTAAAAGTTTTTGCCTCTCATTTCTTGCCTTTGTGTTTGGTTTGAGGTCATTAGAGTAATGGGATTGTTACTTACTACAGGGATATCAGTGTTTTTTTTAACATTATTCAAATATCCAAGCTTTGGGTGTTGATTATGTTATGGTTTTGAGTTCAATGGAGTAGTGGGGTTGTTTTGTTTCTTTTTCTTTTTCAGGGTTCTTTTTAACATAATTTAAAGTTTCAAGCTTTGGGTCTAGGTTTTGTTTGGTTTATCTTCTGAGTATTTTGGAAATCAGTTTGAAATTTGAATTTTTATGGTGGGTTTGGATGAGTGTTGAGATATTATTTGGTGTCTATTTTTTTTTTTCTTGCAAGCTTAATTTGGTTCATTCTTACTGAATAAAGTTGTTTTGTTGTTACTTTCTAAAATAAAAAAGAAACAAGAAAGAATTTGCAGCCTATGCTTGATATACTACTGTTTTCTAACCTTTTGTAAACTTTTCACTAATTTTTTTTTTTTTGTTTTCAAAAATCTGTTTATCATTTCTGCTGTAATTTTTATGCATTTTCAGATGGTATATAGTTTCAGTAAATTGACTTAGCTACTTGAAATCACAAAATGATTGATTGGTTTTATGACATCTTAATGTAATTTTTAACATTTCCCTTAGCCATATCATATTGGATTTTTGCTCTACAGACATGTCGGTAATCTGTATATTGTTACACTTATATATTTCTATTCTATGGATGACAGGACACCTTAATTATAAAACCTCCCAAGAAATCTCCTGCTTCGTTGAGGATGTTAGTCTTAGTATTCGCAATGGTGTGCGGTGTTTATATCTGCTCGGTCTGTTTAAAGCAAACTAATATTCATACAAGTACCAAATTCATAAGCGTCGAAGTTAATCAGAGGCATTGTCAAGATAACAGCATCGATAGTTCTGAAACTCCGTATTTGCACTACCCAAAGCCCACTTCATTTAGCAGGCAATTTGTTACACTTTCATTCGAATCGATGTTTGGGATGATTACAAAACCACCCCTGATGTTTAGAATAACACGAAATAGGCCAGTTATCTTTCAAAATTATAAACGCCCCCTTGATATTTGTTTCCATTTTACAAATTTTACCATCAAGAGGGGGATATTTGTAATTTTAAAAGATGATTGGAGTTTTCTGTAATTAGGCTAAACCTCAGGGGTAGTATTTGTAATTATTCCTTTACTTTTCAGTTTCTTGTAGAATTTGTAAGATACGAATGTTGTTTTATAATGACAGGGCCGAGTGTGCCTCTAATCCTGTGCGGCTTTTCGCCATTCTGTCTATGCAAAGATCGGGAAGCGGATGGTTTGAGACTCTATTGAACAACCACACTAATGTAAGCTCTAATGGAGAGATATTTTCTGCGAAAGAGAGGAGAATTAATGCTTCTTCAATTGTGTCGACTCTTGATAGAGTTTATAATTTGGATTGGTTTACTAGTGCTTCCAAGAATGAGTGCTCAGCTGCAGTCGGCTTCAAGTGGATGCTTAATCAGGTGAGATATTCAAAATGCTCTCTAACTAGGAGCTGTATTGTGTCTTTCTACTTTTTTTTTCTTTCTAATGCACGAAATATAAATTTTGAATTAGAGGTAATTACAATTAACACCGCGAGGTTTAGTCTAATTACACAAAATCTAGTTATTTGTCAAAAGTACGAATACCCCCCTGTCCCCTTGAGGTTTGTATTTGCTTAAAAAATACTCCCTCTTGAGGGGTGTTTTGTAAAATAGAAACAAATATCAAGGGGGTATTTATAATTTTGAAAAGCTGTTTTTTTTTGTTTTGTAATTAAACTGAACCTCAAGGTTATTTTTTGTAATTATCCCTTTAAATTATCAATTATGCGGCATCCTCGTGCACAAAAAAAAAGAAGGTTTGCATCATGTATTTATAGGCAGTTTACACTGTGTTTATGAATTATGATATCACTCCGAGTGTCCCATCCTTTTAGCTTCTGATTAAAAGGTAAAGGGTATGAAAATAAGAAGATACCGTTTCTTATGATCAACGGCTAATTGGCCATGTGGTTGTTAATAACCCCTTTTGTCCAACTGCTATGATCATTTATTTGTCTGTTCAAATTGAACATTGTTAATCTAAGATCTGAATAAAAGAACTATTGTTCGATGCTAGATATTGACGAATATTGTTGCTACAATTTCCACAAAAAACCATTTAACAGTTAAAATTGCACTTGTCACCGTATTTTTTAAGCCACTTTGGTATGGATGCTATAGAGATTGCTAGTTTTCGAAACCAATTCAGGACGCATATCACTCCTGAAAAATCTGAAACACTCTTGAGCATGATTAGTCCCAGTCGTTAATGATGAGAGCAAGGAACATGGATTCAAGAAATATCTCATTACACGAATAATATGCAAATAATGCTAAGATTCAAGAATTATTCTATTAGTACAGCAATATTAAAACAAGGCCACTTATGAAATTGCTTAAATGTGAGTAAGGCCTCCATTGATTTTCCCCAACCGTTAGTTGGCGGGAGGAATTTACTGACATTTTTAATCTAATTACATCCCTCAACTTTTCAAAATATTACAAATGCCCCAACTTGTAAGTGTATCATATTTTACTAGTGTTTTTCAAAAGCAACTGCTATGACTGTTGAAACTGTAGTTTGCCACTAAGTCTTTTCGGGCTGCTTCATGCTGACATGTTATAACTAATGCAGGGGTTAATGGAGCACCATAAAGAAATTGTAGAATATTTCAATACTAGAGGTGTTTCTGTAATATTTCTTTTCCGGAGAAATCTGCTCCGCCGGATGGTTTCGGTGCTCGCTAATTCCTACGACCGCTATGCTAAACTCCTTAACGGGACGCACAAGTCCCATGTGCACTCGCACGAAGAGGTAAATGTTTCTCTGTTCAACACCCCATTAAACCAACTGTACATGTATATGCATACAGGATTTTGATCTTTTAACCTTCTTATTATTGTAGGCCAATGCTCTTTCAAGATATAAACCGGTAATCAATTCAATGTCATTGGTGATGGATCTAAAGCTCATGGAAAAGATGGTCTTGGAGGCGTTGGAGTATTTCAGCAGCACTAGGCACATTGTTCTCTATTACGAAGATCTCATAAAAAATCGAACCGTGAGTTGCTTTTTTCATCTTTTTAAGGAACTATAGTTCGTTAACTGCAATTGCTGAAGGCTAAGTTGCAATTTTGTTCCCATAACTATAGAGGCATGGGAAAATTGGTCCACTGAAATTTAGGTTTCGCCAAAAAACCATGCAATTAAAATAATACTTGCAAATTAAGTTTTGTTTCCACCGAATATTGAATATTTTGCCTGACACGCGAATAAGTTTGCAATTTCTGGCGAAAAAAATGATCAATTGGTGAGTTTTTAATTACAGGTCTGCTAAAAAATGTGATTTTTGTAGGACCAATTTTGCCACACCATTATAATTACGTGATAAAAAAATTTAGCAATTCTTGAAGGTTAGATTTCCTTACTTGTCCCGATAATATATAGTATAAACTGTTGAAATATGTCGCATGTGAGTTGTCCCACATTGACTAATTAGGGGAAGATAGTCTACTTTATAAGCCAAGTGAGCTACTCCTTCCATCACTAATTGGTTTTAGGACGAAACTTCACTTGGTAGGCTTGGGCTCACTCCCTCTTATTGGGTACGCTTCATGTGTGGTACCGTACCAAATTCCCCCGAATTTAACATAATATTTGGTACTCTCTAAGTTACCTTATAAAGCTTTCTCCTAGTACCTTGTGAATGTCCCTAGGACTGCTAGGTGAATAATGCATATTCAAACCGAATATTAAAACTAATAAGGGATATTTAAAAAGAAAACCCTAAGGTCCAGGCTAAAAGCGTAGAGATTTTTTAAAATTGCAGGAAACCCCTTGAGGTTTGATTCCATATTACATTTTCTCCTTCATAAGCAAAAAAACATTTATTTTGTAGAAATATTATAGTCACCCCCTTAAATTTCAGACATAATCAAATCTGAGGGGCTTTTGTAATTTGAAACATTTCTGGAATTTTTCTTTTGGGTAATTAGCCCACGTCTCACAGGGTTTTTGTAAGGGTTAATTACAAAAAGTACCCTTGAGATTTAACCTAATTACAAAAAAAATCAGCTAACATTCAAAATTACCAAAAATACCCTTGAGGTTTTATTTTGTCTAACATTTATCCCCTTCATAAGCAACAAACATTTCAAAACCCCCCTCTTATTTATAAAAATGTTACAGTTTACCCCTTAATTTTAACACTAAATCGAACTTCAGGGGTACCTTTTGTAATTTTGAAAGTTAGTTGGGTTTTTTTGTAAATAGGTCAAACCTCAGGGTACTTTTTGTAAGTATCCCTATTTGTAATTATTCCTATTAATATTTCAGTTTATCCCTTAATGTGAAATTTCATAGTCCTCAATGCATATCACTTCTATTGCAGAAACTGATGGACGTTCAAGAATTTCTAGGACTGCCAAAAATGGAGTTAACCAGTCGCCAGATCAAGATACACAAAGGATCATTGTCGGAGCATATAAAGAACTGGGAAGACGTCGACAAGATTCTCCGAGGAACAACTTATGAGAGCTTCCTCCACACTGACTACACTAATTAGAGTCGATTTTGTTCGGTTGCAGAGGCGAAAAGAAAGAAACTTTCTTGCACAAGCTGCCGACTTTTGACCCTTGTAAGAACTTCTACAGGTGATCAACGACAACGTTGATCTTCGTCGTGTTGTTTCCTAACCAAATTTTCATGCCGGCCCGCCTTTTTTCTGTTTTAATTTATTCTGTTTTTTTGTTTTGTTTTTGGCATACAAAATGTATAGGTCTGTATGTGTATAGACAGTGCCAAGGTAATGTGAGTTCTGAAAGAAATTTCTGGCTTCCGCATTTAGCTATTCAATTTCATACGAGTAATCTTCTATTCCAAAGTATGTTTCATCTCGTATTTTAAGTATCTTCACTACATGCCTAAGTGTAAATTAATGATGTTATTAATTTATATTTAGCGTGTGGGAATAATATTTGAAATATGAGATGATACACAGTTTGGAATAGAAAATCATGTGCCACATAAGAGGTAATAAGATGTGGATACTAACAACAACAACAACAACAACAACAACAAACTAAGCCTTAGTCCCACTACGTGGGGTCGGCTATACGGATCATATCGCGCCATCGTTTACGGTCATAAGCCATATTTTCATTTATTTCTAGGTATAACATGTCATGTTTAATAGCTTCTTTCCAAGTCTTTTTAGGCCTACCTCTTCCTCTTTTGATTTGTGTGAGTGATTCTCTACCTTCTAAACGTCGCACAGGTGCATCTAAAGGTCTCCTATAAACATGTCCAAACCATCTTAATCGTATTTCTCTAATTTTCTCGTCTATTGGTGCTACTCCCACTTTGTTTCTAATGTGTTCATTTCTTATTCTATCTAATCTAGTGTGTCCGCACATCCATCTTAGCATTCTCATCTCTGCTACCCTCATTTTTTGTTCATGTTCATATTTAGTCGCCCACATTCTGCTCCATAAAGCATTGCGGGCCTTATGGCCGTTTTATAAAATTTTCCTTTCAATTTTAATGGTATTTTACGGTCACAAAGGATAGAAGATGCACTCCTCCATTTATTCCAACCCCCTTTGGATCCTATGTGTGACATCTTTATTGATTTCTCCGTTCTCTTCAATTATAGATCCTAAGTATTTAAAACTCTTTGTTATACTCACTTCATGTCCATCAATTTTAACTTTCGTCTCATTGTTCCTGTTGTTTTTACTAAAGTGGCATTCCATGTATTCTGTTTTAGCCCTACTTATAGTAAAACATTTTGATTCGAGTGCTTCTCTCCAAACTTCCAATTCTTGAAAAAAATATTAAGACGGTGTGCCAGACAAATATGTTTAAGGTGTTTGGATAAAATAAGACGATAGATTATTGGGATTTTTCTATTCTTTTTTGAAATTGCTTATAAGATTCTAATGTTTTATTTTGAGATTTTATAAGAGTTTTTTTATTAAAATTTAGGGTAAATCTCACTTTACCCCCTATATTTCATTAAATCTCGCTTTACCTCCTTGTACTTTCAATTGTATCGCTTTACCCCCTTGTACTTTCAATTGTATCACTTTATCCCCTTCTACTCTCAATTTGTATCACTTTACCCTTGATATAATTAAAATATTAATTATTTTATCCTCATATTCCTTTATTAAATGACCCAAATGTCCCTACTATTACTTTTAAATTAATTTAATGGCATTCAATTCATATGTTTATTTTTTTGGAAAGTTTATTTGCTCTAAAATAAATTTAATATAGTTCATATTAAATAACTATATTCTAGATATTTTATGTTAACTAACATATTCACACATATTCATTTTTGTTTCCATGATAAATCTAAAAAATGAGTATTATATTTTAAATAATATTTTGTAATATAAGTAAACTATTTGTATTAAGGTTTTCATCATTAATGAATTATAATAATATAATTTAAAAAAATAGATAACAGTAAAAACATATTTAATAGAAATTATGTTAAATTTAAGAATATTCATTTTAGTATTAAGAAATTAACAATTAAAAATGACTGTTTTTTCTGTTTAACATAGTTCTCATTTCAAATTAACTTTTACAATTTAATTATTTAATAATTAATTAATGTTAAATTTAGTTAAAATATTTATATTTTATATTTTGTTGCTAATTATTTAACTTTATATATTTCCTGTATAAAATTACTATATAACATGATATTTTCTATTAACTAAAATATTTATACTTTAAATTTCTTATTCATCACAAACTTAAAATTATATATAATATATATCAAATGCATTTTTATTAAAGATGTAAAATATTATTAGTAATTTTTAATTATTAAAAAAATTAAGTATACGTTTATTAATATTAAATACTTTTAAAATAATTTGTTATTTTACTAAAACTAATAGATGAGGATAAACTGGTCATTTCATAAAGGAATGTGAATATAAAATAATGTTATAATAGTGTAAGGGGGCAAAGTGATAAATTGAGAGTACAAGAGGGTAAAGTGATACAATTGAAAGTATAAGGGGGTAAAGTGAGATTCAATGAGAGTATAAGGGGGTAAAATGAGATTTACCCTAAAATTTACCAAACACTTTAACATATCCTTTAAACTTAGCCAAACTCCTAAATTTTATTTATGTCAATTTCCTTCTTTAATCATTTTAATTTACACTAAATCTGTTCCATTTGACAAGACCTTTAATTGACACCAAACAATAAACATGGTCATTTTGTTTCTCCTGCTAGAAAGCAAAAGACCCCATCCTTTTGATCAACCAAGCTCAAGACTGAAACAAGTCAATTTTGGGTTTCATTTGGACGCAACAATTTGAACGTAAACTTGATTTCAAGTTAATAAGTTATTTTAGAAGATTCTAAAGCTATTTTCGTTGTTCCCATTTTGAAATGCATTTTGAGAAAAAAGACGTCATGGCTAATGATGACGGTGTTTTATTTTTTAATTTAAAAGATTTTATTTTTCCAAAAGTGTTTCAGTAATTCTACCATAGTATGAATCATCCAAAAGGTGCTTTTCATATCTCAAAAAAAATAAAAAAGGTGCTTTTCAAGTTGTATTTTTTTTTTCTTTGTTTTATGGGATACATTTAGACTAGAACAACATTGACGTGTTACACGAGATCTGTCCAAAGATGAAATTTTAATGCCACAAATTTATTTGTAATAGTTATAGGAGATCCAAAATACTAAATAGGAATATTAGAAAAGAAATCCAAATTTAGAAGAGTATCAGAAAAATAGAAGAAAGAAATACGTGACAATTACTTGTCTATTTTTTTTTCTCTTTCTTGTATATGAAGCTGACATGTTGAATTGTGAGAATAAAAAGTTGACATATGAGAGAGAGAGAGAGAGTGAGAGAGAGTCAGAGTCGAGAATTCAAATAAGCTAACCATTCTCGAAAGATGACACTATAATTACTACTCTCATAGTTCGGGCCCATCGGCCCAAACTAAGAGAGTAAGAGAGTAATTGATCCGACCTGGATTTTGGACATGTGATAGTCCAGGCCTAAAGGAGAAGATTGCCTTCTTACAAGATTAGTAATTGATCCAACCCGACACAAGCCCGATTACCAATCCAAATTAGCCACGTGTCTAGCAAGGACTAGGCAAAGAAGGTATAAACGGAGACGGTATGTGGGAAAAAACATTCCTAGTATCTTGTAAGAATTAATACTCAGTCTTTCCTCAAAAAAAAAAAAATACTCAGTCTTTTCATATTTTTGTACGCTCTTTTTATTTTTTTACTAATTTGATCATCGTAGTACTAATACCAGAGTTCTCTCCGGTAGTCTTTTGTAGAGGGTTGTTGAAGATTTAGTCATAATTTGGGGAAGATCTCAGAAACGAGGCCTTTTCAATATTTGTTTTTTCTTTTAGTATATAGAGTTGGTTTTAGACACGTTCAAAAATACATTTAGCAGCGAAAATTTTCTGATCAGGATCTATGGGCTCGAATTAATTGGTTCGTGACCCAAACTCAGAGCCCAAACTGTAATAAACTAACAACTAGAAATGCAGGTTAGGATTCAGGACATTTGGAAATGTATGAATCCTCTGTTTAAATAAATCGGCGGCCCACAACCAAAAATCTGTGACACAATATAAGCCCAATAAATCATTTATGTCCGACGAAGAATATTTACTGGCAAAAATGTTTCTTTCGTCCACTAAGTGGACGACTTGAGAGATTTAGTCCACACTTTTAAAAAAATTTAAAATTAATCTACTAAATGGCAAAAATTCGGACATTTAGTCAAGTGACCTGCTATTGCAGGTAATCTTGACCTGCAATCATATGTGGATTTTTTTTTCTTTTTTTCTATTTTTCGTGGCATATTATGTGACATTTTGGAGGGAAAAAAAATTATATTCAATGTAAATTAGATAAAAAAAAATATTCATTATGAATAAAATGAGAATAATTTATAGAATATATTTAAATTTTTTATTAGTTTAAAAACAAAAAATAATTTTTTTAAAACAATAAGTCGATGAAAATAAGAATAATATTAATAAAATTTAAATATTTTAATTGGGTATATATATTCGAAATTATAAAATAAGAAAAATTATTTATATCATAAGTTTAAATTACTTCTTAATATTAGTATTTTTTAAATATTAGACTTAAAATATAGAAAAATATATTTAATTCAACTAAAAATAAAATATTCTGTGGTAAAAAGAAAAATAAAAAACTATTTAATTATTACTCTTTGAACATAAAAAATGAAATAATTTATTTTAATTTTGAATATATTTATCCAATTAAAATATTTTAAAATTTATTAACATTATTCTTATTTTTCAAGAAATTTTTAAAAAAGCTGTATAAAAAACTATTGAATTACAAAAAAAAGTATAAAAACTATGTAAAGTTTAAAAAACAGTACAAAACACTATTTAATTACAAAAAAAAAACTACATAAAAAATATTTTGATTTAATCTTATTTTTCAAGAAATTCTTTAAAAAATCTGTATAAAAAACTATTGAATAAAAAAAAAATACAGTATAAAAAATATGTAAATTTTAAAAAACTGTACAAAAAACTATTTAATTACAAAAAAACTGCATAAAATATATTTAAATTTTAAAAAACTGTATAAAAACAATTTAATTATTACTCTTTAATTATAAATATAAAATGTTATTTATACAATTAAATATTTTATAATTTAAACATACGATATAAATAATTTTATATTTTATAATTTCGAATACATTTCTCCAATTAAAATATCTTAAATTTTATTAACATTATTTTTGTTTTCATGGATTTTCTAAAATTATTTTTCGTTTTTCAAATTAACAAATAATTTAAATATTTTATGTAAATTATTTTTATTTTATTCATAATAAATCTTATAATTTGTTTTATCTAATTTACATTGAAAATGATATATTTCACTCAAAAATACCACATAATATTCCCTATCATCAAAAACAATTCATACTTTAAGGCTAAAAAGAAAAGCAAAAAGAAAAAAAATTACACATAGGATTGTTACCTGCAATAGCAGGTCACTGGATTAAATGTCCGAATTTTTGCCACTTAGTGGACCGATGTCAAATTTTTTTAAAAATGTGGACTAAATCTTTCATCGTCCACTTAGTGGACTAAAAAAATATTTTTGCCAATATTTACTCGGCATATTCTTTTGCTTCATAAGCGATCTTTTGACAACAGTCCTATATCCATAAGAGTGTTGGAATATTAGTCTAACTTTTGACATTATAGTTTCAGTCCTGTATTTTTGCTTCTTTTGTAATTTTAGCCCTGTAAGTTTTAGACTTGTGCAATTCTGGTCCTATAAGTATTCCACTGGTGCAAATTTGGTCTTGATGACTATTTTAATATTTCACTTCTTCCAAAAATGCCCTTGCTAGCCAAAATGTTCAATATATACCTAAGATTATGTAAAAACTGTACCGGGTCCTATGTTTTTTTTTTTTACTTATGATTTGAATTTATTCATTATTTACACTATAGATTGCCTAATGATAGAATAATTTTAGAGTTATAAATCCGGATAAAAATCTGATATACAATTTCTACATGTATTATTTCATAAATACAAAAAACACGACAAATTTGAATTTGTTGTAGTTATTTTGACTAATAGGAATAAACTTATCACAAATAAAAAATATAAGATTAAAATTATCAAACCCTAATAATTACATGATTGAAAATATTATTTTATTGAAGGAAAAATTGTCATAGGACTAAAAATTTCAACTTTAAAAGTTACATGACTAATATTACAACACCCCTGTAAATATAAGACCAATTTTGCAAATTTCCCTAACTACACCAGTCAATTGTTTACTCCAATTATTAGCTAAAGAAATAATGCTTTTGAAGAGAAGGATTTCAAGCTCCCTTTAAAGGATTTGGATTTAACCATTGGGGTTAGCCCAATGGCCACGTGTATTACTCGCAATGAATAATTTGGATTTAAGGACGTCAAATCCATAATAAAAAGTCTATTGAGCTTTGCACTTGTTTGGATAACTTCACGACACAATACATTTTAAATACTTGATCTTCTATATTGAATTAATTTTTGAGTCATTATGGTAGATTTTAGATTTATTTTATATCATTCAAATCCCTTTCCCTTATCAAAAATATCATTTAATGAAAGAAATTGATTGCAGCTCAATGGGTGAGAATTTGTAACTCACACTATTAATCTGAGATAAGATCTCATCAATCTCACATATCCGAGAAAATTATACTAAAAACAATCATTTAATGAAATGTATTTTTCATAATTACGTGCTTGTTTATGACTTTCTCTCGAAATTTAAAATAAATACGGGTAAAACTTACTACATTTAAAAAAATACCAAACCCCAATCACATAAAAAATGTCGATCAATCTAATCATTATACTTTTATCCGTCGTTTATATGCTACCCTACAAATATCATTACAAATGGTCTAAAGAATCAAAAAATGATCTTGGAAAGATATATCGCGAAAAGATTACATCAATTAAAAAATATTGTAATTTCATCAAAGGTGGTAGTCTTTGATACGACACGATAACCCAACACAAATTCGATGAGAGAAACCCGAACTTGATTGACACGAAGTTATCAGTTTGTCTAAAATATAATTATTTTATATTTTAATTAATTTTTAATATATTTTAAACATAACCCAAAATTAATCTAAAGTCAAACACAAATCCGACTCGAACAATCCGAATTGCCACCCCTAAATTTTAGTCTCCATTCAAATATATATCTATTTTTTGTTAATATTTTTTAGTATCCAAAACAATCACTTCCTAAGATCCGCAGTTGCCGTCAGGTAGTGGTCACTATCAAGCAACACCTTTCTTTAAAAAAATAAGAAAGTAGCATCCAAACCAAAATTTAAGGTATATTACAACAATGGAATATATGGTTCTTACACTTTTTGAGGAATCTTCCATTTTCAACGAGTCAAAACAAAATGGAGGGTTGAGGTATATCACATTTTTAAAACCTCATCATTTGTTTTCTTTTGACTTTGTTTGAAATATTAACAGCCAAACCTTTTCCAGAAAGTGCCTTGGCCCCTCCTTAGACAAGATTTGGTGGCTTTCAAAGATTTTTCTTTCCTTATTTGCTATGTTCCACTCTACTTGTCCTAGGAACATTTTCATTACTTTATTACTTTATTATCCCTATCGTTTTTTCTTTTAATAATCGAGATTCCATGTTCTCATAGAACTAGTTTTTGGGAAGACAATTTTGACCTCTTAAGAACTGCCCCTATGTAAAACGCAAAAAATCATAATGGCTCTCAGGTCTCTAATATCCCCAACTATCGCGCACAAGGAGTCATCCCTCAAGTAATTGTTTCATGTTGTACTCCCCTCTATTCAACTACAGGTTCTCACCGAGTTTCAATCTCTCACACTGCCGCTTAAAGCTACCCCTCAATATTAGTTATTTCACCATTATACCCCAGAGGCTCAAACCCTTGACCTCTCAAAGAGAGGACACTGATTATCTCACTTGTAACCAACTACAAGATCATTGGTCCTAGCGTTTGTTTATTTTTGCTCGGATTGAATTAAATTTCAGGATTAAATATAATTGTACTGTTCATGAATTATATAATTGGACGTAATTTTATTTAGGGATATAGGATTAAAATATCTAAAATTTTGGGTTTGATTGGAAGGTTATGTAGGATAATATGTCAAATGTCTAAAATGCCCCTTACTTTTAAACAAAAGGAAGAAAGTGGAATGATAATTAAAGGGCAAAATTGGCAATGTAGATGGCTGAAAAAATGTGAAGTATATGATTAGGGGGAGGGTGGGATAAGAAATCAATTGAATCCACGATTATTTATTGGCCTCAAGCCCATAGCATGGGTTCTAAACTAACAAAGTATTAGGGATGATATCAAGCATTATCAATTATCATGGGAATTCCAAGAAGTCAAACGAGGCCTTAATGTAACAATCAACAATTGTTTTCTTTTGAGTACATATCTTGGGAGAGAAGGGAGTGGTGGTAATTGAACTTCAGACATTTGGTCTAAGCATGAGAGTTTTAACCACTGAACTATTATTTGATTCTCAACAATCAACAATGTTTTTATCTACACGTTGATGAGTAATAATTTACTAACTTGATTTAATCATACTTTTCGACAAATTATACAAATTACCGATGAGATTTAGTCAAATACACTATTGAAGATCATATTTGTTTTATAGATACACCCTCAATAGGTGCAATTTGCAAAATAGAAATAAATGTTAAGGGTATTTATAATTTTAAAAGATAACTGATTTTTTTAATATACAAAATTATGTATAATATTACTGGGGTAATTTTTGTATTTTAATCCTATTTATAAAAAATGTAATAATGATTGATATAGATATGTTTGATAAATATATGAATATCATTATTAAACATCAGCATAAATAGTAAGGTTTAATTTTTTTAAGGGGGAAAGAGAAAATGAAATATCGTAGAATATGAGGTGAATGTGATCATGTGACTGCTTGCCCAATAACACTCTCCTTGACTATACGGGCTACATCCGATTCCCGTAAGATTAATTCTTAATATTAAAGTTGTCCGAGAAGCTTCTACAATAAATAATCTACATCATTAATAGAAAGTACAACATTCATTTGGAATATTACAGAAAACACAAATTATTCCTTTATATATATATAGGGAGGAGATTCTCTGAGACCATATCTATAGGTAAGAACATAAGACCCAATCCACACCATCCAACAAAATAAAATAAAAGGCTAGGATTTAATGAGAATTTTTAGTAATAAAAAAATGGTAGGGACCAAATAGGGGAACAATAGCAACATCAATTTCAGCTAAAAAAACCGTTTCCCTAAAATTAGGGAATGAGATCTTACCATTAATAACTGTTTCCCTGAAATCAGGGAATGAGATCTTACCATCAATAATATATACGATATTGGCAAATTAAACACACATAATCAGATGCTGAAATATACATATCCTATACACTATGTCAATTTATAGATGCTGTACATAATTCTATGCCTAAAACCACAATATCTGCAACCTATTTATACATTATATGTGTTTACATTATACATCATTTCTATGTGACAATACCAGAACCAATATATGCACAAGTGTTTAAATAACATATTCTTATGTGTAAATGAACAAATTTCTATAACTACTTATACAATTTTATTGACTATTTGTACAAAACACATCTAATATACATTGTATGGATTTTATACATAATCCTATGCGTAAATATACGAATATTAATAACTACTTAACCAAAATATATAGCCTACTTGACTATACATAATTTTATTTGTTATCACATACAACATTGTAACTACATTTACAATATTAAAGTTAAATGACAACATACGAACCAAGTGTACAAAAAACAATGCAAAGTTATATTGACTAAAATGAAAACAACCCATGTCGTGATCCATTCATATCCATAATTCAACGAAACATCTAAATCATATACAAAAAAGCACCAAACATAGAACACTAACTGTACAAAAAGATGAGCAGAAATATACATTGTACATTGTCTATTAATACATCACTACAATATTTTTTTCCCAGTCCACTTTTGGCTTCTTCCAAACACCTGTCCTTTTGCTCATTGTTGTGGTGGAGAATTATTGCAGCCGCATACTTCGTGCGCAACATATACAGTTGAAAGAATTGTTCTTCTCCAAACCACATTCCCATCCCTTGGTGCCACCGCCCATGTAGCTCTCCATATGCCTCATAGATATATACCACAATCAACTTTGTTTGTGGTGTTTCTCCAAGGCATGCACAGTCTAGACGGGTGCATTTACGGACAACACTCACCATTTGCGGACATCCTTTTTCCTTTGTTATCTGCCATTTAATTGATCAAACAAACCTACAAAAAAATATAGCACCAATTATTATACAAAAAATTCAACTAACAATACATTTTAACAAAATCAAATATACATAATTCTATAGCTAAATATACGTAATTCCATAACATATATACATGTTCGCACAAGTAACAAAATAAAGTGCTCCATAACTAAATACACATCATTACATAACTAAACAAATATTATTATACACCTAAACACACATAATTTCATAATTGTCCATTATCACAAAACTAACTACACATTATAACAACACTAAATATACATAATTTTATAGCTAAATATACATAATTCTATAATTTAAATACATGCTCGCACAAGTAACAAAATAAAGTGTTCTATAACTAAATAGACATTATTACATAACTAAACACACATTATTATACACTTAAACGCACATAATTTCATAACTAAACACACATTATTATAACTTATAAATACACATTATTACATAACTAAAAATACATTATTATACAACTAAACGCACATAATTTCATAACTAAATATACATAATTACTCAACTATATATACACAACTAACATCACAGTGCAAGAAGGTGCGAAATCACCTAAGATAAATCGGAACTGAGAAGTCGAAAGAAATCTAAACTACAAGCACGCAATATAAGAACAACAAAAAGCCCAAGAAAAAAACCTATCGACAAGATCGAATAATGTAATATATGTTTAAACCTAAAATTGAATAAAATTAAACAATAAAAACGACCATAAAAATACAAAATAGAAGCCTATTAGCAAGAACATCAAAATCGAACAAAAAAACTTACATTAAAATTGAGCCTTAGAAGCTTATGTCGAACCCTAACAAGGAGTTGCCACAAAAATCAGAGATATTCGAACCCTAGAAGCTTTAGTAATCGATTTTTTTGAAAAGAAAGGGATATAGACGACAGTTTTGGTAGGATGGATGAAGCACTCTCTCAATTTATTTCACAGACTGAGAAGGAGATGGAAGAGAGTTGGAGAAAAGGTTTCTGATTTTTTGAAAAGAGAAAGGGGAGAAAATCGTGGGATGATGGATATCAGTTTTAATTTCCAAATTCGAAAAAATAGAGATTTACAAATATATCTCTTAACTAAAGGCACAAAATTACACTCCTACCCTCAACAGCCATGCCTTAAATAGAGAGTAAAATCTGGACCATTGATTATTAAATTAAGTGGTCTAGATGTGGTCTTATGTTCTTACCTAAAGGGCTTGGTCTCATTTGATCACATCCCTATATATATGGGCGTAGCCATGATTTACGGTCAGTGCGATCGGGATTTTTTTCATTTTGGTGGGATAATTATCAGGCCAAAATTTTTCGAATATAGAAAATGAAAAAGGCAAATCTAAAGCCGATACATTGCAACAATGTTTTGTGGGTTTTCATAATCTTCAATTACGACTTCTCTAGAATGAATTTTTGGAGAAGTGATTTATCCAAAAGTTCATTCTAAATTAATTCCCAAACAACTATTAATATATTTTTAGATCCAAAAAATCATATAAAAGTGCTTCCAAAAACACTATTTATTTTCAAGTTCGGAACATATCTCTTCCTATATAACAAACAAGATAATCATTCATCCACTTATATATCTTAACTGGCCCATATAATTCTTAATTTTTGGATCAAGAAGGTTTAATGGTCTTTTAATTTTTAGCTCAATTTCTTTATATGAACTAGATCTTCGATTGAAGTTTCAGTGCGGTCCAAATCAAATTTAACAGGATCACTCCGATTTTGAGTGCGGTTCGCCGACCGCACTTGTCCTAAGGTGGCTACGCCACTGTATATATATATATATATATTCAAATGAGACCAATATGCCAGCGTGAGACCGTAGGGACTTATATAGTCCGTTTATTTTTCAAGATGGATGCATCAAGTGATTTATTTCGTTATTTAAGCTAGCAATAGTACTAGAAAAAATTCCTTCTAATTAATGCTCAATAACCGAACAAATTAAAATCCTTTCATCTCTATAAACTCCACATTATTTTTCTGTTGTTGCTTTTCTAGAGAATCCAGTAGAGCTGCAAATAAACCAACCTGCTCGTGAACTATTCGGTGCTCGATTCGATAAAAGCTTATTCGAGTTCGTTTAATGAGGCTCGTTAAAATAAACGAACCAAACTCAAACTTAGAGATATTCGGTTCGTTAGCTCGTGAACAAGCTCGTTAGTAAGCTCGTGAATAGGGTCGATAGTAAGCTCGTATAAATTGAACTAATAATTTGATTTTAATTCAAAATTTTCATATTTTTACTTAAGATAATATAAAAATATTTCAATAAAATTAATTTTTTGAATAAAATTATAAGTTTTAATAAATATATTATGACTTTTAAATATAAATAATTTTATTTTTTGTAAATTGAAGAATATTTTAATTTTTAATTAATTTTTACTAAGCTCGTTTAGGCTCGAAAAAGTTCGTAAACCATCAACATGTTCGATGAATTCAGGTTCGAGTTCGACTCGAAAATTAACGAGCCAAACTCAAAGACTCAAAAGCTCGACTCAGTTCGATTCTATTGCAGCCCTAGACAGGGGCGGACCTATATGGTTGGGGAGGGGGGCCCTGCCCCTCCTCCCCCCCAAATTTGTAACTTTTTATTTTTTATATATAAATTTTGGGATTAATTTGATTTGGCCCCCCTCATCTTTTTTGTAATTAAAAAGAAAAAGTCAATTTTGTGTTATAATTATGTATTTTGGGATACTTAATGATGAATATTGACATTGTATTTGATACAAAACTGTGTTGTAAAAATCGGCCTAGGCGGCCGCCTTTGCCAAAATCGGTGCAAAAAATCGTTTTGGCTAAAAATCAGCCTAAGCGTCAAACAATTCGGCCTAGGTGCTTGCCATGCGACCAAAAAATCGGTTCTAGGCGCCCACCTAGGAGGTCTAGGCTGCAAAAATCGGCCCCCCTCAGTGTCGAATCCTAGTTCCGCCCCTTGCCCTAGAATCCAGTTATTTGCTGAACTTATTTAAAAGATTTTATAATTGTTTTTATATTTATTTTAAACTGATTACCAACCCTCGCATAATCGCATTGCATGGCATGTTCTGACGGCTCCATACCAATAACCGAAAAGTCAAGGCCATTGTAAATGAATTATAAAAAAAAACAAAAACAAAAGTAGCACTACAGAATAATATATTCTAAAATCTTACAAGTTCTGTTTTTCTTTCTTTAATTTCTTTCTTTTGGATCTCTAAAAATTGTGTAATCATTATTTTTAAATTTTTCTTTAAACTTTTTAAACTCTTATCTAAATCATGCGTGTCAATTCTAACCACATAAATAAGATTCTTGATCTAAAGTACTTAGGAAGAAAAAGAATAAAATGTCCCCTTTTTTGCCTCAATTGGTTGTTGCTGTGGCCTACTATTTCTCTATGCCATCAATCTTCTCACACATGTAGGATCCTAGTTGTGATTTTGATGTATATATAATTGGTTAATTGCACTTTTGGTACCCAATGCATTAACCATTTTTACTTTTAGTACCTATTTTTTGTGCATATCATTGTTAGTACCTAATGTTTTTGTAAATTTTGCTTATTTTTGGTATGTTCCGTTAGTCATCCATTAAAAACTAACGTCTGAACCTAGAGTAGTAGGTTTTCAGGTAAAAAGGCCTAATTTCCCGGTGAAATTGATGTATGTTAGTGGCACACGCTTCATGGTGTCTGCGACATCGATTTCGATGACCCCAAGTGTCATAACACCACTCATTTTGAACGTATCCACAAGCCTTACAATGTCTAGTGGTCCATTTTAGATTTTGAGTTCGACTGCGGCCCCAATTGATGATAATTCGAAAACTCAAAGTTTCATTCAAATTCAAATTTCATCCAAGATACTTCTCCAAATCCAAAATTCAGTATACCATCGTCTTCCTCATCTTAAGGTGCACAAAGCCCACTTCTCAATCGGTCCGATTTTCCCTCGAATGAAAAAAGCACAAAATGAGATCTTAAAATCGATTTTTTTGACTTTTAGGGGCCCGTTTCTCCATGTTGCCGACCGAAATGGCCTCCAACCAAAGACAAAGTTGCTCAGAATAAAATTTTGAGTCAGTATGCACCATTCCCATCTAACAGAGCTCCGCCGCCGGCCGATCACTATTCACCAATCACTTACTATAGTAGATCATCTGTTAGTCTTTAACAGTGGCCTAACGGAACGTGCCAAAAATCAATAAATTTTGAAACATTAGGTAATAATAATAAGATGCCCAAAAAAGCTAGTGGGTACCAAAAGTAAAAACCGCTAATATGTTGGGTACCAAAAGTGAATTTATCCCTATATATAATTATATAAATGTTGCTAAGAGCAAGGAAGAAATAAAAACCTAGGTTGTGATTGGCGGTGAAATATTTTCTAAAATTTTTATTTTTGGAATTAAAAAATTTGATGTATGATTGTTTGTGAAAAAAATAAAAAAATTTCAAAGAAAATCTCATTTCTCCCCAAAATTAACTCATTTTTCTTTTTTCCCTCACACTTCCCAATACTCAATTATACTATTTATTTTTCAAAAAAAAAAAAAAAATTATACTATTTATTTCTCTCTCATCTCCCTATTTATATATAGAATTCCAGTAATTTTTTTAATTCATCACTGTTTTTCTCTTAATCTTGTTAATAAAAGGTGTAAATGAGATCCATATTGTCTATTTTTGGATCATTTTTTTATTTTTGTTCAAATTTTTACTTTATATTTTACACTATTATTTCCACAAAATTTTTCGCAAACAATCAACAACTCTAAAAGATTGTCTATAACATCACAAAATCATCACTTTTTTTCAACACATCAAACTTTCACTTTAAAAAAACATTAATCACTATTCTCTCAGAAAATGAAAATGGATGGAAAGAAAACACAACAAATCACAGCCTAACACTATGCCTGCAATTAGTGGCTATCAAAAGATACAAAGGGCTCTATGATCTCATTTAGGGATGGCAATGGGGTCCGAGTATGACCCGTACCCAAACAAGACCCGCTTCTTTTGGGACGGATATGAGTCCAATAAATGGGTATGAAGCGCGTAATGAGTATTATTTTTGGACCAGGCGGGTATGAGTCAGGTAATGGGTATGGTAGGACCCAATCCAGAACCAACCCATATAATTTTATTTTATTGTTTTTATTATTTTAGTTAATTTTTATATAGAGTGAATATATTATTGTTCAAGAACTCTTGATTTATATATGTTGGTGGTTATTTCAATATTCATATAATATTTAAAAACTTATATAAATATCATAAGTTTTGAACGCACTATTTTGAGTAAAAATCGTACAAATTTGGTCAAATATATAAAGTTGACGGGTCTAATGGGTCTAACGGGTTTTGCCTGCTACACAAGGGTATGGGTCATGGTAGGCATGAGAATTATATTTTCTTAATGGGTCGGGTCTCGGGTCTAGATGAACCCGACCCAGACCTGACACATTGGCATCCCTAATCTCACTTCTACACGTGTTTTAATTTTTATTATTTCTAATGAGATTTAAATCATGTATTGATTTCTTGTGTGTGAAAATTGAGAATATGTTTGGATGATAATATATTTGGTTGAATAATTTTGAAGTAATTTGAATACGAAAGTATGCGATGAAAGTGAAATTATGCTTGTTTGTGTGTTTTGTAGTATTATTCTACAAATTTCATGTATTACAATAATTTGTGAAGATGGTAGTGGTGAATCTACAGGGGTTGGCCTAGTGGCCTAGGATTGAATTTGCAATAATCTTCAGGTCATTGGTTCAAATTTTGACTATCGCGGAGTGGGGTTCGGGTTGACCTTCATTCCAATTGGATTAAGTCCATCTCTAGGAAGGACAAATGTCTCATGATTCGGATATGGTATGGGGTTTGTGCCCCATCTGGTGTGCGGATACATATAGAGCTGTTGAAATGGGCTGGCAGGATAGGGCGTGTCAGCCAAGAAAACCTCAACCCAACCCGCATTGGGCCGAGGGTGTTAAAACATGTTAATTGATTTTTACTAAGTTTTTGAAGTACTTCTTGAACTTTATTTTTAATAAAAATCGGACAACTTCTCCGTAAAAAGGTCGATCGGTCGCCATATAGGGAGACTCATATATGAATGTTTTTAGTTTGAAGAAATTAAAGGATCAAATACAACACATTGAATATATCAGATGGAGGGTGACCAGTCGCCCTATAGTTGAAGAGATTGAAGGATGAAATACAATACATTGCTATACAAAACAACGAGAAAATTCAGCAAATATTTTATTTTTTATTTTTAACATTCTTGTTGTAATAGCCTAAGCACTACACTTTCATATCTAGCATGATACGCTTTCCTTCTTGATTACACTTGTACTTTTGAATTGTAATATTTCATTTAAAGTGTAATCTTGATTGTATTTGTAACATCATCAAAAATAAGAAATTATTATTACTGTTCTTTTGGCAAGAGCACATTTGGTTAATTAGAGATAGTTGATTGAAAAGTTTGGGGCTTTTTGGGAAGAAGAGTTTGGTGCTCTTTGAGTTGAAAGAGTTTGGTGCTCTTTGAGAGGTGAAGAAGAGTTTGGTACTCTTCGAGTTGGAAGAGTTTGTTGCCTTTCAAGTTTGTTGTTGTAAGAAGAGTTTGGTGCTCTTCAAGGTAAAAGTTATAATTGTTTGGTATCTATTGATAAATGTTTTTTTTTCAAAATCCATTCGAACATACTAGGTGGTAGTGTATTGGGCTCTTGGTGAGCTTGAACCACTTTATATCATTGTGTCCATTCTTCTTCTTTTATCTCAGTCTTGAAGAGTTTTTCACATATTAGAAAAAGAGGGCATAAATCAAAAAATTGGGAAAATCTATTCACCCCCTCTAGATTTTCGTAGCTACTTGTACTAACAAGTGTTAGTCCAAGTGGCTACGAAAATCTAGAGGGGGATGGATATATTATCTCAATTTTCTAGATTTTGCTCTCTTTTTCGAATATAAAAACACAAGCAAGAATGAACATGCGGAAAATAAACAATACACGATGATTTAAAGATATTCACCCCACCTAGGGACTACGTGCTCTACCACCCCAATATATCCGGGATGAGTTTCGAAAAAGAAAAGTATTTTATTAATAGTTACCAAAACTCTTATACCTTCACCTTGGAGAGCACCACACTCTTTCTTACAACACCTCTTTGAAGATTACCACAATCTTCTTTCACCTATGAAGAGTACCACACTCTTCAACACATAAAATCACCCAAGTGTGTTCTTACCATAAGAACACTAACAAGGATGTCTTGTTTTGGATGATTAAATTACAATCAAGATTACACTTTATTTGAAAAATATTACAACTCAAAAGTACAAGTGTAATCAAGAAGGAAGCCTAATACTCAAGATGTGCAAGTGTAGAAACCAAGCTTAAAAATACAACAATAATATGAAAGTGAAGAAGAAGAGCTTGTGTATAATTTGCTTGTATTGTTGTATGTGTTATGTCTTGATCTTTCAAAGCCTTCATCTATTTTTAGGAGAGCTTCAAAATTTGAATTCCATCATAGGCTTCTCCATCTCCACTCTTGTCTATAAAAGAAGGGTCACAAGAGACACAAATAGTGTATAAAAATGATAAAGTGATTAAAGTAAATCTTGTTGTCTCCTATTGGCTCAAAATCATCTGATTTTGAGCTGGACGACCTGTGGATCGACCAGTAGAAAAGATTTGAAATTAAAATCGTTGAATTTGAACATGCACAGGTCGACCACTAGGTCAACCTGTGTCTGGGAATTTTCAAGACGGAGACAAAATGGATAGAAAGCAAACTTCACAGGTCGACCTGTGGTCCGATCTATGCATGGTTGTTTTAAAGCATAAGAAAAAAACAAGCAAACAAGGTCGACCGGTCAATCGATTCTAGGGGTTATTTGGTCCATCAAAATAATTTTTGACTTTATTTTTCGGGCGCCGTTTTACCTTGATGGTATTCGGTAATTGTTAAAAATCCTTTGAAACATGAAAATCGATTTTTATATCGCCCAGAAATATTTGTTTGAAAAATCAAAACATAGTTTAAGGTGAAATCATCAAAATTAAAAAAATAGTTTCATTCTAACAAACTCCCCCTTTTTGATGATTTCAACCTAAAGCAATTTTGGGGAATTTGCTTTAATATGGTAAAAATGAAATGAAATTGTGAAATTATGGTAAAAGTGGGAGGAGTTGTTTTTTTGCTCGGTGGCGCACACGGTTTGTGCACCGAGATAATTGTTGGCGCTGCTACCGTGTGCACCAATATTTAATTTTTTTTTAAATATGTGAAGGGCTGGCGCAGGTCGAGTATGCGCCAGCCCAAAAAGAATAAAAAAAATGTGACAAAGCCGTTAATGATGATGAATGGGACGATATGTACTAGCATTTTTTAATATAACACAACACTTTCTTTTATAGAATAATTATTAATATAAGCAAGTTGCAGAATTAAATTATTAATAAATAATTATATTATTAGACTTGGCCCTTTGCTGAACCCAATATGCATGGCTATTGCCCCCAAAATTTCCAAAATTTCATTTTCCTCCCATAAAATTTTCAATTTTTTTTTAGTTAAAATAGATGACTTTGCCCCTACAAAAATTTGATAAAAACTTCAAATAATTGTCTTTTACATATAAAAAACCCATTAATTATGGTTAATATATGAGTATTTTTTTCATTATTTAAATTTATAAACTCGATCCATTTGCCGCCCCCCAAAGTTAAAATTTTACGTTCGCCGCTGCCCTCATTGCTGCCGCCAAGGTAAACCGTGGGATGTGCACGCACTAACCAGTGTTCTGATGGGGTCTGCTGACGTACAATCAGATTCTCCTAGATAAAGAGAACAATTATGTTCGACCTCCCAATCTAATCATAATGATCTCTTCCCTAATCAAACGCACACGAATGCTATTCAGTATGAGTTATAAAAAACAATGTTGATCAGATGATGCTGAAACATGAAAATTGTTTTGAAATTGCATTTATATTTTTAAATGGTTTGAAATTGTGGGAGTTGGAGTGAAGCTGTAATCCTTAAATAGTGTGGGTGTAAGTGTATAACTATGCATATTGGATTCAGCAAATGGCCCAGTCTAATAATATAATTATTTATTAATAATTTAATTCTGCCACTTATATTAATAATTTTTCTATAAAAGAAAGTTTTATATTAATAATTCTGGAACTTCCAAAGGGCCCAATCTAATAATATAACACTTTCTTTCGTGCCTTATCATTATACTTAAATAGTTATTCATTAAAATCATAATAATAATTATAATTTGATTTTCTCGATTTTTTTTATTCTTTTTGGTCGGGCATACTTGACTGCGCCCTGCCTCTTCCCATATTAAAAAAAAATTAAATACTCTTGGCGCACACAAAATAACAAACCCTCCCATTTTCACCATAATTTCACAATTTTATTTCATTTTTACCATATTAAAGCAAATTCCCCAGCAATTTTGATAGGGTATTTTATAAAAATTTGAAAACAAAGACTCACCCTATCAATAATGACCCAAGTAAAAATCATTTTTATAGAGACAACAAGATTTTTAAAGCTCTATCAATTTTTTATTTTTGCAGAAGTGAATTATACAAGTAAGCATAAGGCAATATTTTGGACATATGTAATATTTTTAAAACAAATTTTGTATGTCCAAAAAATAATTTTACAAAAATATTTTTCAAAATCACTTATGCCATCATGTAAAAATTCAAGAAGTACTTTTACCATCAAGTACTTTGCCACATCAATCCAAGCAAATAAATATATAGCCATATCAATCATCATGTAAAAATTCAAGAAGTACTTTTACCATCAAGTACTTTGCTACATCAATCCAAGCAAATAAAAACATATAACCACATCAACCATCATGTAAAAATTCAAGAAGTACTTTTACCATCAAGTACCTTGCCATACCAATCCAAACAAATAAACATATAGCCATATCAACTATTTACAAGCTCTTTGCTATTTCCCCCCCTTTGAAAGCATAAAAAAAATATTAGTGCAATATGAATATCCAAAGTGCAATAAGAAATAAAAAAACATCAAACACTAAAAGACAATAGTATGCATTACAATAAGTTTAGACAAAAATAAACAAGCTAAAAATTTGAAAGCAAGGGGTAGTGGACATCAATCCTCATCCGAGGAAAAGCAAGCCGTAGGGAGAAGCCCCTTGACGAATTTCTTGAGTTTTCTCATTTTTATCTTCATTTTTGCATTTTTCTTTTTCACTTCTCGAAGTTCTTGATAGGTGTGAGTTTTGCATGTATTTTGAGGCATAATTATGATAAAAATGGGGATTAAGCATGCATAAACTCATGTAAAATGTTGTGTATTCACTCTTTGTGGAAAAGATATTACGCTTTGCTCGTTTTGTAGGAAGTTGATGATATTTGAAGCAATCTGGAAATAAATACGAGCATCGCAAAGTGGAAACACTAAGAATCGAGTGAATATACGAGAATCAGAGCTAGAATAAGTTGAAGTTGAGCTTATATGAAAAATACAGGGAACGCACGGGTAGGGCGTGCCTTGGGCACCACCCGTGCGCCCCTGAGTTGAGGCATTGAAGGCTACGGCATGGCGCATGGGTAGCCCGTGCGCTTATGTACCACCCGTGCGCCACTTGAGAGATTATTGATACCTACAACATCATGCACGGGTAGGCCATGCATGTGGCGTACGACTCGTGTGTGTTGGGCAAAAAGCAGGGAACTTGCTATAGGAGGACGCACGGGTAGCCCGTGCAGGGGGCGCACGACCCGTGCGTCTGCGCTGGAATGCCATTTTCTGCAGCACTTTGCCCTAAACTTGAAATGGGGTATAAAAAGGTTTTTTGTGGTGCACACCAAGGATATTCTGACATTTTTGGCTCTAGCACACAAGACAAGGTTCTATTCTTGGAAGAAGACATCAAGGAGACAATCGGGTCGCATCGGAGCTTGAGGAACGGATATATATCGAGAGATTGTCGACTTTCCTAAGTTTTTCTTGCTTTTCTTGTAGTTTCAATCTTTCATTTTTAGTTTGTAGGTCCCAAGGGATGTAAGTGTAAGGTTTAGAAGGGGGGGGGTTGAATAAACCTTACCAAATTTTCGATTTAGTCCTTTTAAATCTACAGAGTTGATACTACACAGCTGTGTCCTTGATGGACGGTCAATTTAGTCACTCAGTAGAGTTAATCACTCAACAAACTCAATCGATTTTGTTGATGGAATAACTCAATTTGTTAGCTCTAAATTAACCCGATTGTGGTTTTTTTTTCAGGAAGACTTAACACCCTTAAGTTTGATTAAGTAAGAGTTTAGTGCTTGGTTTAGTACTTATAAGTTATTAAGTGGATAGCAAATTTATCACAGATATAAGCGATTAAAATTGCAAGAATTAAAGTCTTGAAATGTAAATGACACAATGAAATTTTTATAGAGGTTCGAAGATGGGGTAATTCTTCTACTCCTCTCTTCTCCAACTCCCGGAGGAATCCACTAGGTAATGATCGGTTTACAAAGTGGTAAAATCCGGATACAAGTCTTGATCACACAAACGGCCGACTTGATCCTTTGGGACTCGCCCCTGAGACGCCTTGATCACTCGGTGGCTTCTCGACGACTCGGCTTCTTCACAGGCAGTCACCGCTTGCTACTACACTCACTTGCTCAAGCTCTTTGGATTTGATCACGAAGCCCTCCAAAAGCTTAAGACTTGGCTCAACCTTGAACCTTCCTACAATCCTTCCCTGGAATGTAGACCCCTTGTTTTCATGAACTTCCTCTTCAACCGATTGAAGTTATCTTTCCTTCACAGGTGAGTGTTGGATTGATGTTCTTCGTAATGTAGGCTTGAGGATTGAGAATATTTCAGCTTTTCTAATATGCTTGTATATCTCACATATGTGTCATCTATGTATCTCCTGTTTCTCAAACAAACTCCTCGGCCTTTTATAGTGAACTTTCAAAAATTTGCCCGTTGAAGAGATAGGCTTATTTTTGAAAGTCACTTGCGATCGTTGGCTTGTCTTGTTGCGTTCTTGGAATTGCCATTTCCTCGTATGAATTGTTCTTTCACCTTTTCGAGTTCGACACGGTGTAGTAGTGCTTCTCATTGGTTCATTCCTTTTGCACCTCGAACCGAGCACTCCGAGAAAGGTGGTATGGAGATATTACTTGTTTAAGTAATTCTCTTGATTTCGGCAACGGATCTTTACGATTATCTCGACTTGATCGCATTTCCTTGCTTTCCCCAGGTGACTTGTGAGTCGCCTTCCAATCATCGGATGACTCTTCCGTCACTTCAACTTGAGACTTGGCTTTTTCTTGAGTTGACTTGACCGATGCTCCACTCACCGCTTCTTCAAGAGAGTTCCCATCTACTCTTCTTTGCCATACTCATTGTCTCACAGAGTCTTCCTTCCGATCTTGATTGTCTTCTTGCATGTTGGGCGTAGGCGACTTAACTCGCCTTGGCCAGCTCTTTTTTATTACAATGCATTTTACAACAAGAATTGGGGTGCCAACTTTCTATTCTAAGTTTTACATGGCATTCATCAAAATCTAAACAATAAAATTCTAACAATTTCCCCCTTTTTGATGATGCCAAAACTTAAACCATACAAAAATGCAAATAACAAAGATACATACTGAGATAGTGTATTGACATAGAATGTATGCGAGAATCAATCTTTTTATTGATCATATCATTCTTGTTCTTAACACAATTTACAAAGTGTATCGAGCATATAATTGTCTTCACAAAAAATAAAGAATTTATAGCTTTATTACGTAAGACTTACATTGTATGTATTTACATAATAAAATACACGGGGGTTGGACATCAACACTTCACCTCCTTCATTTGTCTCCTTCTTTCATCTTGTTCAAGATCTTCTTTCTCTTCTTCTCTTTTTCTCGTCGTCACCGCCTTCTTTTTCTTTTCATATGCCTTCCTGGCGGCAGTTCATCTTTTCTTATTCTTTCCTGTCTCTCCCGCCATAGCCGAGTTTGTCTCTTATTTTCTTCTTCTATTCTTTTTGCATACTCGGCGTTAGTTTTAGCCACTTTCAAATTTGCCACTTGGTCAAGCTTTCCACCAAGAGATCCCTCCTTTCTTTCCCGGATCTACGTATTCAATATTCTTGGGCGGAGGCCAGGGTCAAGCTTCTTCCTCCACTCATCGCTTCTTCCTCTACCTCCTCCGGGAGTATCTTTGTCGAGTCTTCTTCTTTCCGGTGAGTGACCGGCGGAGTGACCAGCAGAGTGACCGGTGAGTCGGTCGCTTGCTCGTCGGCCTTCTTCACATAATGTGAGACCCTTTTCCCAAAGACAAGTCCCAAGCTTGAGCCATAGACATATTTGCAAAATATCCTCGATTCGAGCGTTTTAAATTCATCAATCGACCGTGGCTCTGTCCCGACATCCGAAATGGCATAAGTGTCTCTCGTCTCTTCGGAATGCCTCCGTGTTCTTTCAAGATGTTCATGACCTAGGGCATCCATTCTTCCTTCCACTTCCTTCATCCCTCGCTTCAATTGTTTTTCTTTTTCACCATAGATACAAAGAGAGTGTTGGAGTGGCAGAGTCAGGGAGTTTGCCGCTTATAATGTCACCGTGACAGACCCCGTTGAGGGTTTGTGCAATCATCAAGGTCATATCTTTTGATCCTTCCCCTCAGATTTTCCTTTCTTTTGTTTCAAAATCTCCTCACCGATTTTCCTTCTCATTGTTCCTTCTCATTGTTCCTTCTCATTTGTTCCCTTCTCAATCGCTCCTTTCTTTTCAAACTTCAGATTTTTTTCGCTTTAAGCTATTCCTCTTCCCTTTTTGGCATCATCAAAGGATAGAGGAACCCCAGGAACATGGCAAGCATGAAGTCGAGCTCGCGGATAGTCGAAGTTCTTCAAGTCAAGTCACTGCGTTGTAGCGCAAAGACGAATTCGGATCGAGTAGCGTTGGACTCTGCTTGAAATCGCTTCATCTCACCATGAGAAGGCTGAATTTTCTAGTCATGTGTTCTTCCAAACGTCGTAGATCATTCGTATTTTGCTCACGCAGTAGCTTTATCTCGCAGCAAGATGAGCTTCATGCATGTGCTCAATATGTTCGTCACCTTCCGTTTTTGCATCAAGCATTTTCGACTCTCCACACTAGCGTGACTTGTTGAACAATGTCCGAAGTATCTCACTTGTTCCACACGCATTGTTTGTCGCTATTGCCACCATTCCCTTATCTCGTTATGCCTCTCAAGTAAATTTTGTAAGGGTGGCATCTCTATTGTCCGATCGCATATCCAAAGAGGCCGATGCCTCTCCATCCGTTCAACCTCAGCAAATAGTGCCTTGAACACTTCTCGAACTTCGGTGATTCTTACATTGCGGTGATGGCCATGCGTCAAAATCATAATCATTTGAACAATGGTGTCGATGGAAGAACAGGGAGCTGGTTTGTGATAGCGTGCTTGTTCGTTTTCGACTCTTCGTGGAGTTCTCGTATCTCCAAAGTGAAAAGGGGAAAGATTCTACAAAAGATTCATCGCCGCCTAACCGGGATCTGCATTCGATGATGAGCGGTGCGCGTGAAGTTCTTTTGGGAATCGATCTGCTGCCGCAGCTTGAGGAGCTGTGCGCGGTAAGGGTCCATTGTTCAATTTGGGTTTTGTTTTGAAGAGGTCCGGTTTGCCGAGCCTCACTGTCTCAACCGTTGGTCTCGATTTCTTGAGCTTGTCGATCTCTCAGCCAACCGTTGGTCTCGGTGATTTTTCCAATGCGTAGATCGGTCCTCACTTTATCGATAAGCGTCATCGACGATGATGAGATTTCCATTGGTGGCTCATCATCAAAGTTAAAGGTTTGACGAGTAGTCTTGGGATCGACTTGCTCGTGCTTGGAACATCCGTGGTGAAGTCTTTTGGATTTGCACGGGGATGACTCAGCTTCTTTCTTCGCCTTCTCGATCCCCGAGAAAGGATACATCGGGATTATCCCGGGAATCATGAAGTGCGCTTATCTCCTTCTCGATGGGTCGATTATAGTAGGAGGGATGTTCTATACTTGCCTTCTTTACCCCGGAAGTCTCAACCTCCCGTGGGCCTTCGCACCTCCAAGAGTCTCTCTTTCGCAGCCGAGGCCTTGGTCCTCCCTTTCGACGATGTCATTTGTCTTAGGGTCTTCTCGCGGTGGCATCCATTGGAGTCTCAACCCCATGGGTTGCACTTTCATCGCCCAGTGTTAACTCCCGTGGCCGTTCCATCTCAGGCCTCGATCGCCAAAGCGTCATTAGCCTTCGTGAGAGCGGTTGGCACCTCACCGAGACAGCCTCAATCGCCGAGCTTCGTTGATGGCAACTTGTTGTTCTTCTTGTGTTTGTAATTTCTCTCATTCGCCTCCTTGATTCGTTGTGGAGTCATCTCGCAAAGATCCTCCGACCTTGCCGCAGTGGAGGAGTTTCCCACCGGCACACCACCGGTGAGTGACTTGGAATGGGGTCACTCGTCTCCAAACTCCTTTGTTTCGATTGATTGTTCATTAGTTGGGGCGGTGGTAACACACCGTCAATAGGGGTTGGCTCGTGGGGTCCCCATTGTCCCGGTTTCATCGCCAAGTCCCTTATTGCCTTCTTCCGAGTGAGTCGGGAAGTGGTAGCATCAACAACGATGGCGATTTGAACCACTCCCATTGGATCAATTTCGGTGTGTTCGAGGACTCTCCTGGTCCCTCCATCAATCTTTGCTCGTGAAGGATTCTTGATTCGCGGCAATGCTTGTTTGATTTGCAACTCTTCGCGGGCGGGGCGAAAGATTCTCCGGATCCTCATCACCGCCCCGAGAAGACATCAAGGAGAGGATGTGTGTGTTACGGGTGCGGGAGATAGGCGATGCTTGCCTTCTCACGTGCCTAAAGCTTCCTCGCCTTGCTTTTCTCTCTCCTTTTCCTTGTAAATCTGCAGGATGTCTAAGCGATTTGTCTTCATCAAGTCTCAGGGGGCGATTTTTAGTCCAAGGAAGTTTAGCGATTCTCTTCTTCTTCTATAAACTCAGCCGTTGGAACTGCTGTTCCTTCGACTTACTCAACTTCCATTTCCTCCACTCACGCAGACGATTTTGGATGTCCGGGTAAGGTAGGGATAGGATCATTACATCACTATCCGCTCTAGCAGTTCTTCTTGTGCTTCATTTGTGTCTTCGGGTTGCCTCTGCTGACGCCTTCGCAGACTTGGCTGTTTCATCAATTACATTTGGAGACTCTACTTCTCAAAGAGTCTCCGGTATCTTCTCTAGCCGAGTAATCGACTCAACTGGTTTCTCGAGGGCCGCTTGATGATTCTTCTTCGTCTCCTAGTTTGTACCGAGGAATTTCGGTTCGAGACGGTGTCCTCGAGTCTTGGGCGGGGGGGCTTTGTGTGTTTTTCTCGGGGAGCGGCCGTCGTGGCTTCTCGGTTCTCTCTCTTTTTGACGATCGGAGAAGGTATTTGTGAGTCCTTTCGGCGATCGCTAGCTGGGCGGGAGACACGGCCGGGGGGCAGTGACTCACGCAGGGCGGGAGCATGTTTGGTTTTCTTTTTGCGGGGGCAAACTTGATCTTCTTAGTACTGCAGGGGCTTTTCTTCTTGGGCCGAGAGAAAACAATTTTGTATCTTCGGGTCAGGTGATTCCCCCTCACCGGTGTCGCTCTCTTGGCGTAAGCTCTCTTCAGTGCGCGAGAGAGGTTTGCTCTGAACATCCTCTTGTTAACATGGAATGCCTTCCCATGTCTAAGAGGACTCCTTTCACCTCCATTAGCCGGCCAATCACTAGGCCATATCCTAGGATCCTCCAAATGTGCCATCTTCTTTGAAGGATTTGTTCCCACGTTCGGGCAGAGTCTGCTGTAGACAAACTCGGCCAGTTTATCTTCTTTTCTGCGATGATTCCGGCCAAGTACAATCGGCTTTGCCTTTGTGATTGGTCAAAGTCGCCAAACTTGATGTCGATACATTTGGCAACTATGTCCAACGACTTGTGATAATCCTCCTTCGCCATCTCTTGTTTCTTTGTAAACACAATTTTATCAAAGCAAAGTCGAGCTTGGCTATTTCTTTCCAAGCATCGGCCAGGTTTACATCGGCCTTCGTTAATCTCTCGATGCTCCTTCGCCTGCCTGGTAGTGAGCGGTGGTCGGCCCAAATCCTTCGCGAGATAGTCACCGCTTTCCGTGAACAGATGACTTGATTCCTTCATCGTGAATCTCAAGCATTCACGTAGAATTGTGCGACCTCCTCCACATATGTCATCGGGTATTCTATCGTCTTTAAAGCTGTTTTAGACCGGACGTTTCTAACTTTTCGGCGATTTTCTTCACTAGGGTGTCGTCGGACCCCTGTTTCATCATTCCGTCGAAATCCACCGTAGAGTCGATCTGGATTTGCTTTCCTAACTTGGTAAAGTCATAAGTTGGTGCCATTTTTCAGGATTATATCGAATAAAAACTCAGAAATTGACTTGAAGATAGATAGGGTTTCGAGAGAATTTTGCCTTTGCTTTTGAGAGAAAGAAATGAACAGTTTTTAGAAGTGTGAGAGAGAAAACGGATGAAAATGGTTTAAATATGGTTTATGAAAGGACGTGCGGGTGGTTTTTTTTTTTTGAAATGTGATCGAAATCAACGGCTTAGATTTTGCACGCCTATTTAGCATTTCATGTCTCGTATTTAATGCGGCAGCATTTATATCCAATCATAAGCTTGGTGTGCAGCTTTATGTCTGTACACATCATCATTAAGCTGACGTATTTCTTAAAATATTCCCGCTTAGTCAAAACGACAACGTTTTTGTCACTTTGCTCATAAGTTATTCAGCTTATCCCTTAGCTGATTTAACTCTACTTCTCACAGTTCTCTTAGTGACTCAGCTATCGGTGACTCGGTGTCATTGTCTTTCCGTCTGGTGATTCACCGAGTGATTTACATTTTGACTCTTTTTCACCCCTTTTCTGTTCCATTTCTCTTCTTTGATTCGTCGAGTGTCATTTCACCAATTAACCCCAACTCGTGCTTGAGTTCTTCAAATCTTGACTCACATAATGGTTTTGTGAAGATGTCACTAGTTGTTTATCGGTTGAAATATATTCCAGGATGATATCCTTCTTTTCAACATGATCTCTTATGAAGTGATATCGACATCAATATGCTTTGTTCTTGAATGCAACACAGATTTTGAGTAATTGCAATTGCACTTGTGTTATCACACATGATTGGAATCTCTTTTCCTCAATTTCATAGTCTCTCAATTTCTTTGTCTCATCCATAGGACTTGGGCACAACAACTTGCCCATGCAGCCTATGTATTCTGCACTCAGTGTGGAGGTGGCTATTGAGTTTTGCTTCTTGCTAAACCAGAAATCGATCTGTTTCCTAAAGCATTTGACATGTGCCTGAAGTGCTCTTCCTATCCACTCTGCATCCAAAGATAGTCGAATCGAATAGCCAATTAGCTTGAATCCACCTTCCTTTGGATACCATAGGCCCGCTTCTTGGCTTCCTTTCAAGTATCTCAATATTCTCTTACCTGCATTGTCATATGACTCTCTTTTGGAGCAGATTGAAATCTTGCACATACACTACAAAGCAAAGGTGATGTAAAGTCGCTGGCTTTGTGAGATAGAGCAGCGATGATCCAATAAGTACTCAGATCTTGTTTGATCTACAGGCTTGCCATCGCATCCATGTCCATTTTGATGATGTGTTCATTGGTATTTTTACGAAGACTTCTCTTCCATACCAAACTTCTTCATTAAATCTCGGTGTATTTTGTTTGACTTATGAAGGTTCCATCCTTCACTTTTCACTTGGAGTCCAAGGAAGAATGTCAGCTCTCCCATCATGCTCATTTCAAATTTACTTTGCATGAGGTTTGAAAACTTTTCACACATGACTCTTTGTTTGTGGATCCAAAGATGATGTCATCAACATATATTTGAACAAGTAGAATACTCTTCTTGTCTTGAATTTCTCGAAAAAGTGTTCTATCTACTTTTCCTTTTGTGAATCCATTTTCGATTAGGAATTGTGACAAGGTATCATACCATGCTCGGGTGCCTGCTTCAATCCATACAGGGCTTTCTTGAGTTTGTATACCTTATCTCCAAGAGTCTTGTTCAAATCCTGGAGGTTGTTCAACATACACACTTCTTCTTCCAATAAACCATTTAGGAATGCACTTTTTACATCCATCGATATACAATGAAATTCTTGTGAGTGCATAGGCAAGAAACATCCTTATAGCCTCCAATCTTGCTACAGGGGCAAATGTTTCATCAAAATCTATCCCTTCTTCTTGGCAATATCCTTTGGCTACTAGTCTTGCTTTGTTTCTTACCACGTAACCTTCCTCGTTTATCTTATTTCGAACACCCATTTGGTGCCAATCACATTTTGATGTATGGGTCTTTGTACTAATTCCCACACTTTATTTCTTTCAAACCGATTCACTCTTCTTGCATAGCTTGAATCCAATGTGTGTCATCCAATGCTTGTGACACGTCTTTGGGCTCTATTTGCGAGATGAAGCAAGTGAACATAGCTTCTTGTTGAGTTCGGATCTTGTTTTGACACCTTCTTTTATATCTCCAATTACAAGTTCGGTGGATGATCTCTCGGCCATCTTACATCAGTTGGAGTGAGTTAGCTGGATTGATCGACTTGCGGTACTGTGTCGCCATTTGGGTCACTCTCTCGTAATCACTTAGCTGCAAATTTTTCCACTGTTTTTGAGATTCGGCTATCTCATCTTCTTTCGAATTGATAATTCTTCAGCTTGAAGATAGGGACTCTTCGTATGGTTGGATGATTGACTTATCGGTGACTCTTCAATGTCTTCTCCATTTACATTTGGCTCATCGAATACTACATGAATGGATTCTTCAGTAACCATAGTTCTTTTGTTGAGTATCTGTAGGCTTTGCTTTGGTGAGTATCCTAAGAAGATGCCTTCATCCTTGCAAGATCAAAAGCCTTTAGATTGTCTTTGCCATTGTTGTGGATGAAGCATTTACATCCAAATATTTCAAATATGCAACATTTGGTTTTCTTCCGTCCGGATCTCATAGGAGTCTTTGTCACCGTCTGTTTTATCATACATCTGTTTTTAGTGTAGCAAATTTGTGTTGATTGCTTCAGCCCAAAATCTTTTTGGTAACCCTGTCTTGACTAACATGGTCCTTGCCGCTTCTTTGAGAGTTCTGTTCATTCTTTCTCGCAACTCCATTCTGTTTGTGGAGTCCTTTGCTGGCGATAGTTCATGACCAATACCATTCTCAATACAAATCGAGTTATTATTCCATTGACAAACTCGGTTCCTCTATCCGATCTTATTTTGATAATGGTTTGACTCTTCTCGTTTTGAATCCTCTTCATCAAATTTGTGGTAGTTTTTGTAGAGTTTCTTTCTTCTTGCATATGAATATTGTCCATGTATATCTTGAATAGTCATCTACTACCACCAAGGTGTATTTCTTTCCACTTATCTTTTGTTTGGTTCCATTGGGCCAAATAGATCCATATGAAGCGGATGCAATATTCTTGTTGAGGATGGGCATGTCTTTTCTTTGAATGACGACTTGATTTGCTTTCCCTTCGACATGCATCACATATACTCTCCTTCTTGTATATCGAGTCTGGAAGTCCTTCTACAAGATGACTTCTTGCCGCCTTGTTAATTGTTTTGAAATTCAGGTGTGACACCTTTTTTGTGCCACCAACTTGATTCAATTTGTGCTCTTTTTGCTAGTAGACAGTCTTTGGGTGTTGCGGTTGACCAATCCACTACATATATATTTTTCTGTCTACATCCTTGCAAAGACAACTTCATTTGATTCAATATCTTTGATTTGGCATATTCCCATGTTGAATCCAACATCAGAGCCCTTGTCACAGAGTTGATCGATGCTCGATAAGTTGAAGTTGAGTCCTTCAACATATGCAACATCCGTGATTTCTAATCCATTCCTCTTGATAGATCCAATGCCTCTTATTTCGCCAGAGCTTCATTTCCTCCAAATATGACTTTTGCTCCTTTAACTTCCTTGAATTTTGATAGATTTTTCTTATTTCCTGTCATATGTCCTGGAACGACCCACATCCATGTACCAGGTTCCTTGGCACTCACTGTTCCTTGAACCCGCAATCAAGGAAATTAAGTTTTAGGTACCCATACTTGTGCTGGGTCCTGAGGGGTTAGAATTGTAAGATGATCCAACCAGCTTATAGCCAAATGATTTGACTCTAAGGGGTTGCCATCTATCGATGCCATAATCATAATTAATCCTGGCAAATTGCTTGGGGATTAAGGTTCATACAAATTGTCTCTTTTGTCCGTATGCATGCATATGTGTTTTAGCAATTGCCTTTCTTGGGTAATTGTGGTGACTTTGAGTGTGATGCCTAGGTGCATATGTGTCTTCGATGAAAGCTCTTATGCTTTTGGAATGGCCTTTCTTTGAGTTCTAGGCCTTTGCCATTTGGGCTTATATTCCATAAGTTTATCGATAGTTCACATTATTCCAATCAGCTTGGCTTGGATATTTTCTACCATTCCCATCATATGTATTTCTTTTATGGATTTTCTCGGGATTTTTGGTAGCTCGCTTCCTTTTTGAGTATTTTCTGTTAGGAGTTTCTTTGAGGACTCAATCAATCTCTTCTTAGTCATCCTTTCAAAGACACTCAATCGGTCGTTTTCCTTTTCCTTTGTAACCAAGGCCGTTTGCTTGTTATTGTGCTTTGGAGTGAATGTGTGTGCAACATTTAGAGTTTTGGATTTTTCAGACTCTTCATGACTTGAAGATCCTTTTTCCAAAATTACTTTTGAGGTTTGACATAGCACAGAGGAATTAAATCCTAAGCCTGTCTTGTCTCCACATTCTCTTTGACTCATAATAAGATCATCCAATGATTTAGATGCCTTAGTGAATGAGGCAATAACATTCTTGAGGTCATTCTCCTCTTTTCTATAGCGGTAATCTCTCGCTATTAATTTAGCATTTTCACCTTTAAACTTTTATTCTCAACAAACTATTTGACTTAGAGTACTCGGCTCCTTAGTCGCCTTTGAGTTTTGGTTTTTGAGTAGGCTGTTTTCCTCATTTAATAGTGTGTGTGAGGATTTAATGTGTTCAAAATCTTTCATCATTTTGCCTAATGAATCATAAAGATCGAGTGGGTGATGAAGTGTGTGTGTCACGATCACTATCACTAGTGTCGAGTTTGTTGAGTTAGATTGTACCTCATCTTCTTGATCTTGTTCTTTGGCCATCAAGCGGATCGGGCTTCTTCTTCGAGTCACTTGAGTAGTCGCTTCATCTTTGCTCTCTGAATCACTGTTTGTCTCTCTTGACTTGGTTTCAGCAGATCTCTCGCAGCCCATCATTGCCTTTTTCCTTTCTTGTCTTCTTTCTCTCAAGACCTTTCTTTTCTTCTTCATCCCTGTATTTGTTGACTACAGGATATGGGATCAATGGCATAGTGACCTGGTTGTCTGATTCAAAGATAGATATTCAACCTTTTGATCGCTCTTTCCATTCTTGGATTGTCACCCTTTGATACTCAACTTTTTGATGATCCGTTCTCTTGGTTGGCCTATCATCCCTTGATTTGGAGGGAGCCGAGTGTCTTCTGGAAGATTCACCCTTTCCTCTCTTGTAGTTCTTATTAAAGAACTTGTTAAATCTTTTAACCATCGGGCTATTTCTTATGGGTCAATTACTTCTTTGACCTCAACTCTCTTCCCATCTTTAACAATTAGAGCAAGCATTTTGTTTTGGACAATTTGTCTCTTCCTCGGGTCTTTTCTTCTCACCAAACTCGTAGGCTTTGAGGTCCGAGAATAACTCATGGTTGGATGTCTTTGATAGGTCCATGGAATGTCTCAGTGCCATGACCTTCATTTCCCATTCGATTGGAAGACTTTTTAGGATCTTCATACACATTTCTTCGTGTATATTCCTTTCCAAGTGCGAACTGACTCATTTGTGATTTCGTGAATCGAGCATCTAGTTGATCCAGGTTCTCTCCCGAGATCATTTTGAAGTTCTCAAATTTCAGTCTGACCATCGATAATTTGTTTTCTTTGATTTGCTCCGAGCCTTCACAAATCAATGTCGCCTTGTCCCATTTCCTTAGCCGTTTTGCATGATTTGACTTTGTTGAACATGGCTTTGTCAAGGTTTTGTAAAGGATGTCCTTGGCTACATTATCCAGGTTGTATCTTTTTGTCATCATTTGTCCACTCGGTTCTTGGTTTTTCAACCATGACAGTCCGGGAGCAACATCTTCTTCTCCTTCACCGCAGACTCTTCAGACAATTTTGTGTTCACCTTTAAGATTTGCAGAGGCCCATCTTCTATCACTATCCACATCTCATCATGTAATCTTTGATAGATGAGCCTGCATTCGAATTTTCCAATCATCAAATTCTTCAATAGTGAACATAGGGATGCGTGTCAAATTTGCTTCCATTATAATAACTTTTAATGATAAAAGGAGTTTGAAAGTTTAAGTATTAAAGCAGACTTTGAAAAGTTTGGAGATCTAGTTCAAGAACCGGCAGTGCGGAGGGTTCAATGAACCAACCGCTCCGATACCACTTGTAGGTCCCAAGGGGTGTAAGTGTAAGGTTTAGAAGGGGGTTGAATAAACCTTACCAAATTTTCGATTTAGTCCTTTTAAATCTCTGAGTTGATACTACACACTGTGTCCTTGATGGACGATCAATTTAGTCACTCAAGAGAGTTAATCACTCAACAAACTCAACCGAGCCGTTGATGAAATAACTCAATTGTTAGCTCTAAATTAACTCGATTTGTGGTTTTGTTTTCAGCGGAAGACTTAACACCCTTAAGTTTGATTAAGTAAGAGTTTAGTGCTTGGTTTAGTACTTATAAGTTATTAAGTGGATAGCAAATTTATCGCCAGATATAAGCGAGTTAAAATTGCAAGAATTAAAGTGTCTTTGAAATGTAAATGACACAATGAAATTTTTATAGAGGTTCGAAGATGGGGTAATTCTTCTACTCCTCTCTTCTCCAACTCCTGGAGGAATCCACTAGGTAATGATCAGTTTACAAAGTGGTAACATCCCGGATACAAGTCTTGATCACACGGCCGACTTGATCCTTTGGGACTCGATCCCGAGACGCCTTGATCACTCGTTTGGCTTCTGACGACTCTCCTTCTTCTTCAGGGCATTTTGCCTTGCTACTACGACTCACTTGCTCAAGCTCTTTGGATTTGATCACGAAGCCCTCCAAAAGCTTAAGACTTGGCTCAACCTTGAACCTTCCTACAATCCTTCCCGGAATGTAGACCCCTTTCAAGAACTTCCTCTTCAACCGATTGAAGTTATCTTTCCTTCACGGTGAGTGTTGGATTGATGTTCTTCGTAATGTAGGCTTGAGGATTGAGAATATTTGTTTTTCTAATATGCTTGTATATCTCACATATGTGTCATCTATGTATCTCTGTTTCTCAAACAAACTCCTCGGCCTTTTATAGTGAACTTTCAAAAATTTGCCCGTTGAAGAGATAGACTTATTTTTGAAAGTCACTTGCAAATCGTTGGCTTGTCTTGTTGCGAGTTCTTGGAATTGCCATTTCCTCGTATGAATTGTTCTTTCACCTTTTCGAGTTCGACACGGTGTAGTGCTTCTCATTGGTTCATTCCTTTTGCACGCTTACGGGGACCGAGCACTCCGAGAAAGGTGGTATGGAGATATTACTTGTTTAAGTAATTCTCTTGATTTTCGGCAAACGGATCTTTTCGATTATCTCGACTTGACCGCATTTCCTTGCTTTCCCCAGGTGACTTAGAGTCGCCTTCCAATCATTGGATGACTCTTTCGTCACTTCAACTTGAGACTTGGCTTTTCTTGAGTTGACTTGATCGATGCCGATCACTCACCGCATCTCACCGCTTCTTGAAGAGAGTTCCCATCTACTCTTCTTTGCCATACTCATTTTGTCTCTCGCACAGAAGTCTTCCTTCCATCTTGATTGTCTTCTTGCATGTTAGGGCGTAGGCCGACTTAACTCGCCTTGGGCCTCTTTTTTATTACAATGCATTTTACAACAAGAATTGGGGTGCCAACTTTCTATTCTAAGTTTTACATGGCATTCATCAAAATCTAAACAATAAAATTCCTAACATAGTTGTCATGGCTTTGAACAATTTGTCTATGGGTTGTTTAAACATCATGTGTAGCTAAACTCTTTAGATTTCCAGGTTTGGGAAGTAGATTAATGAACTCTTGTGGAATGTTTTATTCTTAGTTAAAGTTATTGTCTTGAAGCCTATTTGAGTACTTTGAGCTTATTCTTGTTTTATCACTTGATCAATGATTTAGCATGTTTGATATATTGATTCATAATTCGAGAGATGAGTTTCAATATTAGATCTTGAATACTCGACACAAATATTTGCATAAATCGAGAGGTTTGTAAATATTTGTGAGGACATTTGATCTTTTAAACTTTTGGGAGTTGAATACTTCATGTTGAGTAGAGATGCTAGCATATGTATTTCAATCTACGTTTTATATGCATCTCGAGAGGGAGGATAAAATATTTTCGTGATCGTCTTATAGGAATATTGATAATAACTTGACTTTGATTAAATCGGACAACAAGAGGGATATTAATTGAAACTTTAACCCGGGAATCCATTCATCATCTTGATACTTCTATCATTTGCATTATTTTAATCTTGTGTTTTTAGTAGTCTAAATTGTCTTAATCTCATAACAATTATCATTTTACGACCGTCTAAATAAAAATAAGACTATCTTAGTTCAATACTTAACATATTAATTTATTAGTCCCCGTGGATAAGACCTTGCTACCCTCTTCTATAACGTACACCGTACAACTGCGGTGAGCTAAAAATAAAGGCGAACAAGTTTTTGGCACCGTTGCCGGGGACTAATACAATTTTTGGTGCTAATATTGCGATAGATAGAATCATTCTTAATTTAGATATTTTTATTTTTCGATATTTTTGTTTGACTTTAATCCTTCATTATTTGACTTGTTTCTTTTAGTTTGGTCCAGGTAGTGCATGAACACTCGCTCTAGGCGAGGAGATTTAATACCGCTCATACCAGAAGTTGAGGCTTTCACAAGGAGAACCAGTGCAACTACTAGACGGGCTGAAAGACATCAAAATCAGAATATGGGGGACGTGGATGAAGAAAATTGGGGTAACAATGGGAACAACGAGTTACCAATACCGGTTCAACAACAAGCTATCCGTGATTACTTTCGACCTCAAACGAATCGTAATTACGGTGGTATTGCTCATATTCCGATAAATGCCAACAACTTCGAGCTTAAACCGGCACTGATAAACATGGTACAATAGAACCAGTTTGGGGGTTTCGCAACTGAAGATCCTAATTCTCTCCTTGCACATTTTGTCCAAATATGCAACACAATAAAAATGAATGGAGTTTCGGATGACGCCATAAGATTGCGCATATTCCCTTTCTCTTTGAGGGATAAGGCGAGGAATTGGTTGGGTACTTTGACGCAAGGAAGTGTGAGCACATGGGACGATTTGAGCCAAAACGTTTTTGTTTAAATTCTTTCCACCGTGATAAGGGTCTTTTTATGCATGTTTTATGTGTATATTTAAGTATGATTTGAGTTATTTTATTGTTAGTTTCATAAATTTTTTATTGTACATGGTTCACATTACTCCGAGGTGCTTTTATTGGTGTAGATTGATGATTTGGAGCTGTTTTTGGTGAATTTTGGGCCATGGTTTCATGTCAAAACATACCCGGGGTTTTCGGATGCAAAAACACTCAAAATCCCAAGCTAAACGCGTCATTTTGGGGCCTTTTTTTCAGTCAAACACGGGCAGGTGTGTTTTTAAGCACGCGGTGTGCTTTTTAAAAGTCAAAAACGAGCAATTTTTCGACCCGACGCACAAACACGGCCAGGCCGTGCTTTTCCAAGCACGGCCGTGTTCGGGAAAATCCGCGAACACGCCTGGCCGTGCTTTGAAAGCACGGGCGTGCTTTTTCGCCCAGATCGGTTTTTCTTTGGCGGAAATTATGGAGACTTTCCTTTGTGCTTTTTGACAACCTTTGAGCAACTTTTACACCTCATTTTGATGCACCAAGCTCTATTATTCCCTCAATTGTCATGTGGACACAATGATTCAACCAACTCAACAATGAATGTGCACACAATGATTCAACCAACAACCATGGAAGTGGAGCATTTGTTAGCATTATTGATGTGTTCTTTCACAAAGATGGTGCCTATAAAAGCCAAGAGTTTGAGTTGGAAAGGGAAGATAGAATTCATGTAGTATTCATTGATAGAGAGATTCATTGTATATTCATTGTATATTCTAAGTTTCAAAGCAAAATACATTGAGAGGATAAAAGAGAGGTAGAGTTGGAAGTTGAAGAGCAATAGAGAAGAAGGCTTGGAGCTCAACATCATTGCAATCAACCAAGGAGGAAGTCTTATATTGGTCTTGAATAAGAGCTAAGTACACCATGTTCATTTTATTCATATCTTCTTGTGTAGTATACTCTTTTGACAAAGCCATGTGTAGCTAAATTTCTGGTGTTTGAATGTAATGAACTCTAGAATGAATTTGTGATTAAGGTTTGTATGTTTTTAATAAAATCTTCATGTTTTGTGTGATTCACTTATATTATACTTTATTCATTCAAATTGGTATATGCGCAATATTGATTTGAAGTTTATTTTTCATCCGGGAAATCGAGAGATTCATGGTGAAATTGAACCTATATAAGTGAAAAGAGTTGCATGCAATCCTAGATATAGGAAGACATAAATCTTCTGGATTAGGGTCAAACCTAATATGGGAATTCACAAATCGTTATAATGTTGTCTTGGGGGTTTTAATTAGAAAGAGATTTCAGTTAATCAACTTGAGATTAGAAGTTATTCGCGCTCGATAGAGGGTTTAACTTAAATCGGGAATTTCTACGGTCCATGAAACATGAGATTTTACTAAAAGAGGTTGGTTTTTGCTTAAGGGATTATGGTTGTATTTTTATCTTGTTAAATCACAAAAACATTCTAGAGGGATTTACATTCAAACACATTTCTAGCTCTTGATTTCTTAATTCTACAATCTATTTTTATTTGATCTTTTGTAAGTTGCAATTATTTTAAAATTCTCTATTTTTCATTTTCATTAAACAAACAAAACTCTGAAAACTGCTAGATTAAATAACAAAAAGACGGTAATTATTAGTACTTACAATCCTCGTGGGAATGACACTCGGTACTCAATAATCTATACTACAAAACGATAGGTGCACTTGCCTATGGTTTTCTAGAGTAGCTTTTGAGCCATCAAGTTTTTGGCGCCGTTGCCCGGGATTATAATATTAAGAACACCTTATTTTTGTTAATTTAATCATTTTTTTTATATTTTCATCAATTGTCTTTCTAGGTATCTATCTTTGTAAGTCTTGGATTATACTTATCCTCCTTGTTTACCACAGTGCATGCCTACTCGTCGCCGAATTTGGAAAGCGAGACCGCCGGGTAGCAAACACGAGAGGAAAGTATTAGCAGGACACGAGGAGGATACTAACGAAAGCAAGGATCCCGATATGGCGGATGAACAACAAAGAACCATGTACGACTACGCCAAGCCATCTATGGACGGTACATCGTCTAGTATCGTAAGGCCCGCTGTTGCAGCCAATAATTTCGAAATCAAACCGAATGTCATTCAAATGGTGCAACAATTTGTTCAATTCGACGGCCTACCGGACGAAGATCCAAATAATCATATCGCGAATTTCCTCGAAATTTGCGATACTTTCAAAATAAATGGAGTCTCCGACGATGCCATCCGTTTACGCTTGTTCCCATTTACTCTTCCGGGACGGGCTAAACAATGGCTAAACACTTTACCGAAGGGAACAATCACAACATGGAGCATTATGGCGGAAAAATTCCTTCTAAAGTATTTTCCACCCGCTAAAACCGCACGATTGAGGAATGAGATCTCTTCATTCACTCAAGAGGACGATGAAACCTTGTACGACACTTGGGAGAGATTCAAAGAATTCTTTGCGAAAATGCCCACATCATGGTCTTCCCATTTGGATGCAAGTCCAAACATTTTACAATGGGTTGCTCTCATCGACAAGGCAGATGATTGATGCGGCGTGGGGGACATTGAACAATAAAACACACCCGGCCGCCAAGATCTCATAGAAGGAATGGCCATGAATGGCTATCAATGGCAATCCGTACGAGGAAAAACCAACAGGTCAGTGGGAGTATACAATGCAGACGCGGTGGTTACACTAGCCGCACAAGTCGAAACTTTGACCCAAAAGATCGACAATCTAGCGGCTCCTAAACCACCACCGCCGCATGTTTTATCTTGTGAAACTTGCGGAGGATTGCATAATCATCGACTGCCCACACACAATACCTCACGCCGAACAAAGCAGGCTAATTACGTTGGGAATCAAGGCGCAAATTACCCAAGTAATCCTTACAAAGAACACATACAATCCTGGGTGGCGACAACATCCTAATTTCGGTTGGGGAAACCAAGGCCAACCACGACCTAATCCCAATCATGATCTACATCGTCTCGGATTTTGCCCAAATCAAGGTAAACCTAACTTGGAAGATCTTATAACAAAGTTTGTGCAATCAACAAATACCCGATTCCAGCGGTGGAAACATCTTTGAGAAATCAAGAGGCATCTATCCATAACACGGAAAACCAAATAGGCCAGATTGCGAAGATGATTTACGAAAGGCCACAAGGTAGTTTTAGGGTAATCTTTCGAGCCAAACCAGGGGAGCACGTAAAGGCAATTACCAACAGGTTTTCCACATGAACATGATTATGCCAATACCGCCATGCGAGAAATCGTGGAGGATGACATACCCAAAGAAAAGTTCATGAAAAAAGGAGGTCGCCGAATACAAACCCAAGATCCCTTACCGAGTCTAACCGAAGAAGATAGAAGGGAGGACAAATTTGGTAAGTACCTTGAGTCATTAAAGCAACTACATACTAATATTCCATTTGTTCAACCTCTTTCAAAGCATGCTAAGGATCTAAATGACATCATTTCTAATGAAAATAAGCTTAACGAACTATCAAATGTGCAATTGAATGATAAATGTTCTTCCAATAATCTACCACAAAAATGTAATGATCCAGGAAGTTTTATTATCCCTTGTACAATTGATGGTTTACCTATTGATAGAGCACTAGCTGACTTAGGAGCTAGTATCAATGTGATGTCTTATGAAAATTCAAGCATATGGGATTAAGGGAACTGAAACCTACTAGGATAGACATACACTTAGCCGATAAATCGATTAAACATCCTAGAGGTATTATTAATGATGTGTTAGTCAAGATCGATAAATTCATATTCCCAGTTGATTTTGTTATTCTTGACATGCATAATGATATTGAGGTTCCTCTAATTCTTGGACGTTCTTTCTTGGCTACGGCAAAATCAATCATTGATGTGCATGAGGGAAAATTAACTTTGAGGGTGGGGGATGAACAAGTAATTTTTAAAATTCATGTTGATATTGAAAAGGATACTACTTGTTCTTTTGCCGATTCAATTTCGTTGCACGATGAGAAATCTAAATAATCTCTTGAAGAAAAGTGTTGTTCAAAGTCCATGTTGGAAGCTTATGCCTAAAAGGGGACAGGAAAGTTCAAAGAGCACATTTTGAAGCATAAAGTTGGAGGTAATACTACTAAATACCTAAGGGATTTTCATAAGTCCAAAGCTCCACCCGACTAATCTCCACATTTGGGTAAACGGTCCAGCTATACGACTTTAAAAAGCGCTAACAGGGAGGCAACCTGGAATTTTGTGTGCATTTTCTCTTACTTAATTTTTTTATTGCTTGGGGATTGAAAAAAAAAAAAAAAAAAAAAAAAAACACGTGCTGCGCCGCGTTAAAAGCACTGGCCGTGTTCGTCACCCATTCGCGAACACACCCTGGCCGTGTTTAAAAATCCAAAGTTTTGTAGGAAAAATTAAATCGAACACGCCCTGTCAGCCGTCTTTTCAAGCACGGCCGTTTTTCAAAAAAAAAAAAATTAAAATTTTTTTTTTTTTTTTTTTTTATCGAAAAAATTGCATCGAACACGCCTGGCCGTGCTTTTTAAGCACGGCCGTGTTTTATTTATTAAAAAAAAATTTCAAAAAAAAAAAAACTCAAAAAAAAAAATATATATATATTTGATGATTTCACGGTATTCGAGTTGTGTATCCTTGATTAGGTATGAAGATGCCGATGAAGATCCCGTACTAAACAACCCAATGGTCGCTCAATACCGATTTCACTCTTCTAGTAAGGTCGTATTTTTCTTTTCTACCTCTTTTATTTTCTTCTAGTGTGGTTGATTTTTGAGTGTTTTGTTTGTGTTCATTCATCTCTTTCTTTCACATTGAGGACAATCACACCTTTAAAGTTGGAGGTGGGTGCAATTACATTCTTAGTTTGTGTGTGCTTGCTTTTATTTTTAGTTTGTCGAAAAGAGGTAATTTTTTTTTTAACAAATTGAGTGTTTGCTAGTCAATAACTTAGCCCAATTACACCAAAATTAACTTTTTGATTTATGTTTTTAATGTGAAGCAATTGATTGTCTAGAATAGATTGATGTAGATGTGTGCTAAATTTTGACGAGATTTCCAACTCCATAATACTTGATTTGTTAAGGCATTTACGACAAAGCTTAGTGTTATGAACGTTTGAGAATTCATGATTTATTGGTGGTTAACTAGTTGTTATACCAAGCTTGTGAAAAAAAACAAATGAAAAAAAAAGAAAAAAAAAAAAGGGAATCCAATCGAGGTTATACTCCTCTATTTGTTGTTGCTTAGTAACTAGGAGCATTCATGAGCCCCATGTTTGTCTTTTACGTAAAACGGCGACACAAATATGAGTATGGGAAACCACCCTAGGAGTGTTTGAATGAAAATTCAAAATATAAACCTAGTGGAAGAATGCCTCGAAAGGACCTACCAAAAAAAAAAAAAAAAAAAAATCGAAAGGGAGAATGTATATTCCTTGAATTCTCATTCAATAAAAGTTCAAGAAGCTTGGTTATATGACTAGTAGGCTAACTACAATGATCCATTGAATTCTTGTATTTTCATGACATTATTGAATTGAAGTTATTCATAACTATCAATATTTGTGGAGTGATGATTTCAAGTTTGAATAATGCCTGCCGATGTTCTGATCTTTCTTGACAATGATCGATCGTTTTGCAAAATTGTGTTTTTTCTTGAATGGTTAATTTGGGTTGAGAAGGCTAAGAACTTGACGCTTGTGTTCAATGTGTTGAAAAAAAAAAATTCTTGTGTGTTGTAATTTATTGAACCATTCTTATTGATTTAATGTTTTGCTTGAGGACAAGCAAAGTTCAAAGTTGGAGGTGGTTTGATAAGGGTCTTTTTATGCATGTTTTATGTGTATATTTAAGTATGATTTGAGTTATTTTATTGTTAGTTTCATAAATTTTTGATTGTACATGGTTCACATTACTCTGAGGTGCTTTTATTGGTGTAGATTGATGATTTGGAGCTGTTTTTGGTGAATTTTGGGCCATGGTTTCATGTCAAAACATACCCGGGGTTTCTGGATGCAAAAACACTCAAAATCCCAAGCTAAACGCGTCATTTCGGGGCCTTTTCAGTCAAACACGGGCATGGTGTGTTTTTAAGCACGGCTGTGCTTTTTAAAAGTCAAAAAACGAGCAATTTTTCGACCCCGACGTACCAAACACGGCCAGGCGTGCTTTTCAAGCACGGCCGTGTTCGGGAAAATCCGCGAACACGGCCTGGCCGTGCTTTGAAAGCACGGGCGTGCTTTTCGTCCAGACTGGTTTTTCTTTGGCGGAAATTATGGAGACTTTCCCTTTGTGCTTTTTGACAACCTTTGAGCAACTTTTACACCTCATTTTGATGCACCAAGCTCTATTATTCCCTCAATTGTCATGTGGACACAATGATTCAACCAACTCAACAATGAATGTGCACACAATGATTCAACCAACAACCATGGAAGTGGAGCATTTGTTAGCATTATTGATGTGTTCTTTCACAAAGATGGTGCCTATAAAAGCCAAGAGTTTGAGTTGGAAAGGGAAGATAGAATTCATGTAGTATTCATTGATAGAGAGATTCATTGTATATTCATTGTATATTCTAAGTTTCAAAGCAAAATACATTGAGAGGATAAAAGAGAGGTAGAGTTGGAAGTTGAAGAGCAATAGAGGAGAAGGCTTGGAGCTCAACATCATTGCAATCAACCAAGGAGGAAGTCTTATATTGGTCTTGAATAAGAGCTAAGTACACCATGTTCATTTTATTCATATCTTCTTGTGTAGTATACTCTTTTGACAAAGCCATGTGTAGCTAAATTTCTAGTGTTTGAATGTAATGAACTCTAGAATGAATTTGTGATTAAGGTTTGTATGTTTTTAATAAAATCTTCATGTTTTGTGTGATTCACTTATATTATGCTTTATTCATTCAAATTGGTATATGCGCAATATTGATTTGAAGTTTATTTTTCATTCGGGAAATCGAGAGATTCATGGTGAAATAGAACCTATATAAGTGAAAAGAGTTGCATGCAATCCTAGATATAGGAAGACATAAATCTTCTGGATTAGGGTCAAACCTAATATGGGAATTCACAAATCGTTATAATGTTGTCTTGGTGGTTTTAATTAGAAAGAGATTTCAGTTAATCAACTTGAGATTAGACGTTATTCGCGCTCGATAGAGGGTTTAACTTAAATCGGGAATTTCTACGGTCCATGAAACATGAGATTTTACTAAAAGAGGTTGGTTTTTGCTTAAGGGATTATGGTTGTATTTTTATCTTGTTAAATCACAAAAACATTCTAAAGGGATTTACATTCAAACACATTTCTAGCTCTTGATTTCTTAATTCTACAATCTATTTTTATTTGATCTTTTGTAAGTTGCAATTATTTTAAAATTCTCTATTTTTCATTTTCATTAAACAAACAAAACTCTAAAAATTGCTAGATTAAATAACAAAAAGACGGTAATTATTAGTACTTACAATCCTCGTGGGAATGACACTCGGTACTCAATAATCTATACTACAAAACGATAGGTGCACTTGCCTATGGTTTTCTAGAGTAGCTTTTGAGCCATCACACCGAGCAAAACATTGCAGCTCAAAAGTGAGATCACTCAATTCCGACAGCTTGACTCCGAGCCTTTGTACGAGGCTTGGGAAAGATTTCAGGATTTGTTAAGAAGGTGCCCACAACACGGCTTTCTAGAGGATCAACAGTTATGTTTCTTCTACAATGGTTTAATGGGGCAAACGAGAGCCTTTGTTGATGCCGCAACGGGAGGAGCATTGTTGGCAAGGTTTCCACAAGACGCCTTAAATCTTCTTGAAGAAATGTCTATGAACAGTTACCAGTGGCCTTCTGAGAGATCCAATGTACAACGAGTAGCTGAACTATCGGATACAGACCCAGTTAAGGCATTGACTGCGCAAGTGGCGGCATTGACAAACCATTTGAGTGTTTTTACGAAAGGGCCAGAAGCAAGTACTAGCACGGGTAGTGAAGCTCTTCTATATCCGATGGAGGAGGTCAATTATGTGAATAACCGGAATTTCAACAATTTCTGGAACAATTCAAACCCAACACACTATTATCCGGGATTGGGAAACCATGAAAATTTTTCCTACACCAATACAAAAATGTGTTGCAACTACCACCGAGATTTAATGCATCAAATGGAGGTGATAATGTAGAAGGCAAATCATCTTTGGAAGATGCACTCACATCGTTCATAAATCAATCAAATGCATTCATGAGTGACACGAGGAGTCGCTTCGCTAGGCAAGATTCTAGGATGGATAAGGTGGAGCTACAAATGACCCAAATGACAAGTTCGATAAAGAATCTTGAAACTGAAGTGGGCCAATTGGCTACAATTGTTGGTTGGCAACATCAAAAGGGTCAATTTCCACGTAACACGGAAGTTAATCCTAAGGAGCAATGCAAGGCTATTCGGTTAAGGAGCGGTACGGAATATGAGGAGCCTAAAGAAAAATCTGAAAATCTGAAAATTTCAGATGAAGCATCCAAGTCGGGAGATATTGAATCGATGATGAAAGATGGTGTCGAAGTTGATGTGGAAAAAGAAAGACAAGATGAGGAACAAACAGGGACTGAGAAGCTTAAACCATCGTCTAACTCTAATATATCTAAATTGCCTATCTCTCTTCCCTTCCCTCAAAGATTTCAAAAGAAAAAGCTTGATGATCAATTTGCAAAATTCCTTGATATATTTAAGAAATTGCACATTAACATTCCTTATGCAGACGCACTAGAGCAAATGCCAAATTACGCGAAATTCCTTAAGGATGTTATGTCGAAGAAGAGAAAGACGACAAGCTTTGAAATGGTGAATTTGACGGAAGAATGTAGCGCAATAATCCAAAGGAAGCTACCACAAAAACTGAAAGATCCGGGGAGTTTCACTATCCCTTGTGCCATTGGTGGTAACTTCTTTAATAAAGCGCTGTGTGATTTAGGGGCAAGTATTAATTTGATGCCTTTGTCCATTTTCAGGAAGCTTGTACTAGGCGAAGTAAAGCCAACCACGGTGACATTGCAACTTGCGGACCGGTCACTCACATATCCAAAGGGAATTATAGAAGACGTGTTGGTAAAAGTTGATAAATTTATATTACCAGTAGATTTCTTGGTTCTTGATATGGAAGAAGATCGTGACGTTCTACTGATACTTGGACATCCATTTCTTGCTACCGGTAAAGCCTTAATAGACGTACAAAAAGGAGAGCTCACTTTACGGGTTAATGATGAGCACGTTTTATTTTCTATATATAAGGTAATGAAATTTCATGATACAGTGGAGAATTGTCATTTTTTAGATATAGTTAGTTCATGCATGAGGATTATGTTTATCATACATTGTCTACGGATGATTTGGAATTTGTGTTAGTCCAAGTGGCTACGATAATCTAGAGGGGGGGTGAATAGATTATCTCGATTTTTCAGATTTTGCCTTCTTTTTCAAAAAACTCAAGCAAAGATGAAATGCTAAGTGCGGAATTTAAACAACACACTTCGATTTATAGAGGTTCAATCCACGTAGGGCCTAATCCTCTACCACCCCAGTATATCCGGGATGGATTTCAAAAAGAAAAAAAGATTTTATTAATTTACCAAAAATTAATACAACACCTTGAGGATTACCACAACCCTCATACACCACCTTGAGGATTACCACAACCATCTTACAACACCTTTGAAGATTACCACAACTTTCAAACAACTATCACCTAGATCAGCCAAGTGTATTCTTACCACAAGAATACTCACAAGGATGTCTTGTGTTGAATGATGACCAAAATCAAGATTACAACTCAATTGATACAATATGAGTACAAGTGTAATCAAGAAGTGAAAGCATAGACCTCAAATTTGTACAAGTGAAAGTGCTAAGGCTAATACAACAAGATATATGAAAGTGTTTGCTTGATTGCTCTTTGCTTGTGTAGAGTGTTGTATCTTGTTGCTTGAATGAAGCCTCTATTTATAGGAGAGGTCTTGGCTTTGATTTCCAGACATAGGCTCCTCCTTGGGGAGTGATTTGCTGCAAAAGAAACCATTTAAAATCATCAATATAGCTGTTAGAAATCAATCCCACAAAATAGGGAAAAGTCATTCGAAAATGCAACGGATAGTTTCTTTGATAAACAAGGGGTGCGACCGGTCGCGCATAGATAAGATTGAAATTGAATTCCTGCTATTTTTACACAGGGGGACCGGTCGGAGGGGGGTGCGACCGGTCGCCCTTGATGTTGACCGGTTGGGGTTAATAAAAATACGAAACAGAGAAGACTGAACCAAAAGAGGGACTCCAGGTCACGGTCGCCCAATGGTCGGTCGTCGGTCGCCCTCACCGGTCGACCACCTGGTCGACCGGTCACCCTCCCTCAATTTTTCTACGTCCCTTTTTCTATTTCAAAACTCAACTTAGGTACGGGTTGCCCTATAGGGCGGCCAGGTCGAGCTCTGAAACAAACGTGTTGTCCAATTTTTTATCGAAAATAAACTCTAAAAAATACTCTGAAAAATAGTAAAAATATTTTAAGTCGATCGGAAGTATTTAGACAACATTTAGGGACATTGTTTGGTTTAAAAATTCATTTGAACAAAATCTAAGAAAATCATCAAAATCATGATAAAAACATTTATCTAACAAACTCCCATTTTTTGATGATTACAAACCAAAACAATTTTCTCGAGGACGATTTTGAAAACAAATAAATTTTCCGATTTTACGAGTGAACTATCCGTTAAAAACATTCCATACAAAGCTCCCCCTATCTGTGAGCATATCATCAAGAGATATTGCATAAGCTAGAAGCACAAGCTATAACAAGCTTATATAAGATGCATATAAGTATCATAAGCTAAGAAGCTCCCCCTGTCACAATACTTATAATCTTTTGCAATTAAGCTAGAAGCACAATCTATAACAAGCTTATATAAGATGCCTGTCACAATACTTATAATCTTTTGCAATTGAGTCCATAATACAAGCCATGGACTAGGTTTACATGGCTTTATGAAGCCATAGCTTTTATTGTGAGCTTTTATTAGCTTCTTTTAGCTAACGAGCCAATTTCCTGTTTCTCCTCCTTTGGAATCATCAAAAAGAATGTTAGGATGATAAGAACATCATACAATTACATCAAAGTGCGCCAAAGAGACGGTTTATCAACCATTGGGCAATTTAGGCTTAAAATCCAAGGAAAATGGGAGAAATGTATCATGAAGAGTTCATAAGCTCGTTTTATTTGCCAAAACATGATCTCAATAAGTATTTAAGACTTTTGGAAGTAAGAGAATCATGTAGTAGTTGAAATATTCTTTGTGACATTTCATCGAACACCTTGTGGGCGTAAAAATTAAAAGAAGTTGTATAGAGCCCTTGTAAATGAATCAAGCCAAAAATTTTCATCACTAATTCACATCAAACATCATACAATACAATATAACAATTAAGCTCAACATGATCGTAAGATAATTTCATCAAAAAATATACAAGAAAGCCACAAGCTCAAGGGTTCAACCCAATTGAGCAAAGAAAGGAAAATTCTTACCATTCGATCGGTAAAGATGAGCAATGATGATGATAACCATGCTATATAAGTTCCAAGATATGAATTGAATGCATGAAAATCAATTTTGAGTGAAATTTGTGTGAATTTGGCAAAGGAGACGAGAAATGGCAAAAATAAGTTAAAATGTCGAATGCTGAAGACATAACAGTTTTAATCCAAAATATAGCTCAGGGCGACCGGTCGTGGTTGAGGGTGACCGGTCGAAGTTGAGGGCGACCGGTTGCCCTCAACCTCTTCAGCCGACTGTTTTGTCAAGTTTTTCAAAATCCAAATTTTCAACCAAAAATCCGATTTTTCGCCCCTAAGTTTTAAAAATATGCAAAATGTAAACGTAAACCTCATTCAATATGCATTATGCCTAACCGATCTCGTATGGACGCAAAAGTCTCGGAAGATAGCGATTTTGTAAAAATGTCCACTAATTGGTCTTGAGATGGTACAAAAGATATCTCAATTTTTTGTTTTGAAACACAATCCCTTAGAAAATGATGTCGAATCTCAATATGTTTAGTACGGTTATGATGAACCGGGTTTTGAGCATATTTATAGCGGATATATTATCACAAAAGATAGGTACGTTTTCAAAAGAGCATTTGTAATCCGCTAAGGTTTGTTTCATCCAAAGAAGTTGAGTACAACAAAAAGCGGCGGAAATATATTCGGCTTCGGCCGTTGAAAGAGAAACACAATTTTGCTTCTTTGAAAACCAAGAAACTAGGCAATCGCCTAAAAATTGACATGATCCGGAAGTACTTTTCCGATCATCAATATTTCCCGCATAATCCGAATCACTATAACCTTTAAGAGAAAATTTTTCATTCTTTGGATAAAATAGACCATATTGAATAGTGCCTTTCAAATATCGAAAAATCCTTTTAACGACACTCATATGAGATTCTTTGGGATTGCTTTGAAAACGAGCACATAGGCATACGACATGAAGAATGTCCGGTCTACTAGCGGTTAAATAAAGCAAACTACCAATCATACCTCGATATTTTGATTCATCCACGAACTTGCCTTTTTCATCTTTGTCAATTTTGACATTTGTTGCCATGGGAGTAGAAACGGTTCTTCCTTCTTCAAGGCCGAACTTTTTCAAAAGTTCTTTTGTATATTTTGATTGCGAAATGTATATGCCTTCTTGACATTGCTTAATATGGAGTCCAAGAAAGAAGTTGAGCTCCCCCATCATACTCATCTCAAATTCACCTTGCATCAATTTAGAGAATTTCTTGCACAAAGAATCATTAGTAGCACCAAAGATAATATCATCAACATAAATTTGCACAAGTAAGCAATCTTGCCCTTTTTCAAAAACAAAGAGAGTTGTATCAACTTTACCCCTTATAAAACCATTTTGCAAAAGAAAAGAGCTAAGTCTATCATACCATGCACGGGGTGCTTGCTTTAAACCATACAAGGCCTTTTTAAGTTTGTAAACATCATTAGGCCTAGAAAAATTTTCAAACCCCGAAGGTTGTTTTACATAGACCTCTTCTTGAATAATACCATTTAAGAAAGCGGATTTAACATCCATTTGGTAAAGTTTGAAATTTTTAAAACAAGAATAGGCAAGTAAAATACGAATAGCTTCTAAACGTGCTACGGGTGCAAAAGTTTCATCATAGTCAATACCTTCTTCTTGACAATACCCTTGAGCTACTAACCTTGCCTTATTTCGAAAAATATTGCCTTGATCATCAAGTTTGTTCCGGAACACCCATTTTGTACCAATAATAGTTTGAGATGGAGGACAAGGTACCAATTCCCATACATCATTTCTTTCAAATTGATTCAACTCCTCTTGCATCTCTAAGAACCAATCCTCATCCTCAATAGCCTCATTAGCATTTTTAGGCTCCTTTTGAGAAATAAGAGCTTTCTCGGCAAATTTTCTCCGGGTCATCACTTTGTCAAGGGGATCACCAATAATAAGATCTTTTGGGTGATCTCCCTTAAATTTCAATGCAACGGGAAGATCCGAAGTATCACCTCTATCTTCTTGAGGACCATTTGAAGTGGACGGTTGATCATTTGATGTAGACGGTTGATCATCAACTTGAACAATTGGTTCAATAATATCCTCTTCATCACTTTCATCATTGGGTATTCTTTCAACATCCGAAGCTTCATTGAATTTGACATGGATGGATTCTTCAACAACTCGATGAGTCTTATTGTAAACCCGATATGCTTTGCTTTTTGTTGAATATCCCACAAATATCCCTTCATCGGCCTTAGGATCAAGTTTGTCCAATTGATCCTTGGTATTCAAAATAAAGCATTTACAACCAAATATCTTGAAATAACTAATATTTGGAGTTCTACCTTTCCAAAGCTCATATGGAGTTTTATTCATTTTAGGACGAATATAAACTCGATTAATAACATAGCAAACGGTACTTACGGCTCCGACCCAAAAATATTTTGGAAGTGAAAATTCATTGAGCATGGACCGATTCATCTCTCGTAGTGTCCGATTTTTCCTCTCGGCTACTCCATTTTGTTGAGGAGTCCTTGGAGCCGAAAAATTATGAGCATATCCCTTAGTTTCACAAAAGACTCTAAATTCACCATCAAATTCTCCACCTCGATCGCTTCGAATAGACTTAATAGTGTCTTCCTTTTCATTCTCAATAAGTCTACACAACTTAACAAACTCATTAACGACATCGCTTTTATTGGTAAGAAAAAGAGCCCAAGTATATCTAGAAAAATCATCGACAATAACGAAAGTGTAATGTTTTCCACTTAGACTTGCCGTACCAATATCCCCATACAAATCAAGGTGAAGTAATTGTAGGGGTTTGGTTGTGGAAATTTCATTTTTGGGTTTAAAACTACTTTTAACTAATTTGTTCTTTTGACAAGTGTCACATAGGCCAAGATTTTCAAAATTCAATTTGGGTAGTCCTTTCACATGTTGGTTTTTGTAAATATTTTTCAAATTCTTGTATCCAACATGTCCAAGTCGCCTATGCCATAAACTAGTTAAATCATTATTGGCGACTAAACAAGAAACATTTTGACTAACCAAATCACTTGTACAAATTTTGTAAAGATTGCCTTTTCTATTTACTTCACAAATAATTTCACCATTTCACAAATAATTTCACCATTTCACAAATAATTTCATCCATACATAATTTGAATCACAAAGTTGGCTAACACTTATCAAATTAAACTTAAGCCCTTCTACTAAAAGAACATTACTAAGAGAGAAATAAGAGTTACCAATTTCTCCATTTCCAAGAATTCTTCCTTTGCCATTGCCGAACATGACCATACCCTCTTCTTGGAGCTTGATGTTGGTAAACAGTTCTCTCCTCCCGGTCATATGGCGTGAACATCCGCTGTCTACGAGCCATTTTGAATCTTTCATTGTAGTTATAGCCCCTATTACCTACAAAAGAATTTCTTTTAGGTGCCCTATAATTTTGGGGTCCATGGGGGTTAGTCTTGAGACCTTTGGGTCTCCAAACATGTCTAGAGCTATTTTTCAATTTGCAATTATTAGCATAATGTCCAATTTTGCCACAATAAAAACAAGTAGGAGTATTAGAATTACTAGCACGTACAAAAGTCGGACCTTGGTTATTTTTCTTAAAAACACTTTGAAATGGCTTATAACCAAGTCCCAATTTGGAATGCTCACCTCTTTGTGCATCTAAAATTTTTGTGACTTTGTCCGTGCTTATGTTGAAACGATGCACATCATTTTTCAAACATTCAATATCTTTTGTGAGCAATTCCTTTTCGGTTTCAAGAGAGTGAACTCTAGTAAGAGTAAGAGTATGAGCTTTGTCTAGAGATTCATAAGAGGTAAATAATTTTTCTTTTTCAACCTTAAGCTCCTTATGCTCCTTTTTCAAATTTTTGTATTTAACAATTAAATTTTGAAACTCAATTTGCAATTCATCAAAATCACATTGCAAATCATCAACTATGGAGGAAGTAGAAGAATTAGAGCGTACCTCATTATTTTCATCGTCTATGGCCTTAAGACCATGTTCGGTCTCTCCTTCCTCGTCGGTTGTTTTGAGTAGTTCATCCCACGTTTTGACCTCCACATTTAGAGCCTTCTTTTTCGTGAAAGGCTTCCTTTTCTTTTGCTCCTCTTCATCGAGCTTTGGGCAATCGGCAAGGAAGTGCCCGGGTTTTCCGCATTTAAAGCAAGCATTATCTCTTGGTTTTCTTGCTTTATTTTTATTCACAAATTTTGCAAATTTTCTAACAAGTGCGGCCGTCTTCTCATCATCATCATCATTATCATAGTATGCATTATTAGAAGAAGAAGCAAGACATTTAGGAATAATTTGCATACCCGATTGATTTATGGATGGTTTGGAATTTTTCCTCTCCTTGAGATAGACTTCATAGATGAGGAGATTTCCAATAAGCTCGTCAAACTTGAGTGTCTCAAGATTTTGTGCCTCCATGATTGCCGTTACTTTTTCGGACCATGAGCCGGGAAGAGCATTCAATACCTTAGTCACCTTGTCTTCTTCGGAGATGACTTTACCGAGGGCCACAAGAGGATTGACAATATTGTCAAGCCTTTCCACCATCTTGGAGATGCTTTCACCATCATGCATGTTAAAGTTTTCAAAGTCTTTAACAAGCATGGTCTTTCTTGCTTGCTTGACCTTCTTGGTCCCTTCATAGATTGTCTCCAATTTTTCCCAAACCTCATGGGCCAACCTTATGCCTCTTATGCGATTGTACTCGGTGGCGGTAAGAGAACAATGCAAAATATTTAAGGCCTTACCGTTTAGAGAGAAAGCCTTTTTGTCATTTTCATCGAACTCCTTGAAAGGTTTAGTAGCCGAGGTGCCATCCTCCGATTTCTTGGTTGGTTGATCAACTCCTTCAATGACCACATTCCAAATGTCGAACCCGCACCCTTGTAGGAAGCACTCCATATGGTCTTTCCAAAATGCGTAGTTGTTGGCGTCGAATAGTGGTGGCTTGTTGGTGGAGACACCGGTGGTGAGATGAGCATAATTTGTAGCCATGGATCTTTCCTCTTTACTCGGAACGAGCTAGCCAAAGAGTTAGGCTTTGATACCACTTGTTAGTCCACGTGGCTACGATAATCTAGAGGGGGGGTGAATAGATTATCTCGGTTTTTCAGATTTTGCCCTCTTTTTCGAAAAACTCAAGCAAAGATGAAATGCTAAGTGCGGAATTTAAACAACACACTTCGATTTATAGAGGTTCAACCCACCTAGGGTCTAATCCTCTACCACCCCAGTATATCCGGGATGGATTTCAAAAAGAAAAAAAGATTTTATTAATTTACCAAAAATTAATACAACACCTTGAGGATTACCACAACTCTCTTACACCACCTTGAGGATTACCACAACTCTCTTACAACACCTTTGAAGATTACCACAACCTTCAAACATCTATCACCTATATCACCCAAGTGTATTCTTACAACAAGAATACTCACAAGGATGTCTTGTGTTGAATGATGACCAAAATCAAGATTACAACTCAATAATGATTGATACAATATGAGTACAAGTGTAATAAAGAATTGAAAGCCTAGACCTCAAATTTGTGCAAGTGAAAGTGCTAAGGTTAATACAACAAGATATATGAAAGTGTTTGCTTGATTGCTCTTTGCTTGTGTAGAGTGTTGTATCTTATTGCTTGAATGAAGCCTCTATTTATAGGAGAGGTCTTGGCTTTGATTTCCAGACATAGGCTCCTCCTTGGGGAGTGATCTGCTGCAAAAGAAACCATTTAAAATCATCAATATAGCGGTTAGAAATCAATCCCACAAAATAGGGAAAAAATGCGAAAATGCAATGGATAGTTTCTTTGATAAACAAGGGTGCGACGGTCGCGCGAGAGATAAGATTGAAATTGAATTCTGCTATTTTTACGGGGGGACCTGTCGGAGGGGGGTGCGACCGGTCGCCCTTGATGTTGACCGGTTGGTGTTAATAAAAATACGAAACAGAGAAGACTGAACCAAAAGAGGGACTCCCAGGTACCGGTCGCCCTCCCTCAATTTTTCTACGTCCCTTTTTTTGTTTCAAAACTCAACTTAGGTACGGGTTGCCCTATAGGGCGACCGGTCGAGCCTGAAACAAATGTGTTGTCCAATTTTTTATCCAAAATAAACTCCAAAAAATACTCCGAAAAATAGTAAAAACATTTTAAGTCGATCGGAAGTATTTAGACAACATTTAGGGACATTGTTTTGGTTTAAAAACTCATTTGAACAAAATCGAACAAAACCATCAAAATCATGATAAAAACATTTATCTAACAATTTGGTCTAACCCACTTGTGCTCAAGGTCGAGTGTTATGCTTGATTTTGATAACCAAGATTTGTACGACTATGTTTATGCCTAAGATCATATGCAGAAACTACCTAGGAGTGCAAGAGGCGAGAACGCGAAGTCGGAAATAAGGGAGTCAAGCCTACAGCAATGCACGACCCGTGCGCCCACGCACGGGCAACCCATGCGTGATGCCAAAGCGAGAATTGAGAACCCTGAAGAGAGCACGGGCCGTGTGCCGAAGCACGGGCAACCCGTGCTTGATGCCGAAGGAAAATCTGGGGATAGGGGATCGCGCATGACCCGTGCGCTAGAGCACGGGCAACCCGTGCATGTCCCTGAAACAACAACTTTGACGCCGGAACTCAAGCATTACCCGAACACCTCACATATGCATTTCTTTGGGTGAATAATGCAAATCCGGTAATCGTATCGTCTCTTCTCACTCCTACTCAACTTGATAAATTGTTAAGGGTTTTACGAAAACATAAGTCAACACTTGGATGGTCCATAACTGATTTAAAAGGCATAAGTCCATCTATTGTTATGCATAAAATTCGGATGGAAGATGTTTATAAACCATCAGTGCAAAACCAAAGACGACTAAACCCTATCATGAAAGATGTGGTTAGGAAAGAAGTGTTGAAATGGTTAGATCTTTGGAATCATATATGCTATATCGATAGTTCGTAGGTAAGTCCGTACAAGTAGTGTTAGAAAAAAGGGGGTAACGTGATGCGTGAAAAATGAGAATGAAGAATTGATTGCTACTAGAATTGTTACCGGGTGGCGAATTTGCATTGATTATAGAAAACTAAATGATGCCACTCGAAAAGATCATTTTCCCTTCCCCTTTATAGATATGATGTTGGATCGTCTAGCGGGTTATTATTATTGCTTTTTAGATGGTTATTTCGGTTACAATCAAATCATGATTGCACCGGAAGATCAGGAAAAAACGACATTTACATGTCCTTATGGCACGTTTGCATTTCACCGTATGCCATTTGGCTTATGTAATGCACCCGCAACTTTCCAATGTTGTATGATGGCTATATTTCACGATCTTATTGAAAACGTTATGGAGGTGTTTATGGACGATTTCTCTGTGTTTGGTGACTCTTTTGATAATTGTCTTCACAATCTTTCCTTAGTTTTACAGCGATGTGAAGAGACCAATCTTGTACTCAATTGAAAAAAGTGCCATTTTATGGTACGCGATGGTATTGTACTTGGTCATCGAGTCTCTTCTGCAGGTTTGGAAGTAGATCGAGCAAAGATTGTAGCAATTGAGAAGTTACCACCTCCTACAAACGAAAAAGCCATTCGGAGTTTATTGGGCCATGCTGGATTCTATAGAAGGTTTATCCGTGACTTTTCAAAAATTTCTAAGCCTTTGAGCCAATTGTTAGAAAAAGATGCTGCTTTCAATTTTTCAAATGATTGTTTGCAGGCATTTGAAACCTTGAAGAAGGCGTTGGTGACCGCACCTATTCTTGTAGCCCTAGATTGGAGTCAACCGTTTGAGTTGATGTGTGATGCTAGCGATTTTGCGGTAGGGGCTGTTCTCGGTCAAAAGAGGGAAAAATTGTTTAGATCCATCTACTATGCTAGTAGAACGTTGGATAGTGCTCAATAGAATTATACCACCACCGAGAAGGAGATGTTGGCGATTATTTTCGCATTTGATAAATTCCGATCATACTTGATTGGAACGAAAACGATTGTTCACACCGACCATGCGGCCATAAAATATCTTTTTGATAAAAAGTATGCGAAACCAAGGTTGATTAGATGGATTCTCTTATTGCAAGAGTTCGATGTAGAAATTAGGGACCGGAAGGGATGTGAGAATGTGGTAGCAGACCACTTATCTAGAATTGAAAATCAAGAGGGGTCGCAAAGAAGTACAAAATTGATAAAGCAGGAATTTCCTGATGAACGGTTACTCATGCTCGAGGCAAAATTCCCATGGTATGCAGATTTTGTTAACTATTTGGCTGCGGGAGTCTTGCCTCCAAATCTATCGTCATATCAAAAGAAGAAGTTCTTACATGATGTCAAGTTCTATATGTGGGACGACCCCCTATTCTTTAAGAGGTGCGCGGATAAAATCATCAGAAGATGCGTACCTCAAGAAAAATGGGAGGGAGTCCTACAACAGTGTCATTCCTCACCCTCTAGAGGACATTTTAGTCCGATCGCATGGCGGCGAAAGTATTGCAAAGTGGGCTTTACTGGCCCACTTTATTTAACTATTGTTATTTGTATGTGCAACAATGTGACAGGTGTCAGAGGATGAGAAATATTTCCAAGAGACACGAGATGCCGAAGACAAATGTAATTGAAGTTGAATTATTCGATGTGTGGGGGATTGATTTTATGGGCCCATTTCCATCATCTTCGGGCTATCAATATATTCTACTTGCGGTGGAGTATGTGTCTCGTTCGGTAGAGGTGATTCATTCACAAACAAATGACGTCCAAGTTGTGATGCGGTTCCTCAAGAAAAATATATTTACTCGATTCAGCACTCCAAGAGCTTTAATTAGTGATGGAGGGTTGCATTTTGTAAATAAATTGATGAGCAACTTGTTGGCAAAATATGGGGTGAAACATAAAGTTGCATTGGCATATCATCCTCAAGCCAATGGGCAAGCCGAAGTAGCCAACTGGGAGATCAAACAGATTCTTGAGAAGACGGTGAACATCAACCGAAAGGATTGTGCATTAAAATTGGATGATGCTCTATGGGCATACCGAACTGCGTATAAGACTCCGTTGGGTACATCTCCATATCAACTTGTTTTTGGGAAGTCGTGCCATTTGCCGGTAGAGTTGGAGCACAAGGCATTTTGGGCGGTCAAGAAACTAAATCTGGATTTTAAAAAGGCCGGTGAAGAGAGGTTGCTCCACTTAAATGAGATGGAAGAATTTCGGGATGAAGCTTACGAAAATTCCCGAATTTACAAAGAAAGAACCAAAGGATGGCATGACAAAATGATTAAGAAACGAGAGTTTTTACCAGGAGAACCAGTCCTCTTGTACAATTCACGCCTCAAACTTTTCCCGGGAAAACTCAAATCTAGGTGGCCGGGGCCATTCGTGATAAAGAAGGTATTGAATCCTCCCGGAGTCGTGGAATTATTAACAAAAGGCGGTGAGACTTTCATGGTAAGCGGCGGAGGATTAAGCATTACTTCCACCGAGGTAACCAAGAGGAGGTGACATCCATAACCTTGCGAGACCCGTGACGGAACGAAAACAGGCGTCAAGCTAAAGACGTTAAATATAGCACTTGTTGGGAGGCAACCCAACGGTTTTTAGTGTGGATTTCATTTTTTTTGTGTGTGTGTTTTGTTTTAATTTCTGTGTGAAAAAAATGAAAATACCTGAGTGGCTGTACAGGTATGCACGAGTAGCCCGTACCATGGGCACTACCCGTGCGTACCTGGGAAGGGACCTACTTTTGCTTCGGCATCACACACGGGTTACCCGTGCGCATGACGCACGACCCGTGTGTGCCTAAAGGGGGGGAATTGTTTCTACGGCATGGCGCACGACCCGTGCGCCTTACGGATAGGGCGCAAATAAGAGCAGTTCAAACATTCATACTAATGCACGCCCCTTGCAAGATTCTCCCTTGTGATCGAAATGTTTTGGAGTCTTCACCTAAATTCTCCGATATAATCCACTCCCCCATCATATTAGACATCTAATTTGTATTGCATTCAAGTTTGGATTGAAGAATTTGTGAAAAAGTACCTAGGGTTTCAAGTTCTTCCCTTTGAGTAAAATTTCGAAAATTCAGGTAAGAACATCGTTTTTTCTTGTGAATTTCTTGTAAAGTATGTAATGGGAATCATGTTGGGTGCTTGCTCTGATAATTTTGCTATGATTTGGATGAGTTATTCTTTAAGGCAAATTATCGAACACCTTGTGAGCTTGTAAATCGAAGACAAATTTGAATGCATTGTTGATGAATTGGGCATGAGCTATGATTGTTAGAGCTTTAAGTTAATGCTTCCCTATTTTGACCATATTTGTTGATTGTTTGGAGGTTGTTTGATCGGTCAAAGTAATGTAGGAAAGTCATTACTCACCATTTAACTTGTTGGCTTAAATTCATCATTATGTGCTTGCCATTGATCTTGTTGGGATGTTAATAGAGTTTATTTCAGGTATCAATTCTATCATGGCTCATAGAAGAAATCCCCAATGAGGTAGGGGACGTGCTCGCGCGGCGGCATAAAGAGACGAGGCACCGCAAGAGGTGGACCTAAACAGCCCCGCGGCATATGGGGTTGTATTGACAAACACAAACGACATTGAGAGGTGGAATCGCCTGGTTGGTCGCCAAATATCTCAATCCCGATACGCCGATGATGACTGTACCCAAACTTTAGGGATACATGAGGATGTTTGGCGTCTCTTCTCAAAGGTCGGGTGGACCAATTTCATGAGCCGAAGGTGGCCGACATTTAAATGATTCACGTTGGAGTTTTTGAGTACCATCGAAGTACTCAAATAAGGAGGGGCTTTTGAACCGTTTGAAATACGTTTTCAGTTGGGGAATGTACGTAGGCAGCTATCTATTACCCAACTAAACACCATTTTTGAGGTCTCAACGAACGTTCGATTCAGACCGATGGACAACTATGATCAGTATGTGTTTTGGAGAATGCTTGTTGAAACGCCACAGATGGGGCCCATGTTATATGCCGAACGAACCGCCAAAGCATCTTGGATCTAGAATCCAGTTTTCCGGTACATACAACACGTGACTTCATCCTCCGTGTTCGCACGAGAAAATGTTGGGGGGATGACTAAAAGAGAGTTGTATCTATTATGGTGTATGCTCACAAATACACCCTACAACACCGCCGCCTATTTCGCAGAGCAAGTTGAGCAGTTGGTTAGGCGAGAAGGGGGTGCTATTTCCATATAGGGTCTGATTACCCCTATTGCCCGATATTTTAACATTGATTTTAGAGGCTTGGAGCCTATACCGGGCAGCACTCGGGTCAATTTGGTGTCTTTACACCACATGAAATTTATTACAAATGAAGATGGTGTGTTGGTTCTTCTACAGAACAAAGGTGCCGCATTTCCATTGCCTAACCTGAGATACACAACAGTAGATACCTTGGCGGACACAACAAACTTCCTGCTTAACTCTGAGGCACATAACATAGTTACGGATGCTATCGATGCAAGGAAAAGGCGCAGAGTTGAAGGCCTCCCGAATATAGAGGATATGGTGGCGGAAGAAGAGGAGTTAAACAGACAAGAAATGGGAATAGAACCTCATCACCCTCAAATTGGGTATGACATTCCCGGGACCTCACACGGAGGAGATCACCCCAGACCCTCATATAGCGGGGATCGCCTGGGAACTTCTTATGGTGGCGAGTCCCAACGCGGCAATAAATTTCATGATATGCTATATACATTTGGGGAGGACTTACATCATCAACGGGATGACTTGCGTCAACAGAGGAAAGACTTGCAGCAACATCGGGCTGATTTCCTTGCATTCCAGGAGGACTATAATTGGATGTCTGAGGAGACGTGGCAAGTGCTTCAACAGTTACAAATGTGGCACATCTCACAGGGCCACTTCCCACCGCCACCTCCACAGTGATTCAGGTATATCTCCACTTTTCACTATTGAAATTCTATTTTTCCCCTTCCGAAAAAATAAATAAATATAATTTCATTCAAGTTTGGGGGAGAGGTAGTATTTTGATATATGAAAAGTGTAGATGAAAAAAAAAATTATTGCATTTTTGTGTGTTTTCATATAGTTGCATGTAGAGCATTCTAGGTTGCATTGCATTAGAAGCACGTTTATGGATTTAACACGTTTATTGCTTTCATAGATATTAGAGAGTGAGTTGACCGGGCATGATGCATCTTGTTGTTTGTGTGTTGATTGAAAATTGTTGGGATTGGATGTTGGATATGAGTTGATTGAGCCTTGAATAGAAAACATTGAGCATGTGGATATGGAAAACTTGGTTTGATGATTTGAATTACATATTTACAAGCCTGTGAGCTTTGGAGCCTTTACTGCTTACATCTTATGCAGTCTTGTTGTGATTTGAGTGTATCATTCATGTTACTAAAATTCTAGAACTTGCTCGGGTATCTCTGTCAAGGCCACATTTTGTATGCGAATTGTGAATGTGATTAAAGGCCATCTTTGTTAGCCTTTCAAGCCTTTTGCTTACCTAACGATGTTGAAATTCCTAGTTAGCCAATTTGAGCCTATTGCCTATTTCTTTGATAACCACAAATTTAACTTGAACTTGATATATCAGTTACCCTAAACTTGGGTGTATAGCATTGAGTAGAAGGAGTGAATGAGGTTGAGCGAGTGGGAATTGAAAAGTTAGATAATTGGGCATATTTGGTTGATTGGAACAGAAGAGGAAGAAAATGAGTTGAAAAGAAATGTTGAAAATTCACAAAAGAGTCGAAAAAAATAAAATCGACATTATAATGTGAATTTTCATGTACATGAACTTGGGGGGATAAGGATTGTAATTCGAGGTGATTCTCAAAAGATAGAAAAAAGATGGAGATGAGTAAAGTGATGAAAATAAGGGAAGATTGGAGTAGCATATGAGATTGTAAAGTAGATGATTGATATGCTCACGGGTCTATATGCTCGAGTTTGAGTCACTTTACCCAAAAATTCCTACCTTAGCCAAAGAGCATTCATTACAACCAAATAAGAAAGTCTTTTTGATTCACAAATTGCATACATTTCAGTGGCGGAGACATGAGACGAATTGCAAGCCTATGGTAATTTTATGACATTGAATTGAGTTGAGCGTAAACACGTCCCATATTCATGTGAGATGAGAGTTTACATTTGATCTTGAGAGATGCGATCCAGAGCATTTATCATGTTTGGATTGATACGTGCTCATGATTAGATATTTGAGGCTTGATTGATTTGTGCTTGACATCCATGACGAACAATTTGGCTTTCCTTTTTGATTCTTTGTGTGTGACATCATTCATTATTCCCTGTTGTGCTTTTTCTCGTTTTCAAGATTGTTGATTGGGACGGTCAACAGTTTAAGTTTGGGGGATTTTGATAGGTTTGAGTTTTGCATGTATTTTGAGGTATAATTATGATAAAAATGGGGATTAAGCATGCATAAACTTATGTAAAATGTTGTGTATTCACTCTTTGTGGAAAAGATATTACGCTTTGCTCGTTTTGTAGGAAGTTGATGATATTTGAAGCAATCTGGATATAAATACGAGCATCGCAAAGTGGAAACACTAAGAATCGAGTGAATGTACGAGAATCAGAGCTAGAATAAGTTGAAGTTGAGCTTATATGAAAAATACAGGGAATGCACGGGTAGGGCGTGCCTTGGGCACCACCCGTGCGCCCCTGGGTTGAGGCATTGAAGGCTACGGCATGGCGCACGGGTAGCCCATGCGCATATGCACCACCCGTGCGCCAATGGAGAAATTATTGATATCTACGGCATCATACACGGGTAGGCCGTGCATGTGGCACACGACCCATGCGTGTTTGGCAAAAAGCAGGGAACTTGCTACGGGAGGACGCACGGGTAGCCCGTGCAGGGGACGCACGACCCGTCGTCTGTATTTGGAATGCCATTTTCTCGACATTTTGCCCTAAACTTGAAAGGGGTATAAAAAGGTTTTTTGGGGCGCACACCAAGGATATTCTGACATTTTTGGCTCTAGCACACAAGACAAGGTTCTATTCTTGGAAGAAGACATCAAGGAGACAATCGGTTCGCATCGGAGCTTGAGGAACGGAGATATATCGAGAGATTGTCGAATTTCCTAAGTTTTTCTTGCTTCTCTTGTAGTTTCAATCTTTCATTTTTAGTTGTCATGGCTTTGGACAATTTGTCTATGGGTTGTTTAAACATCATGTGTAGCTAAACTCTTTAGATTTCCGGGTTTTGGAAGTAGATTAATGAACTCTTGTGGAATGTATTATTCTTAGTTAAAGTTATTGTCTTGAAGCCTATTTGAGTACTTTGAGCTTATTCTTGTTTTATCACTTGATCAATGATTTAACATGTTTGATATATTGATTCATAATTCGAGAGATGAGTTTCAATATTGGATCTTGAGTACTCGACACAAATATTTGCATGAATCGAGAGGTTTGTAAATATTTGTGAGGACATTTGAAATTTTAAACTTTTGGGAGTTGAATACTTCATGTTGAGTAGAGATGCTAGCATAGGTATTTCAATCTACGTTTTATATGCATCTAGAGAGGGAGGATAAAATATTTTCGTGATCGTCTTATAGGAATATTGATAATAACTTGACTTTGATTAAATCGGACAACAAGAGGGATATTAATCGAAACTTTAACCCGGGAATCCATTCATCATCTTGATACTTCTATCACTTGCATTATTTTAATCTTGTGTTTTTAGTAGTCTAAATTGTCTTAATCTCATAACAATTACCATTTTACGACCGTCTAAATAAAAATAAGACTATCTTAGTTCAATACTTAGCGTATTAATTTATTAGTCCCCGTGGATACGACCTTGCTACCCCCTTCTATAACGTACACCGTACAACTGCGGTGAGCTAAAAATAAAGGCGAACAGTTCTCTTTGAAGAGACGCGACATCACGAAAAGTTTCCCTCTCAACTTTCGCCATCCTCTACGAAAGAATCAAATCATAAACATCCGGTTCATTTTCATCCCCTTTTTCATTATTGTGCCCTTCTTCATCTTGCACATTATCTTCTTCCCTAATTTCTTGTTCCCCAAAATCATCACCTCTACCCATAAGATTTTCAATATTAATGTCATCAAAGAAATCGTTCCTAGATTGTTGTGGAATGAAGGCACGTTCCCTAGAGGCTCTAGTGGGAACCCGAGTTCTTTCCATTTGAAGGATATTATCCTTATCAAAGTAACTGTGACAAATTTATGTGTTCATTCCATTTTTTGGGTAACCCGACAAAAATAGGAGCCTACTTCCACTTACACTAGTCGTACCAATATCCCCATACAAATGAAGATGAAGTAATTGTAGAGGCTTGGTTGTGGAAATTTATTTTTGGGCTTAAAACTACTTTTCACTAATTTGTTCTTTTGGCAAGTATCACATAAGCAAAAGATTTTCAAAATGTAATTTGGGTAGCCCTTTTACATATTGGTTTTTGTAAATATTTTGCAAATTTTTGTATCCAACATGTCCAAGTCGCTTATGCCATAAACTAGTTAAATCATTATTGGCGACAAAACAAGAAATATTTTGACTAACCAAATCACTTGTACAAATTTTGTAAAGATTGCCTTTTTTGCATTTGCTTCACAAATAATTTTATCATTTTTAAGAACAAGACATTTATCTTTATTAAAAGTAACATTGTAGTTTGAATTACAAAGTTGGCTAATACTTATCAAATTGAACTTAAACCTTTCAACTAATAAAACATTATTAAGAGAGAAAGAAGAGTTACCAATTTCTCCATTTCCAAGTATTCTTCCCTTGCCATTCCCGAACATAACCATTTATTCTTCTTAGAGCTTGAGGTTGGTAAAAAGTTCTCTCTTGCTGGTCATATGGCATGAACACCCGTTGTCCATTAGCCATTTTGAGTCCTCCATTGTGGTTATAGCCCCTAACACCTACAAATGAATTATTTTTAGGTACCCTATAATTTCGGGGTCCATGGGGGTTAGTCTTGAGACCTTTGGGACTCCAAAAATAGCTAAAATTATTTTTCAATTTGAAATTATTTGCATAGTATCCATTTTTTCCACAATAAAAGTAAATAAGATTATTAGGACTCTTAGCACGTTTGAAAGTCGGACCTTCGTCATTTTCTTAAAAGCATTTTGAAATGGTTTATAACTAAGTCCTAATTTAGAATGCTCACTTCTTTGTGCATCAAGAATTTTGATAACCTTATCCACACTTAAATTAAAACGATGCACATCATTTTCAAATTTTTAATTTCTTTAGTGAACATTTATTTTTCGGAATCAAGAGCATGCATTTTGGTAATTGTAATAGTATGAGCATAATCGAGAGATTCATAAGAAGTAAATAATTTTTTTTCTAATTTAAACATTTTAAAGTCCTTTTTCAAATTCTTATATTTAACAATCATATTTTGAAACTCATTTTGAAATTCACCATAATCACAATGTAATTCATCAACTAAAGAAGAATGTGAAGAATTAGATCGTACCTTATTGTTTTCATCGTCTATGGCCATGAGACCTTGTTCGGCTTCTTTCTCATCGGAAGTGGCAACTAGCTCATCCCAAGTTTTAGCTTCGGCATTTAGAGCTTTCTTTTTGAAAAATGGCTTTTTCTTCTTTTGCTCTTCCTCCACTAATTTTGGGCAATCGACTATATAGTGCTCGGATTTTTTGCATTTAAAGCAAGAATTATCTCTTGATTTTCTTTCCTTATTTTTATTAACAAACTTGGCAAATCTATAGACAAGAGCCATCGTTTCTTCATCATCTTGATCACTAGCATAATATGAAATATTTGAAGAAGATGATAAGCCTTTAGGAATATTTTGCATACCCGGTATATAGGTGGATGGTTGAGAATTTTTTCTCTCATTAAGGTAGAATTCATAAATGAGGAGGTTCCCAATGAGCTCATCGAACTTGAGTGTTTCGAGATTTTGTGCTTTCGTGATAGCTGTCATTTTTTTGGGACCATGAGCCGGGAAGAGCATTTAGGACTTGATGACCTTATCTTCTTCGGATACGACTTTCCCAAGTGCTACAATAGGATTAACTATGTTGTCAAGCCTTTCAACCATCTTTGAAATATTTTCTCCATCAAATATGATGAAGTTTTCAAAGTCTTTAACAAGTTTGATTTTTCTTGCTTGTTTTACTTTCTTTGTTCCTTCATAGATTGTTTCTAGTTTTTCCCAAATTTCATGTGCCAATCTTATGCCTCTTATGCGATTATATTCGGTGGCTGTAAAAGAGTAATGTAAAAGATTCAAGGCCTTACCGTTTAAAGAGAAAGCCTTCTTGTTGTTGTCATCAAATTCTTTGAAGCTTTTGAGAACTATGGAGCCATCTTCTAATTTCTTTATCGGTTGTGCAATTCTTTCAATGAAGGCATCCGATATATCAAATCCGCATCCTTGCAAGAAGCACTCTGTTCGATCCTTCTAAAAGGCATAGTTGTTGGTGTCGAATAGCGGTGGCTTGTTGGTGGAGGTGCTGGTGGTGAGGTAGCTTTCGTTCATAGCCATGGATCTTTCCTCTTTACTCGCGATGTGGAAGAGCTAGCCGAAGCGTTTGGCTCTGATACCACTTTTAGTCCAAGTGGCTACGATAATATAGAGAGGGTGAATATATTATCTCAATTTTTCGGATTTTGCCCTCTTTTTCGAGTGTAAAAACACAAGTAAGATTGAAGATGAGGAAAATAAACAACACATGATGATTTAAAGAGCTTCACCCCACATAGGGACCACGTGCTCTACCACCCCAGTATATCCGGGATGAGTTTTGAAAATGAAAAAGAATTTTATTAATAGTTACCAAAACTATTACACCTTCACCTTGAAGAGCACTACACTCTTCTTACAACACCTCTTTGTGGATTACCACAATCTTCAAATATTAAGAGTACCACACTCTTCAACACCTAAACTTACCCAAGTGTGTTCTTACCACAAGTACACTAACAAAGATGTCTTGTTTTGGATGATTGAATTACAATCAAGTTGTTCAAAAAACATTACAATTCAAAAGTTCAAGTGTAATCAAGAAGGAAACCTAATTCAAATTGTAGTTTTATGCAATAAAATTGAAAGTACATGTTTAATCAGTTGCGGGCGATGGCGGACGATTTTGCGGTTTTAATTCTTAGCACTAATAAAAAATTACTATAACAATTGTATCAAAATCAACAAAAGGTAGCAATAGGTTGTCTGGTTTTAAATTAATTGGCAGCCGTTAGAGATCTAATTTTTCCAAAATATAATTTATAACAGAATTTTTCCATAGGTTTGCAAATTACAATTCCGAAAATAAAATCAAATTGATGAGGTAAAATAGTTCATACATTAGTCTTGGTGTTAAAATCTAAATAATTATTGTGCTATCACTAATACACTATATTAATACACTATATTAAGCAAGTAATCCTTAATCTTGTAATGGATTTTGTTATCCTAATGATCAATATTAAATAGGATGAGAAATCTGTTTAAAGCCTCAAGAGCATTGAAATGGTTAGGAAAGATTATAGTTTTGTAGAGATATTTTTTTTAACATCCAGAAATATAAAATATTATAAGATGATCATAGGAAAATTATAATATTGTCCAGAAATGGTTAGAAAGATTATATTGTATATGCAGTCAGTTTAGCTTCAAACCAAAATTGCACCGTCTTCGCAGTGCGGTTTTTTATTAAGATTTATAATCGCGGTTTCTAGGATAAATCTAATTTAACAGTGCGGTGCGGGTGGTTATTTAAAATTTATGATCACTCCTTCCTGGGACAATCCCGGTGTTCTTTTAACATTGTTTGCATGTTGCAGGTCTGTTCTTCTCTCTTGGAGCATCGAGCAATTTGGATTCAAACCCCTCAACCACGAACGTTTCAACTTGGATTGAGCTGTACGGATTTTTGCACCAATAGTAATTAATTTTTATAAAGTTATCCTTTAACTAAAAAACATTAGATCACATTTTTAGGTGAGAGTTGATATGGGCGAGCTATTTTAGAGGCATAACTTTCAGCGCACAAATATTCTTTACAATTTTTGTTTGTTTCAGTGGGTTGTGGATATATTTGTTTATCTCTTTCTTTCTTGCGCCTTGTGATGGCACATGAATTGCAAGTCGATGAACTATATTTAGCAAAAATAGTGCAGATCATTTTAGTACATAATTTTTTTTCTAAAGTAGGCAGCTCGCGAGATAGCTCGCCTCAACTCACGACTCAAATAGGCTGCTTCATTTTGCAACCTCTCCGATGGTACTACAAAACTAAGGGACTAATCTATACATGTCGGATATAAAAGACCACAACCAATAAGAAGGAGTGGTTTACTTGGACGGAGAAGTTGGACTTATTCACTTTCAACATAGAATATATGGGTGCTCTTAGCTAGCCTAGAACAACCTTAGCGGACTCTCGCATGGTTCATGAAAGCCCGCCCTACCCTGATCCCCTTCACACACAGAACTTTTATCTCTTGACTGACTTTCCTAGTCACCAAAACAAGGACGAGGGCTTCTCTTACCTCATTCACCCATTTCTGTAGGTAGCTCTTTTAGTTTTCGAAGGAAAGAGACAAGCCCTCAACCCACCCCCTTACTATTGGCAAAACGGGATGGGCCAGCCGACCAGCTAGACGAGTCTGACCCATTTTGACAGCTCTAGATACCTACTAGTCTTATATAAATGATAGCATTCCATTAGAATGATAAATTTGAATAATAATATATAAATTATTGGTAGAGGTGGACCTCACTATAATAACTTGAATTGAAATGTTGGGAATGACTAATAATTGATAAATTAGACGTGTATATGGCTAAAAATAGAAATGATAGGTTTACGATATTATTTTCATGGAAAATGATAAAGAAAATGGACATTTCTATTCAAAATAAATCACATTAATATTGCGTTTCCTAGCAGATCACCCAAGTCAATTAAGTTGACCAAAATCTTCTTCTCGTGAGGGAAGTCTTCGAGCTTGTCCTATTCCCAAGGGGAAAGTCTTCTCGTATTATGCTCCTGGAACAACTAACTTCTTTGATTGGGAACTTGTCTGCACACATGCACAAATGTAAGATGGCCTTGTGTGTTGTCTCAGGGAGACCCCTCTGATGCTCAAGTCTATAGGGTAGCCGAGAGAGAATTAAGACAATAAACGAATACTAAATGCGTAGGAGAATAATTAATTATAAGTTAATTACTTACAGTGAATAGAAGAGATCTTTTTATACTTGGGACATGGGCCTCGTGGGCCATGTAGAAGAAATTGGACTATGGACCAGTCTACGTAGAAGAAAATGACCAATTAGGCCAAATCCAGACTCCTTTGGGCTGGTTTAGTTATCAAAAGGCCATTGGGCAATTAATATTAAATAAATAATAATATAAGATGAATCATATTTAATTAAATTACGAAATCTTATTTTTGTCCCCAACATAAGTCCCCCAGCTTCGGTGCTGCGGAGAATGAAGCAGTGCGTGAGCTAATCCAGTGTAGAAAATAGCAAGCTTGGCTTGTAGTATATTATGTCTTGCCTTTGGAGAGAATCTTTGACCACTTTTTGCACAAGGGCACTTTTGGAGTGGAGACTTGTGATAATATCTTCCAAAGGTAAACTCTATATCTCACTCTCTCTACCTCATAACTTTTGAATTTTTTACTTTATAGAATGAGAGGTGAGTAGAGACTTGAGGTGAGAGTTGATGGAGAGGTGGACTGTGTCGCGCGAAGAAGGAAGTGATTATCGTAGCCTCGGGGTATCTCCCCGGGCGGCCACAAGGGCGCGTCCGAGAACCTTTCCTAGCGGATGAGAGCATGCCCCAGAGGCTATCCTGAGCCCCCCAGTCTATTTTTCTTTTTATTCTCCCCGTCGTCTCTCAAGTTTTAGTACATTTCGAGTTGTGCACCGGATTTCGATACTTCTTCCATTCTGCTTGGAGATTGGGAATTACTGGGCGTTCTGTTCTATGTCCACACTTGTCCATGGAGTTTGATATTCCTTCCCTTGCTCTAGACTTGTATTTTGATGGTGGGGAGATTGAGCTTGAGCTGAATTTGAGTTCAAGTGATGGGTCTTCTGAGGTGGAGTCCGGAAGTGATAGTCTTGAAAAGGTTTGCCCCACCAAGTATCATCATAGGCCACCTCCTGGGAGTCGAAAAGTTGTCCTAGAAGAGTTAGGTAGTTGAGTGACTTTCAGTTATCTTTGTAGACTACGCGAGCGACTTGAACTCCTCCGACATTTTTGACGCTAGCCTCGGGTTTGAGCAACAAGCTCACTCATCCACCTGTGGGAGTCTTCATAGCATATCTCTACAGCTTCTCAGTTGGATTCACACTTTCTCCCCAAGAGAGTGAGAGGCGTCCTCCCCACCAAGAGGGTGATAGACGCCTTGGCTCACACTCTGGTGATCATATTGATATTGGTCAGGATCTTTGTCCTTCTATAGGCTCTCCCAGAGGAAAGAGGTCGAGGATGGCGCTTGTTGTTGCCATTTCTGAGTATATTGGTCCCTAGCTCTTTTCTCCTATGTAGTTATCTGTCGCTTGGGTATCAAATCCCATTGTGACTACACGGATTCTGGCCTTGGCTATGCCCATACTCAAGGAGCTATATTGTCTGATGACTAGTTCGCCTTGGGTCTTTGTCCTTCAAGCACATTGAGACTCACCTTAGCGGGGACCTTGCTCGGGTAGCTTCCATAGTCTCATTGCACTTCCATTCTTCATGTTTTGTATCTTTACTTGGATAAGAATTGTACAAATCATGTTGTAGGCTCTAAACCTTGCTGCGGCTTCGACCTATCGAGGAGATGAGACCATTAAAAAAATAGGCAGCTTCAGGATAAGGTTAAGAGCCTGACATATGATGCAATGCAATATTGTGGCAAGATATATGAGTTGTCGAAGGTGCTTAAGTGGGCAAAGTCCCAACATGATCTCTTGTTCTCGTGAAAGGGTTTTCCATGATGGAGGGCAATACCCTTCACTTCCATTTAATGGCCAATTACTAGGCTATAGCCCATGGAACAACCAAAGGACCCGTCCTCTTTGTGAGTCCTATTCAAAACATTTTGGCAGATACGGCTGAAGGCGAACTCAACCAATTCATTTTCTTTCTTTGCATGATCACAACCATCACGATCAGCTTAGTCTTGGATAGCTGATTAAATCTTCCAAATTTCATGTCAACATACTTCGAGATGACATCTATCAACTTATGATAGTCGTCCTTCAAGGAATCCTTCTTGGATGTATAGATTACTTTCCCAGCACACTCAGGCTTGGCAATTTCCTTCCAAGCCTCAGTTTAGTCGACATCATGCTCAGCGATGTCCTTCAAACCCTCAGCGGGAAACAAAAAGTGCTCAACAAGGTCTTTGGCATTATGTTTAATGACCTTGCTATGACCAGAAGACTTAATTTCATCATCCAGCACCTCGGCATTTACATAGAACATAGCCACTTCTTGAAGATATGTGTGCATGAACTGTATCGTGAAAAAGTCCTTCAGACCAGACTTTTCCAAGTTTTCAGCAATTTTCTTGACCAGGGCATCATCCACTCCTTGCTTGATCATGCCCTCAAAATCCACGGACGCGCCGGTGTGGATTTTCTTTGCGAGTTTCACATAGTCATAGGTTGGTGCCATTTTTGGCTGTGATAGTCTTTGGAAGAAATGTAAAATTTCAATTTTTTGAGAGAGTAGGGTTTCAGAGAGGTCTTCTGCTTTGATGAATATGAATGTTCGCTTGAGGAGAGAGAAAATTGATTCTCAATTATATATGACTTGAAAAGACGGTTTAAGGAATTTGAAACATTTGATCAAAATCAGCGGTTGAGATTATTTCTTGAAAACCGCATTATGTCTCCTCATTTAATGCCACAATATTTATATCCAATCATGGGCTTAATTGTGCAAATTTTTCCTCGTTTTGCGTGATTATGTCTGATGTCATTAATAATACATTCCCGCTTTCACAAAACGACATCGTTTTGATCATCACACTTTTCCAGCTCTCTTCATCTAGATGACTTATCTCCATAAATTGTCATTACTCAGCTGACAACTATCTTGATGCAGTTGTCTGCCGGCTGAGTTATTTTACTCGGTTGAAATGTGAAACTTGCTCTATTTCAATTTTCTCATCTTCTTTCTCAGCTTTATTGAGTCTCCTGCATTTTCTAATCAACTCAATCAACCCTAACTCATTCTTAAGCTCTTCAAACCTTGATTCACATAATGAGTTTGTGAAAATATCAGCTATCTGCTTATCAAATGAGATATACTCTAGTGTGATATCCTTCTTTTCAACATGATCTCTTGTGAAATGATATCTGACATCAATGTGCTTTGTTCTAGACTGTAATACTAGATTTTGAGTAATTGCAATGGCACTGGTGTTATCACACATAATTGGAATTTCTTTTTCTTCAACATCATAGTCTCTTAGTTGTTGTCTCATCCATAAGACTTGGGAACAACAGCTGTATGTCGCTATATACTCAGCTTCAGCTGTGGATATTGCAATGGAATTTTGTTTCTTGCTAAACCATGAGATCAGTCTATTTCCAAGCATTTGACAAGTACTAGATGTACTTTTTCTATCAACTCTACAACCAGCATAGTCTTAATCTGAATATCCCATTAACTAGAATCCTCCTTCCTTCGGATACCATAAGCCGACTCCCTGCCTTCCTTTTAGGTATCTCAGGATTCTCTTGGCTGCAGTCATGTGACTTTCCTTGGGTGCTGATTGAAATCTGGCACAAACACCTACATCATAGGTGATGTCTGGCCTGGTTGCTGTTAAGTAGAGTAAAGATCCAATAAGAGCTCTATACCTTGTTTGGTCAACAACCTTTCCTTTTGTGTCCATGTCCATCTTGGCTGATGTGTTCATATGAATTTTCACTGATGATTTTTCTTCCATACCAAAATTTTTCATTAAATCTCTTGTGTATTTGGTCTGATTTATGAAGGTTCCTTCTTCCATTTGTTTGACTTGAAGTCCTAGGAAGAAAGTTAGTTCTCCCATCATGCTCATCTCAAATTTGCCTTGCATAAGGTTTGAGAATTTGGAGTACAACACTTTATATGTGGAACCAAAAATAATGCCATCCAGATAGATTTGAACAAGTAGTATGCTCTTTCCATCTTCAATTCTGAATAGTGTTCTATCAACTTTGCCCTTTGTGAATCTATTGTCAGTTAGAAATTGTGACAATATGTCATACCATGCTCTTGGAGCTTGTTTTAGTCCATATAGAGCCTTTTCCAGTTTATAAACCAAGTCTCCAGCTGTCATTTGGTATATAACAAAATTTTTGTGAACAACATAGGCTAAAAACATTCTAATTACCTCCATTGCAAGAAGTGCAAAGGTTTCATCAAAATATATGCCCTCTTCCTAACAATAACCTTTTGCTACCAATCTTGCCTTATTTCTAACAACAGAACCATCTTCATTCTTCTTGTTTCTAAACACCCATTTTGTTCCTATCACATTTTAGCGTGTTGGTATTTGAACCAATTCCCATACATTATATCTTTCAAATTGATTCAACTCTTCTTGCATAATTTGTATCTAATGTGTATCATCTAGGGCTTGAGATACATCTTTTGGTTCTATTTGAGATATAAAGCAAGTGAACATGGCTTCATGTTGTGCTTTTGATCTTGTTCGAACACCTTCCTTAACATTTCCAATGATCAGCTCCGGAGGATGGTCTTTCAGCCATCTCACATTAGGGTGAAGTAAGTTGACTGGATTCAGTCGTCTCCCTGCAGAGTTGTCTTGTACAGTTCTTTCATTTTCATGCAGTTGTAGTCCCTCTAGTTGTTTGTGAGACTTAGTTATTTCATCTTCATCTGAGTTAAATTCTCTTTAGCTTCAATGTAAGGACTTTTCTACATGATTGGAAGAGTCAGCTTATCGCTGATTTTAGTTGATTCTTCAATGTCTTCTTCATTCACATTTGGTTTATCAAAAACTACATGGATGGATTCTTCTGTGACCATAGTTCTTTTGTTAAGACTTATATGCTTACTTTCAGCGGAGTATCCTAGGAAAATGCCTTCATCAGCTTTGGCATCAAAAGCCTTTAGATTGTCCTTCCCATTGTTGTGAATAAAGCATTTGCAGCCAAATATTTTGAAATATCCAACATTTGGCTTTCTCCCTATCTAATTTCATAAGGAGTTTTAGTCAGATGTCTATTTATCATGCATCTATTTTGAGTGTAACAAGCTCTGTTGATTGCTTCAGCCCAAAATCTTTTTGGCAATCCAACTTCAGCTAACATGGTTCTTGTAGCTTCTTTGAGAGTTAGGTTCCTTCTTTAACTGCTCCATTTTGTTGTGGAGTTCTTGCAACAGATAGTTCATGGGTGATACCATTTTCAGTACACAATACTGAGTAATTATTCCATTTACAAACTCAATTTCTCTGCTGATCTTATTTTTATAATGGTTTGACCCTTTTCATTTTGAACTCTCTTCATCGGTGGCTTGAAACCTGTGATGTTTTCTTCTTTTTACACATAAAAATAGTCCATGTGTATCTTGAGTAATCATCCACCACTACCAGGGTGTATTTCTTTCCACGATGCTAGATGACTCATTTGGACCAAATATATTCGTATGTAGCGGTCAAGATCCTTGTTGAAGGACTTGTGTTTTCCTTGAATGATGAATTGATTTGTTTTCCTATCTCGACATGCATCACATACACTTTCTTTCTTGTAGGTCGAGTCGGGCAATCCTTCTACAAGATGACTTACGGCAAGCTTATTGATTGTTTTGAAGTTGGATGACTCAACTTCTTGTGCCACAACCAGCTGGATTCGGCTATGCTTTTTGCTAGTAAACATATGTTGGGGTAGCAGTGGACTAGTCTACCACAAACATGTTCTTTTTCCTTGTTCCTTGCAACATAACTTCATTTGATTATGTATCTTTGATTTGTCATATCCCCATATTGAATCAATATTTTAGCCTTTATTCTGAGTTGATTGATCTTTGAGTAACTTAAAGTTGAGCCCTCAACATAGGCAACATCTGTGATTTCCAATCCATTTTTCTTGATGGATCCTACTCCTATGATCTTTCCTGGAGCTTCATTTCCTCCAAATATGACTTTAGCACCTTTAATTTCTTTGAACTTTGATAAGTTTCTCTTATTTCCTGTCATATGTCTAGAACAACCACTATCCATGTACCAGGTTCCTTGGCACTCAAGCGCTTCTTGTACCGTGATCAAAGAAATCTATTTTTAGGTACCCATACTTGCAGGTCCTTGGGGATTAGTTACGTAAGCGTTCCAACCAACTTATAGCCAAAAGGTCGACTCAAGAGGTTGCCATCTGTCAGTGCCATAATCAAAGTGTACTTTAGCAAATTGCTCGGGGGATTTGACAACATACATCTATCTCTTTTGTCTGTATGCTTGAGTGTGTGTTTTAGCAATTGCTCTTTGAAAATAGTTGTGATTTTTCTGAGTGTAGTGCATGGGTGCATATGTGTTTTTGGAAATAGTTCTTTTGTCCTGGGAATGATCTTTGCTGAGAATGAGATCTTTGCCACTTAGATTTATTTCCCATGTTCTTTTGCTGATATTTTATATCACCATTCCAATAAGCTTGTGTAGGATATTTTCTACCATTCCCATCATGATAGTTTCTTTGCTGAATTTTTTGGGGTTTTTGGTAGCTCTGTTTACTTCTTATAGAGTAATTTTTGTTTCGAGTCTGCTGAGGAACTTGATTGAATCTTTTCTCAGTTGTTTCCTCAGCATACTTTACTAGCTTCTTTCCTTTACCTTTGTAACCAAGTCCAGCGTGATTGCGATTGCGCCTTTGAGTGAGAGTGGATGCAACATTTGCTGTTTTGGTCATTTGGGATGCTTCATCACTTGAAGATCCTTTTTCCAAAACCACTCTTGAAGATTTACTGGGCACAAAGGAATTAAATCTTATGCCTGTCTTATCTCCATATTTCTTTTGGCTCATAATTAATTCATCCAATGATTTGGATGCTTTTGTAAATGAGGCAATCACATTTTTGAGATCATTTTCTCTCTTTTCTGTAGCAGCCAATTATGCTATTATCCTTGAATTTTCAGCCTTTAGCTTGACATTCTCATCAGCTATGTGATTAAAGTACTCAGCTCCTAAGTCAGTTGTGAGTTTTGGCTTTTAAGCTGGCTAGTTTCCTCTTTAAGAGTGTATGAGAGGCTTTAATGTGCTCAAAATCTTTCATAATTTTGCCTAATGAATCATAAAGGCTTGTGGGTGAAAAGGTGTTTGTGTCATCGCCACTATCACTAGTGTCTGAGTAAGCAGATTTGGATTTTACCTCATCTTCTTGTTCATTTTCCATAAGGCGGATAAGAGCATCTTCTTACGAGTCAACCTCCTCTTTTATCGAGGTCGGCTAATTATTTGCATTTGGTGGTACAAGTTGTCTCTCTGACCAACATTGCTTTCTTCTTTTCTTGTCTTCTTTCTTTGAAGACTTTCCTTTCTTTCTCATCTTGGTATTTCCTCACAGGAGGGTATTTGAAATCGATGGCAAAGTGGTCTGGTTGTCTGCAATTCCAACAGATAAATTCAACTCTTTGATCAGCTCTGTCATCCCTTTGACTATCAGCTTTCTAGTAGTCATTTCTTTGATTCTCAGTTCTCCTGGATAACATTTCCTCCCTTGTTTTGGAGGGTGCTAAATGTGTTCTTGAGGTTTCACCCTTGTTTCTTTTATATTTCTTATTAAAGAACTTATTGAATCTGTTTACCAAGCTCTCTCTTCCTGATAAAAGGTTTCCTTTTGTTCAGCTCTTTTCCTCTCTTTGACCAGTAGTGCAGCTGTTTTGGGTACAATTGTTTCTTCTTCATCTTTTCTTCTCAACTCAAACTCATAAGCTTTGAGGTCTGAGAATAATTCATGGTTAGATGTCTTTGAGAGATCCATTGAATGTCTTAAGGCCATGACTTTTATTTCCTATTAAGTTGGGAGTGCTCTTAGTATTTTCATGCACATCTCGTTATGTGTATATTCTTTTCCAAGAGCTGAAAACTCATTTGTAGCTTCAGTGAATTTGGTATCCAGCTGATCTAAATTTTCTCCTATAGCCATTTTAAAATTTTCAAATTTCTGGACAGCAACAGATAGCTTGTTCTCTTTGATTTGATCTGATCATTCACATATTAAGGTTAGCTTGTCCCAGATTTCCTTTGCTGATTTGCAGGACTTGACTTTATTGAACATAACTTTGTCCAATGTCTTGTATAGAATGCCCTTGGCCACATTGTCCAAGTTGTATCTCTTTCTATTATCATTTGTCCACTCAGCCCTTGGTTTTTCAACCATGGCTGGTCTTGCTTCAACAACTTCTTCACCTTCAGCTGCATTTATTCTTCTTACAACAGTGTTGACTTTAAGTATTTGCAATGACCCATCTTCTATCACAAACCATATTTCATCATGTAAAGCTGATATGTGAGCTTACATACGAATTTTTCAATCATCAAATTCTTCAATGGAGAATATAGGAATGAGAGTTAGATTTGCTACCATGGTAATAAACTTGTTAAAGATGAAAAGCTTTGAAAAGCACAAGTGTTAAGATTTTGAAAAATAAATAGAGATCTAGTTCAGTAACCAGTGCGGAAGGCTCAATGAACCAACCACTCTGACACCACTTGTAGGTCCCAAGGGGTGTGAAGTAAGGTTTAGAAGGGGGGTTGAATAAACCTTACTAAATTTTGCAAAAATCCTTTTGAAGGTTTGCAACAGAGTTGACTCAAATCAGCTCTGTCCAAAGGGACAACTAGGTTGATTGCTCAGTTAAGTTTCCTAATTGACAGGCTCAAGAGAGTTGTGGTCAGTATAACTCAGTTGTATAATCTAAATGTTTTACTTAGCTGATTTGGTTTTTGAAGCGGAAGACTTAACACCCTTGACAAATTAAAGGTTTCTTTTAACACTTGTTTTAGCACTAAGCTTATTATCACTTGGGATAGCAAAGCTAACTTAATCAGCAAATATAAAATAATAAAACAAGAAAAATAGTGTTGAAAATAAATAAACATAGATTTTATAGAGGTTCAAAGATGGAGTAATTCTTCTACTCCTCTCTTCTCCAAATCTTGGAGGAATCCACTAAGTAATGATCAGTTTACAAAGTGGTGAAAAGTCTAGAGAAGGTCTTGATCACACAACTGACTTTCTTCTACGACTCAGTCTCGAGATGCCTTGATCACACAACTAGCTTATCTTGCGACTCGGCTTTTCATGAGGCGGTTGCACAGCTCGCAACTCACTTCTTCAAGTCTTTGGATTTGATCACACAACCCTCCAAATAAACTTGATTCCTTTCTACAATTATTTTTGGAAAGTAGACCCCTGATTGTTTTTTAATTGTTTCCTCTTCAACTTGGTGATTTCTTCTATCCTTCACAATTAGTGTTGGATTAAAAAATCTTGTGACTTGATGACTTGAGGATAATGAATGATTTTCTTTTGGATCGAAATTGTATGCTTAGCAATTTGTATCTTTCTTTTGTATGTTTTCTGTGTATTTTGCATACTACTTTTCTTTTTGAATCCTCAGCCTTTTATACTATTATTTGAAAAAAATTGTCCGTTGAAGAGATAGACAATTTCTCAAATAATATTTTTTTGTTGACGTTGTCCTGTACTGACATGATTTCTAAGCGTGTGAAAGAGCCACTTCCTCGTACTCTTGAATATTCCAGCTTTTCAGGGTCTGACACCCACTTGGTTTTTCCCTTTGGCTTATTTAATTTGCATGCTTTGGACTTGTTTATTCTCAGGACCGGCAGTATGGGTTCTTTGCTAAATTAAGTAATCTTCCTTGATTTATGTGCAACGGTTTGTTGTCGGTTGTCTTCACTTGACTGCCTTTTGCAACCTCAGTTGACTTGAGTCTTCTTCAGTTTTGGATAACTCAACTGTCATTTCAACTTGACTTGAATTGGTTGTCGTTCCTTACTATTGTTCCTCAACTGACTCTTTTTCAGTCAAGTTCCTGTCATCCTCTAGACTGTACTCAGCTGCCTTACAGCGGAGTTCTCAATTTAGTCCACAATTGTCTTCTTGTAATTTCAACTAGGCTGACTCGACTCAGCTCTATCAGTTCTCAATAGTTACACATAATGATTACAAGAAAAATAGGGGTGCCAACATCCTGATTTAAGTTTTATATGGTATCATCAAAATCTAACAATTAAATTTTCTAACAAATATCAATAATGACAATAAAATAGTATATCTAAAAGCATCACATGGGCTTTGCACTTATTATTTGCAAAGTAATGTGGCTCAATCTGATTAACATATAGTAGCGATATGCAGGAATGCAACATATTCATTCCGTCGTGAAGATTACGATAAGTATTTTGAAACCATAAAAGTTTCTAGTGAGATGGATGCGTTTAAGAAGTTAGAATATGCAGGGGCAGACAAATGGTCTTGATGTAAGGGTCCTGTCCGACATTATGGGTTCATGACATCAAACTTAGCTGAGAGCTTCAATAGTCAGTTATTATGGGCTAGAAAGTTACTTGATTGTTTTGTGCTCGAGTGCACTAGGACCAATGTTATAAAAAGCGCTAGGCGCTCGCTAGGCGGCAGACTGGGGTCTAGCGTCTAGGCGGAGCCTACGCGGGGTTAGGCGGGACTTGGGCGGGATTAGGCGGGACTAATCGAAAAAAAAATCATAGGCGGACAAGGGGGCCTAGCACCTAGGCAGGGATTAATCGGGGCTAGGCGGGGATTATGGGACAAAAATATTATATATGTATACATAAAAACAATTATTTTAAAATCGGTTCTGGTTTCGGATATTCGGTTCGGAACGGTTCTCGGCACGAATATTTGAAAAATCTCCAGAACTGTACCATATAAATTTTTGGGACGGTTTGGTTCGGAGAAAGACAAAAAGTCAACGGATATTTTTCGGTTCGGATATCGGTTCGAGTTCGGTGATCTCCAAGTCCTGTGCACACCCCTAGTCGTCAATTTAGATAGAAAATAGTTTTATAATGTTGGTGGGTAAAAAAGAATAGTGGGTACATAATTGTTTTTCCCAATTTCCCCCAAATTTTAGTTCACAAAAGCGAAATACAACCATTTTTCTGCCATGTAAGTTTCCCGAATTTGGACTAAGAGGGTGTTTGGCTGAGCTTATAAGCTCTTCAAAAGATCTTATAAGATGTTTGAGAGCTTATAGGTTGTTTAAATTTATTTGGTAATTTTTTCAGAAAAAGATCTTATAAGCTCCCAAAATAAGATGTTTGGAGCTTATAAGTTGTTTTAAAAAAGTAGGGAACCCCAACTTATTTTCAAAATAAGATCTTATTTCAAGAGTTTCCTTTAATTTTGACTATTTTAATTACAAAATTGTCATTACTAATCTACAACATCTTAATTTATCCAACACTTCAACAACTTATTCTTAAAATAAGATCTAACATCTTATAAGCTCCAAAAATAACTTATAAGATATAGGAGTTTATAAGATCTTTTAAATAAGCTTAGCCAAACACCCACTAACTCTAATATTTTTAAAACGTTATGCACGTAAATTAGAAGAAACAAAAAGTTAAAAATTAGACTAAAATTATTTAGCCCAACATACGAAATTGCCGAAAGTCCAAGGTTTGTCCCATCAACCCTCGTTTCTTAAGATTTGTACTCAAAAAGTAAAAAGTTATAAAAAATCCACACGAGCATGCAAATGATTGCATATTTTGAAATTCTATCTACCCACTATATTTTTTTCGAAAGAGTTTATATCAAGACTATGATTATCATCATTAATGGTATAGCAAATCCATAATGATAGACCTTAAACAAAGTACAAAGACAACAGACCAAGCCACCAACATACAAGTCAAGGTCAAAACAATCAATATCAAAGTAAGACCAACTTATAGGCTCGGCCATTTTTGACGGTTATGAACGAAGTCCAATACTTTGGTAATATCACACTTTCACGTAAGGGGTTATTTTTCAGTTTGTGGCTTTTTAAAATTGGGGTAAAAACACGAGCCATTGAAATTTTAAGTGTATGCGCCTGCCAGGAGAGCGCCACTACCAAGGGCGTTTACTGCACCCTGTTAGCATTTTTTTTTTAAAAAAACTGTGGCAGGCGTCGGTCAAAATTGTGTATCTGACATCTGCACTGGGGGCGCCATTAGGAAAGACGCCTACCCCTCTATAAATGGCGCCCCTTTCTTTCCTCATTTCACGTTCAGGTTTCCTCATTTCACCTTCATCAACCAACTGCTTCTTCTTCTGTGTAGAGTGGCCTATGGTGGTGAGTGTAGAGTGCCTGTGGTGGTGAGTGGTGGCGTGACTGGCGGCGCATGGTGGCGGTGACTGGAGGCGCGTGGTGGTGGTGACTGCAGGCGCGTGGTGGGCAGCAGCGGAATGGTGGCGCGTTGCGGTTGAGTCAAGACACATTTTCGAAAATTTCAAGTAATTTGCAAACATTTTGTGCAATTTTTAATTTTTCTAGTTTATTTAGTTAATTATTTATTTTATTGTGAATAATTGTTGTTGGTAGAATTATTTTGTTATTGTTATTTTTAGGTACTTTTATAAATTGTTAGTAAAATTTGTAGAATAATAAATTATTTATTGGTAATTTGTAGGTATTTTTAAAATGTTAGTACAATAATACAGTAAAAATATAATAATGTTAGTTTACTTTTAGGAATTTTTAGAAATTGTGATTAAAAATTGTTGAATGATATAATAGGCATTTTTTCAAAATAAATTAGTGAAATAATAGAATAAAATAATTATAATTGCTTGTAATAAGTAATGTGTAGCCCTTTTTAAATTAATTAATATGTCTGGTTTTTTTAATTGATTACTGTTTAGGCATTTTCTAAATAATAATTTTGTATAATTTTTGAAGATATGTCAGACAAAATTGGAGTATTTGTGCATTTTGGAGGACAAGTTGTTGGTGCAACACATATTGACCGTAGTATCGACCTATCAAACTTAATAGGACTTTTGTATGAAATTACGGATTTGGATCAAAACCGCCACAAGTTGATAGTTTCTGCTAAATATTACGAGATTGATAATTCACGATTAGTTCTAATTAAAAGAGATCGGGAACTTAGATTTTTTTTTGGATCCGATAACTGGTTTAAAATCTGTAGATCTATTTGTTGAATCAGTAATTTTGAATCAAATTGTACCACCACCAATTCCACCGGAAAATGAGTTTTACCAATATGCATCTTACATTATTGGTGACTCTGAATTACCTTCGGTTACCTATGGAATGACAAATATGGGTTTTGGGTAGTACATGTAGATCTAGTCCGAGCAATTTGGATGGATTGATTCTGCATGTTGAGAAGCGACCTACAGTTAGGGGTGATTGTTGTCTTGCCGATAAAACGTGACCCTCGGAACCTAGTGATAATATCGAGCGTGGTGATGATAGTGATGATCATATTGAGAATAATGTTGTACATGAACATGAAGAGGACCATCATGTCCAACAACATGTTCCTTTGGTAGTTCCTCCTCATCCTAATTTGTCATGATCATCTTTTTTTGAGTCTAGATTCGAAGAACATGATGGCGATACTGATGATGTCCCGTTAAAACATATGTATTATGACTCCGACAAAGGTGAGTTGAAAAAGGGTATGGTTTTCATTGATAAACAACATGTGCAATCCGCAGTTAAGGATTTTTCAATGCGTCATGACAGACGTGAGTATAGGGTTGTGGAGTCTACGCCGACATTGTGGAAAATTGTTTGTAAGTATAATCAATCAGGATCTATTGAATCGGGGTTGTCATCATAGCAATGCAATTGGTGGTTGCGATCGAGTTTTGTGAAAAGACATTCGATTTGGCAAATTACCAAGTGGGACCACCCCATAGTTGTGTTATGAACACCGTCTTCAAGAATCATAGAAACTTGCGTAAAAATAGTATCGCTAAGGATCTTATGGGGGTTGTGCAGTGTGATCCGGCGTATGATATCAAGTATGTTCAGTAAAATGTGAAGGACAAATATGGATATGAGATATCATACAATAAAGCAGCACTGACTTGAAGCGGGCAAGGAAAATGTGTATGGGACTTGGGAGAGCTCTTGTCAATACTTGCCTAAATTTATGGGGGCTCTACAGAAATACAATCCAGGAACAATTGTGGGGTGGTTCCCTAAAGAAATAGATGATTGTGGTGCGCATACATTCGGGTACATTTTCTGGGTGTTGAGGTCGTGCATCGAAGGTTTTAGACATTGTCGCAAGGTCATTAGTGTGGACAGAACACACTTTTATACTAAATACAAGCATAAGATGCTAATTGATGTGACTCTCGATGCAAACCAACACGTGTTACCTCTAGCATATGCTATTGTAGATGAGGAAAATTTTAGGTCATGGTATTGGTTTCTTAACATGGTGGCTAAATACGTGATTTGTGGCGCTGAGGGATGTGTCTTATTTTAGATCGCCATATGGGTATAATAAAAGCTATTGAACGTGTTCGAGTTTCAAGCACCTATGGAGTAGTACGAGGTTTTGTGCGAGACATGTGACATCTAATTTTAATAATTATTTTAAGAATATCGGACTCGAGGACTTGTGTTGGCAAGGCTGGTTCGAGGGATGAGTCTTCGTGCGTTTGAGAAAATAATGGGAGCAGATTAAATCACTTAACCCAGATGCTTACGAGTATTTGGCGGCGATTGATCCAAGTTTGTGGACACTCTGCTATGATGATGGGAAACAATGTGGAATTATGACTACAAACATGTCTGAATACATCAATGGAGTACTCAGGGGTGCCCGACGCCTTCCAATCACATCCATTGTGCGGATCACCTTTGCAAGGTTGGCTAAGTGTTGTTTAGATCGCATGGCGAATGCATCGCTAACTCAACAACGAAACCAAATTTGGCCAGATGATGTACACCATAGGTTTGACAAAATGCAGTACCTCGGATTACAACATATGGTGCAGATGTATGATTATACTGAACAAGTTGCAAGTGTCACACAAGTACCGGGTTCTCAACGTTCACATACCTTCAAAGTGAAGTTATCTACCAAAGAATGTTCATGCGGTCAGTGGAAGAATGATGGAATTTCATGTTCTCATGCAATGCAAGCTTGTCGCCATTTTAGGGTTGACCCAAGTACTTTTATGAAGCAATATTATACCACTAGCGCGTACTTGAGGACATATTCTGGAGGACATTTTGTACCATTGCCCGCGATGATGAGTGGAATGAGCCACCTTTTCAGATGCAACATAATCACTTTGGCGTCGTCTTTGTTAGGCGGCGTGGACGAGATACTACATCAAGAATTCATAATACGAAAACAATAATAGTGTAAGCCATTGGAGGGTAGGAGCGATTCGAAATTTGCATTCCAATGCAATTTTAAGTTCGTCGAGGTAAGTCAACGAGTTAAATATCTTCAAGCCCGCTATACTTTGTTCGCCAAAATGCTAAGTACGTCGGTTGTATATTGGGATCATAAACTCAATTTCGTGCACGCAGCGGCAACTCACTGGGCCACTTGGCGTTCGGTTAGTTAAATATTCTTATTTTCATCATGTGAGTTATATTATATACCATTATGTAATGTAAGTATATTAATCATTCATTTTCTTTAATTTTTAGGATGATGACACCGTTACTCCGGATGTTTATATGATGGAGGGAGAACCTTTATTTGATAAGCTCGAAATATTGTTTAAGATACTGAAGCCAGAAACACAAGGCTCAAGCAACTTGCTGGCTCACCCTAAACGTTACTTGCTATCACAATCTAATGTTGAGCAAGGAAGTTATTTTCATGCCAAGATTGATCGTGCAGTGTTCTTGTTGTTTGCGTACCGATTTCACATACTCATGTTGTAATGACATGTTGTATCTTATTTCAGTATTTTAATATGTAGTTTCCTTGCTTTTGTTTTTCATTATGTGGTGTAAACTTTTTTATGTAATCGCCTTTCGATTGAGTAATATTTCGATTTAGTAATATCCGAAAATTGTGTTTTTATATTTAAAATTCAATTTCGAAAATAATTATAAAAAAAATTCAGGTTGTAGGCGCCAGTCGAAGTGGCGCCTACGTGGCAGGAAAAAAAAGAAGTACTGTCAGGAGGCGCCACTTCTATGGGTACCTGCCTAGTGGGCGCCCCTCATAAGGGAGCCTACGCTTAATATTTTAATACGCCCCATTTTCACCCCCAATTTTGAAATTGCCACAAACAAAAAAATAACCCTCCACATAAGCCCTATTCCCTAATAGGGGTTAATAGAGTCGAGTCGACCTAAACATAGTACCCTTCAAATTTATTTGAATTTTATTTGAACTTTAAAATGTTTGAATTTGGTTTGATTATTAACTGAATCTTGCTCGAACGAGCTTTAGTCAAAACCGAACACGAATTAAGCTCGAGTAGTTTATAGTTTTACACATATTTTATTCTTTAACTAATCAAGTTAAGCTCGCGCCGAGCCTTATAACATATCGAGTAAAAATGTGTGTTTAATTTTGGTTTGTTATGTTAATGAATCAAGCTCAAAGTTTAATTTTGGTTTGTTATGTTAATGAATCAAGCTCAAATGAGCTTTTAAGGATTGATCTCGAATTAATCAAGTATCGAGTAGCTTGGTTCATTTTTCAGCCCTAGCCCTCGATTCAAACCTTCTAACTCATGCACTTCATGTATACATATATATTGGAAAATATATATTTAAAATGAATTATATACATATAGTGCGAATAAGTTATATGCGAGTATGCAACACACATTCCTCGGGAAAGCTTTCTCGGTGGGGGCGCACGACTTGTTGGAAAAGTAGTGAAGGAAATTGCACATTTGGGGGGAAATTTTCTTAGGACTTCGATTGTCTAATGACAAAAGTAAAAGTGGATTTTTGTTCTACTTCGTGAGAACATCGAAATTGAATATTTGTTTGTTCAAAATGATGTTTGGATGAAGGAGAAATTAAATCTTAAAGTGGAGTATTTGAATTAATTTATAAAGAAGAATTAACATGTGTTTGTCTTATTTGAAAGATGGGTTTGTCCCACATGAGAAAACAAATGCTTTTGAGACTAGTATATATAATGTTACCTTTTAGTAAGATGTAAGATTATATTACATAGAGGCAATCTCTACACGCACGCCCGTAGGGGGGGTGCAAATCACGGTCCGGTTCGGGCTCGAACCATTGACTTGTGTGCGAGCACGACCTGCGTACACAAATGCCACACCGAAATCGAGCCACATAGTCTAGCCTATGTTTGCAGATTTTAGTATTTTTGAAATTAAAAATTCTTTAACAATTTTTTTTTAATTTCGAATTTGAAAAATTCTGTAATAGATACAAATTTAATTCCAATACCTGTAACAGACAGATTAAATTTTAATCTGTTACAGAAGTAATTGTTGTATAACAGCAAAATATTAATTTCTCATCAGGTCATTTGGTCTTCTTTCAGCTCTATACATAGGTCAATTTTCCAGCAATCTAAAGACACTCTCAATATCTGCACTTTGATATATTTCTCTGCATATTATTCTTAAAATTCCTTTGGCCTCCTGCATATTTTGGTGATAATTTCCAGCGTAAATTCAGTTCGCCGGATAGAAAGGTAATCCGATTTTCCCGTCTTATCCTGGGAAACAGACGTCCAAAATATGGGACAAATATGTTTAAGGATAGTGTGTCAAACACATGATTCATGCCATTTCTACATTCTATAATTTTATTTATTCAAAGTTGTAATTCTGAAATTTTATTAAAATTTATTTTTTGATTATTCCAAATTATATAAATTGTACTGCGATTTTTGCTAACGACGCTTCCATAGTGGGTAAGGTAGATCAATCTCTGCCTCCATCTAAAAGTCGGTCATGAGCCGCCTTTTGTCTATGTCTCTCATGCACCGACAATCACTCTCCGTCGTGATAGGGTGCGGGTAGGTAAATGTAATTATGGATTTCATTCAAAACCTCGAGCATTACTCAACAAAAATAAGTAAATTTAAATACAAGACATTATGGTGTTTTACTAGTTTTAGAGAAAGAAAATGAAGCTTGCATATGAGCCATCCACATAAAGAGTAGACATGGTTAAGTGGGCAGTACAGAGAATCCATGCCTTTTTCAGCCGCATTTCCTCTATGGGCGTTTTTTTTCTTCCAGTTATCTTATTATTCAAATATTGAATTCTAATTAAGTTCCGAATTATATTATTATATATAATGTTATCATTCAAAATGACTATCCCTTACACATCTGCAGGGCGGCCCTGATTTTTTTGGGGCCCATGGTCAAGCAGAAAAATTGGGCTCCTTTCTTGGGTAGAAATATAATTTGAAGGAAAAAATAATATTTTTTTATAAGTTAGATTAAATTTTTTAGTATAATTGGGAAAATAAAATGATATTTGGTATTTTTTTTTCCTACTTTTTTGGGCCCCTATAAAAACAATTTAATAGTTATGTACCTATATATATATAAAGATGTAAAATTGGTACTTAAAATTTAGAGCGCCGGTGGTGAGTCGCCGCCATTGACTACTTTCAGGGCCGACCCTGCACATCTGAACGTCTAAACCAACATTTGACTACTTGAGCCCGAAGTAAGGTCATTATCATAAGTCAACGGCGAGCCTTCAAACTTCAAAATTCAATATCTAAGATTCTATCAAAAATTGTGAACATAAAATATGTTGGAATATAGTATTATGGGTTTTCTCATATTCTCTTATATTATATGTAATGTAGAATATTTTCTATAAATAACAGGGATAGATTCGTTAACCGTCTACGAACTTATTAGTTATTCTAACAAAAGATTTATTTGAATTAATTGATAAAGACGCACTTTATATATCTCGATCTAAACAAATACTTCGGTATCTCACTTTTGGAGAATTCTATAGGAAGATTTAGAGTTAATTGCAATTTTAGTCCTATAATTTTTAGGGGTTGACTTAGTCTTGCAATTTTTTGATCGTGGCAGTTTCGATCTTTGAAAATTTTGTCCTTTAGTCAAAATAACAATTACAATTCTATAACTTTCGGGAAGAATGACATACTGAAACACCCAACTAGGACCAGAATTGCATAAAATCAAAATTTGTAAAATAAAAAATCACATAATTTATATATCTCGATCTAAACAAATACTTCGGTATCTCACTTTTGGAGAATTCTATAGGAAGATTTAGAGTTAATTGCAATTTTAGTCCTATAATTTTTAGGGGTTGACTTAGTCTTGTAATTTATCGTGGCAGTTTCGATCTTTGAAAATTTTACCCTTTAGTCAAAATAACAATTCCAATTCTGTAACTTTCGGGAAGAATGACATACTGAAACACCCAACTAGGACCAGAATCGCCTAAAATCAAAATTTGTAAAATAAAAAATCACACAAATTTAGAACTTATGGGATCAAAATTGCTACCTACAAAAGAAATTGAATAAATGAGCGCAACTAATGTAATATATGGCGGATAGGATCTTCTATTTCAGGATAGTATTTCATCTCCTAATTCATTACATGGATGATTGGCATGTATATAGAAGTTATCATATTAAAATCCCACAATTTAGACTTATGCTCCAAATTAATATGATAACTTCTAATTTATACATATATCAATCATCTGTGCGGTAAAATATGAGATGAAAAATCATTTTGGAATAGAAGATCACATCTGAACATATGGTGAAATGGAATTAATGAAGAGAACCACAAATTAAGGATTTAGAAGACAAATTGGAAAAGGGAAAGAATAAGAACCACCCACACAAGCACAAGTCAAAACACTTTTATGATTACAAATTTTAATGGTTTAAAATCCTTGCATGATCACTACTATATATGATTCCCAAGATTATAAATACCAGAGAATAGGCCTCACTTAAAAACATTCTACTTCAGGGCAAAACAGAGAACAAATAGCCAAGGATACATAATTTACATATCATTTTTCTTTTTCAATGGCCAAATTCCAAAATCTCCATATGTTTCTTTTCTTTGTTCTTGCACTAGTTATAGTTTCCTGCATGGAAATTCAATTTTCCGAGGGAAGGCAACTAAAATCTGGGAAAAATGCTGATCACAAAGACGATTTATTCCAGGTCAGCACGGGACTGGAAAAGATGTTCCGACGAATATTGAATAATAATGCGCATTTTTTTGAACGCACATCACCAGGAAATAGTCCTGGAGTTGGGCATCATCTTCCAGGCCAAAAAGATGATTATAAAGTACTAGGACATAGCCCTGGTATTGGTCATTCAATCGGAAACGTAGATGTGAAAACGAAGCGTTGAAAATATGTTGAATATTTACGAGTATTGACTTGTAATTATATCTGGTTTGTGAATTCAGGTTCTTTATTGTCTTAGATTTGCATATATATGTCGGGTTTGGCTTCAATTGAATTGTGTTTTTATGTATATCTACTAGAAAACCATGGGACAGCTTATTCAGCTGCCCTGGAGTAATAAACGTCGCAATTTGCGTTCTTTCTCTCATGTGTTGTTGATCGTTTAGCTGTATTTACATGTGTTATTCATTTAAACAGATGGAATATGAAGTGAAATATGAAATGGAGCAGGAAATCTCAACTCATCGTGCATGTTTTTAAATAATTGTCATGCATGCGTGCCTATCAATATTATTTAGGGATAATTACAAAAACACCCCTGAGGTTTGGGCTAATTACAAAAAAACACACTCTTTAGTAACAGATGATCTCATTCGGATTCAGTGGGCTTTGTTTGAGAGGGTTTTGATTTCCGTTTATATCAGTTTTAGTTTTTTATCAGACACAGTTAATTTGAGAAAATCTTTCAATATGATATTCCCAGAAAATAAAAGTAGACGAAATGAAAGGACAATCAATCATAACGTATATTGACAATTGTACTTTTTCCTCAGCCTATATAAGAGAAGAGTACTAAGCCTCATGTAAGACGGCCTACGGATTTGAATCATGAGATGATCCAACCTATTTACAAACCAAAATAAATTAGATGTGAATTTAAATGTGTTAGCTAATATGGGTCATTTTATGACTCATCTCACGAAATTAAATTCGTAAAACCGTTTTATATGAGTTTTTGTCTATAAATTAAGAATACAGTCGCTCAATGAAAGTGGTTTAATTACATTAATAATTTTAAAATAACTGTCACATCTCCCAGATCCTATCTTACATTTACAAAAATGATTGTGGTGACTCAACTAATAAAATAAAACCTTCCATAAAATTAAAAAATAGCTAATAAAATAAAAATCCCAAGTCTGGACTAGGAGTTTTTATGGTTAATAGAACTTTGATTTCCAGAAATCACAAATAGCTAATTCATATGGGTCAGAGGTGATCATCATTATTTATTTGGGTTGTTTTAAATTGATAATTATAAAATAGAATATTGTATAATTCTCTATCATTAGACCACATTAATTACTTTGTGATCTTTTAATTTCATGACATTGACGTTTTGACCAGGTATTAAACAACAATAAAAATGTAATCAGCCGCAATGGACCTCATAGGTTATTCGAGCTATCTTTATTTAGTGCCCTTTGAAGAATATGATGTTAGCTTTTCAAATTTTTGTTGTTCCGTGGTGTTGGGCAAAACTGTTTGTATAGTCTACTAAATAGACAATCTCAGAGATTTAGTCAATACTATTAGAGATTTTAAAAATTGGACCACTAAGTGAAGGTAATTTGAACATTTGGTCCACTGACCGCCATAACAGGTAAAAATGATTGGTATGCTACAATGAATTTCTTATCTTTTTGCTTTTTTTTGAGGAATTTTTTTTTTTTTTTTTGCTGATTGGCATCAATATGTGGCATTTTGGAAGGAAAATGTAGTATTTTCAATATAAATTAGAGAAAAATATAAGATTTATTATGAATTAATGAAAATAGTTTACATAATATATTTAAATTATTTATTAATTTGAAAAAAATAATTAAAAAATTCCGTGAAAGAATAATGTTAATAAAATTTTACATATTTAATTGGACAAAAATATTCGAAATTATAAAATAAAAAATTGTTTATATCATAAAATTAAATTACTTCTTAATGTTAGTATTTTTAAAATATTAGACTTAAAATATAGAAAATTATATCTAATTCAACTAAAAATACAATTTATTGTGGTAAAACGAAAATAAAAAATATATTATATATTTATTAATCTTTAATTATAGAAAAATTCAAACTTTAGTCCAAACATAAAAATTATAACAATAATAATAAATAAATAAATATTGATAAATTTAATATTTGAAATGAGTATACTTTTTCCTTTAATTCAAACTTTAAGTAAATTTAAATTACATGATGGTATTAATTGATACAACAATTTATGTCTAATATTTCAATTACTTATTACAAAAATTCAACTTGAAATTAAATAAAAATACCAAAACAACAACTTCCCAAAACCCTAAAATTTAAAAGGCGGTGGACGAAATTGGATAGGAAGAAGAAGTAGGAAAAAAAAAGAATTTAAAAAACAAGAAAAAATAGAAAATATTGTGTTGGCAATTTAAATGCCCATTTGGCATTTTTTCCCCATTTCAATTGCCTTGTAAACTGCTTTCTCATAAGTTTTAATTAGAAATTTAAGTTTTAAAAGAAAAAAATCCACATCATTATATGTCACTTTTACCAGTTGTAGCCAGTGAGTGGACTAATATAAAAAATTCTCAAAAGTCTGGACTAAATCTTTGAGGTCGTCCACTAAGTGGATGAAAAGAATATTTTTGTCCAAAGTTTTGTACAAACATTAAATAATAAGAAACAAGCTATGGGGGCACGTGCCCAGCTATACCTATGTTAGTGTTAGTGGGTGCAAATTTATATACATGATGTTGCACGGAGTGGCTCGTATACATCAAAAAAGTGTGGGTGAACTCTGCGTGTTGGGAGCTAGTGTGGGATCACAGTGGAAATGCATCAGTCATCACGGGATCCTTAGCGAGATTCTAAAAATGAGCTCTTATAGTGACCAGATCTTTTGTATCTTAATATGTTATCTAAATCAAAGACCGAAAAATCAATTGCAATATTAATTATTCAATAATAATCAAGTGAAATAATTACTTTAGTAAAACACCACGATTAATTAAGAAAAGTAATATGCCGACAAGATAACAATTATGCATCAACTAACAAACTAATACTCATATTTAGTACAATCAATAAGCGAAAACTAATGTTCATGACATGAGGGAGAAAATAGTGAGTTGGGGGTGCAGGGCGTGACTCTCGAGGAAAGAAGTACTAAGGGATTGGAACTTTAAGCTCCAGCTTGTTGAGCATATCCTTAGGTAAGGCCCTATGCAAGATTCCCACATACGATGATATGGTATCACTCTGATTGTAGTTCTAATGTTGAATTCAGCTCTTAAATGGGTCCTTCTAAAAACAAAAACCTCTTAAATGGGTCATTACCCGCGTTACAAAAAATTGTTAATAGTGTCAGGGGATTGACTGATGAGTGTAAAATATACGTGCATTTAAGGGTTTAAAATGATATATTTTTGATGCATTTGCACGCATATTCAGTGTGTTTTGGACGGTTTCCTTTGTTGGACGTGATACTGCGTATTCTTGAAACTTCTTACAGGAAATTAAGCTTAATTGGGTAAAAAGAGATATGGCGTTCCAAAGTATAGGTCAAGAGCTAAGATACAAGCAAATATGTGAATGAGAGAAGCATGGACGATCAAACAAAAGGAAATTTCCTTAAAAAACGTCCAAATGCGCTAATCAGTTTCCAACACTGGCAGGGTTTAGTATATTGGTCATAACTTTCTCTACAAAATTGCTATTGAGGTGATTCATCTGGCTATGGAAAATATATGAGAAAGAGATACAACTTTCATGAAGAACCCAGGAGCAAATTCGAACAAAAACTCGTCACCCGGCCGGACCGTGTGGTATCACACGGCCGTGTGAAAATACCGGTGTGGAATGACACAACCATGTGAAAAGGGGCGAAAATAGGGGACGAAACCAAGCTTGCAAGACCCGACCATGTGAGCCTGCACGACCTGACCATGTGAGCCCACACGGTCGTGTGGTATTGGGCAAAAATCCACACAACCGTGTGGTGCCACATGGCCAGGCCGGGTGGGACTTTGGCAAACACATTTTCGGAGTTCTTTCCCGTTCTAACTCTACAAGTGACCTCTCCAAGAACCTATATAAAGGAGACCAAGGCTTGAACAAATTTTCATCATCATACATCATTCAAAGATCACTTCATACACAACACAACACATCAAATTACACAAGAACACAAGATTCGAAGATCTGAGAGAGGAGGACTATGTAGCGAGGAACACCACTAGGCATTTCGCATCTACGAGAGCACAAGAGCTTCAAAAGCGTAGGAGGGGAATCCATCCTGACAAGAAGGAGTTTTATTTCTATGTCTAGATCTCTTTTGTGCTTAAACGATGTCATAATGTTGATTTCAAATTTGTCTATGAATTTGTTATCGATGTTTGGCTAATCTTTTGGATTTTAGGGGCATAATCAAAACTGTGGATTCATATTAAATCTTGATTAATTGTTTCCTTAATTGATTCATGTGTTCTATTTAGAGCTGTCAAAAGACCGGGCCGGGCCAGCCCGGCCCGAGCCCACCGGGCTTTCCGAAAAAATCGGTAGGGCGAAACATTGGCAATTTTGGAAATGGGGAATCCGGACCCAATCTAAAAATGAAAATTACTTTGAAAAAGTCGGGCTTTTCGGGCTAGCCCATCGGGCCGGGCTTTTGAGGCCCGACTTTTTTCGGGCCTAGAAAAATAGAGCCCAGCCCATTAGAAAATAGAAATTTGGTTGGTAAGACTGACGACCCGATTAATGACTCTAGTTCTATTTTATGAACTCGAGTGTTATTCTTAATTGCTTATTATTTGGCCAATAATTTGCATGTCATATTTGTTAGTGCGAAATTTGGAAGAGGAGTTTTAACAAAGACATAAATCGAATTCAGACATAAACGGGTGTATCGAGTTGGGAGACCTACAACTGTTTGTGGGGTGTCATTCAATTCATAGATCTTTTGGGAGTTAATAATAGTTGTATCGAGTCGGGAGACCTACAATTATTATTAATCTACTGTTTATGCGTCGCCCGGGAGGGGGAATAGACTAAATTAGGAATTGAACCCATAGAATTGCAAGAATTAGTTTTGAAACTTTAATTGGATTTAATATTGAAGAAATATGTTGAAATTATGAGCCTAAGGTTGCTCCTGTAGTTTTTGAAAATACTTGTGGGGTTCGCAAATTTATTTGTTTTTCTCTTTATTTTCGATTTTTACTCTGAACTTGATATTCTGTCGCTTCAATAAAATTGGAATGCGGTTTTATTATAGCATAAGTGTTTCACATATCAATCCCTGAGGAATACGACATTGCTTGTCATTATTCTATAAACTATATTGTACACTTGCAGTTGTATGATCCAAATATTTTTGGCGAACATTAACCCGTAAAATGCTTCGATGCTCAAATCAGTTCCAGAGCAAGTAAAGAACATGCCAAAGAACTGTGCATAGTAAATTGAGTATCTTTGGACTATAAAAATTAGTAGTATTTACAATAAGGGGTCTTTGATGGCTTTTTGGCTTTAGAACCTTAACGGCCTCAATTTGAGTATTATCATCCAAATTAATTCAATAACTAGTATTATCCGTATCATTGAATTTATGGGGTCTTTATTTATCTTTCGGTCTATAATTCGAAAAATTTCCTTGGATCGCCTATAGTGCTAATCCGAAATATAGCCCATCAATATATATATATATATATATATATAGGATTTGGTTCAAATGAGACCACCCTCCTTAGGTGAGACAGTGTGGACTCATCTTACCCATTGATCTTAAAAAATGAAGGGATGTGATTAATTCAGTTTTTTAATTATTTCTTAATTTTTGCTGATTTTAAGGGTAAGATTGTAATTTTGTAATTCAAATTAGTGGTCCCAAGATTTTTATGGTGAAATTGACACTCATAGGATTTTGTGGCGAATTTTAAGGAACCTGTTATCTTTCCAAATATTTTTATTTTCAAACATAGTTAGGGTTCTTCTCTTTGCATAATTAGACATCAAATAATGCATATTTAGTTATTTTGTTGGCACTTTTTCTGAAACAAGACATAATTGAATATAACGTCTTTGCATATGTAGTTATACTACTGCTTTGCATAAATAGGTTCAATATAATGTATATTTAGTTATGAAAATGTGATATTGCTTTTGGAAATTATAAAAATGGGATGTTACATAATGTACTGCATATTTAATTATTCCACAATGCATAGATAGTTTCTAGATAATACATAGTTAGTTGATTTTGTTGCATAGTTTATGACGTCTTGCATAGTTGGATATACTGTACTACATATTAGTTGTTTTATGATGCATAGATAGTTTTCAGATAATGCATATTTAGTTGAGTTTTGTTGCATATTTAGTTTTCGAACTCAATGTTCGTTATTTCTCTGTATTGCACCGATTTTTCTTGTTTTTTCTCTGTAATTTTCATGAACTGTAATTTTCGAGTTCTTCACAATTTTCTTTATTTGCGTTAATGGAGGAATGAGAGAGAGAGAGAGAGAGAGACGTGAGATTGGGAAAATTGGGAGATGTATGAGAGAGAAACTGATTTGATTCCATTTTTGTAACTAACTTGTTATGTTATATTACCCTACTACCCTTATATTGATTAAATTAATATTTTAATATATTTTTTATCCATTAAATCATACTCATTGATTAATAGTGGGGGATGGTTGAGATTAGTCCATTGTGTCTCACTAGAGACATGGTCTCACTTGATCCTCCTCATATATATATATATATATATATATATATATATATATATATGATTTGGTTCAAATGAGACCACCCTCCATAGGTGAGACAGTGTGGACTCATCTTACCCATTGATCTTAAAAAATAAAAGGGATGTGATTAATTCAGTTTTTTTAATTATTTTCTAATTTTTGATTTTAAGGGTAAGATTGTAATTTTGTAATTCAAATTAGTGGTCCCAAATGGATTTTATGGGTGAAATAGACACTAGGATTTTGTGGCGGATTTTAAGGAACTGTTGTTTTCTTTCCAAATATTTTTATTTTCAAAGATAGTTAGAGTTCTTCTCTTTGCATAATTAGACATCAAATAATGCATATTTAGTTATTTTGTTGGCACTTTGTTTTACAAAAACAAGACATAATTGAATATAACGTCTTTGCGTATGTAGTTATACTACCTTTGCATAAATAAGTTCAATATAATGTACATTTAGTTATAAAAATGGGATGTTGCTTTTGGAAATTATAAAAATGAGATGTTACATAATGTCTTTGCATATTTAGTTATTCCACAATGCATAGATAATTTCTAGATAATACATAATTAGTTGATTTTGTTGCATAGTTTATGACGTCTTGCATAATTGGATATCTTGTACTACATATTAGTTTTTTACGTTGCATAGATAGTTTTCGATAATGCATATTTAGTTGAGTTTTGTTGCATATTTAGTTTTCGAACTCACATTCGTTATTTCTCCGTAATATTACACCGATTTTTCTTATTTTTTTTTTCGTAATTTTCGAGTTCTTCACGAGTTTTTCTTTCTTTGCGTTAATGGAGGAATGAGAGAGAGAGAGAGAGAGAGAGAGAGAGAGAGAGCGTGAGATTTGAGAAATTGGAGATGTATGAGAGAAAAAAAGATTTGATTCCATTTTTGTAAGTAACTTGTTATGTTATTTTACCCTACTATCCTTATATTGATTAAATTAATATTTTAATATATTTTTATCCATTAAATCATACCCATTGATTAATAGTGAGGGATGGTTGAGATTAGTCCATTGTGTCTCACCTAGAGACATGGTCTCACTTGATCCTCCCCTATATATATATATATATATATATATATATATATATATATATATATATATTATATCTGTGTGTGTAATAGAATGGAATCACAGGTCATATCATAAATGCATAATCCGCAAAGCTGTTATAGAACACAAATTAAAAAAACAGATTTGAGTTGGTGGAATTTTTGGTTGCAGGGCCGCAGGCAAATGCAGCATTAACTTTACGTTAATGTCTTTGTTTCTTGTATGTTTGGTCCAAAATATGGAACACAAATGGCATGTGGATGTGTTTTTTATGCCATTTTCAGCAGAACAAAGTCATATGCTCAGAACCTACCCACGGACAAAATACAATTTTAGGAAAATAAGGAAGAATTCTTTTTCAGACTTTAATATCTGTAGTTAAGTGAATCATTATATATATATATATATAGGGTTATATGAGACCACCTCTTAGGATAAGTCCATAGAGACCAATTCTAGCCACATATCTAGATTTTTCAATGGTTGTGATTTTAGAGCTAAAAATTCAGATTAAATGTTGGTAATTAGAGAAAGGGGTAAATTAGTCATCCTACAAAATTACCCAATATTCATGGGATTTTGTTCACATTATGATCACACAATCTATGCAAATCTCACGTCAAATTCAACGTGAACAAATCTCATCTTTCTTCTTCTTCAATGCACTACTGTGTAATCATTCATCATTCTTCTTCAACGCACTATTGTGTGAAAAATGTTGCAGACAATTTGCCATAGTTGCTAGAGCTTGACTTCAGTTCAAAGTTTGCTTATAAAGATGTAATTTGTTGCTTGTGTAGATGTGTCATGGTTTATATACCATTAGCTACATAAGCAAGTCATAAGCAACAATCCGATACTACATAAGCAACAATTCAATACTACATAAGCAACAAATATACACTACGTATGCACCACGAATACATTAACTACATAAGCAAGTCATAGCGACAAACCCATACTACATAAGCAACAAGTCTATACTACATAAGCAACGAATATACACTACGTATGCACCACGGATACATTAACTACATAAGCAAGTCATAAGCAACAAACTCATACTATATAAGCAACAAGTCTATATTACATAAGCAACGAATATAAACTACGTATGCACCACGAATACATTAACTATATAAGCAAGTCATAAGCAACAAACCCATACTACATAAGCGATAAGCCTATACTACATAAGCAATGAATATACACTACACATGCATCACAGATACATTAACTACATAAGCAACAACCCTATACTACATAAGCAACAGAGAATTTTTTTGAAGCGAAATCTTTGGAGAGAGAGTGTGCGTGAAGAGTGGGTGAAATCGCGTGAAAGAGGGAATGAAATCTTAGTAATCGATTCTAAAGTGCCAAATTACCACCCTACCCTTTTTAATTGAAACAAAAAAATAAACATAAAAAAGCCCTAAAAATCTGGACCACCCAAAATTGTTGATCTATGGTTAGGATGTGTCCTCATGGACTCACCCCAGTAGGAGGACCTATTTGATCCATATCCTATATATATATATATATATATAGGGATGAGATCTCATGTGACAGACTCTTACCATGTGGCAGTGTGGACATATACCATCCATACATCATATTTAATCAATGGTTCAGATTAGGCCTTAAAATACACCATTTTTTAATTTTTTTATGTGTAAAAAGGACAAATCAATAACTAACAAAATGGTGTAAATATAATACCATATTTATTTTTCTAAAATCAAGGGATATATTCAATATCACCTTTCCATAATAGACACACCTAATCATGAGCCAAAAAAATGGATTCACCCTCTAATTCACTCTTCATTGACACACTACAGCAAGAAAAAAAAATTGCATCAGAATCACAAAAACAATCCCTATCCACAATTTTTGAACGACAAAGAAGGTGTTTGACATGGTAGATATGCGTATTTTGGTATACAAATATTTATAATGTTGTGCTCTGGCCGCATTATTTCGTGTATAGATATGTATATTTTGGTGCTAATATAACATGAAATATGACGTGTTTGGATGTTTATTTGAGACTAAACGTTGGTACTTAAATTGGTATAAAAATATTGACAATATTGTACATTGGAAGCATATTTTGGTGTATACATGTGCATACTTTGGTGCTTTATAATCATAAAAATATGGTATAAAAATAATTCCATTACGGTAACCTGAAATTATATTTTGGTGTACACTTGTCCAATATTTGGTGATAAATATAAGTATTCAGTAGTGCATTGTTAGATGTTTAATTGAGAATAATGTATACTAATATTGACAATATTGTATATTTTGAAAATTATTTTATGTATACATTTGATTGATTTGGTGTGCAAATATGCATATTTTTCAACATTACGTGTTGTCTGATAACACCCACGTGCTTGTAAATATCGAGAGAACATATCCAACTGAAAAATACATAAAACAAAATTGCCGGAAAAAAAATAATGTTAACATCGAACAAGTCAATCAAAAAAGGAAAAAGGATGCAGCAAATGCATTTGTGTGTCGCATATAAACTAACAGTATACCAACATTGCCTACATGTATACCAATCTATAGTTAAGTTTTCATCAATTCATATCTACAATTAAAATAAAAACAAAGAACTAATTGTATACCAACTATTTACTAAATGTATACCAACTTATAGCTAAGTTTTCATCAATTCATTTCCACGGGTACAATAAAACAAAATGGGCCAAAAAAATAAGGTACAATTCCTCAGTTTGGGCATCGGAGATTTCAAAGCAGATTTGGCAGTCTTGGACCTCTTGTTAACATTACGGGCACATTCGCTCGGCCATGGAGATGCAGGTCTTTTTATGTTTCCTATTGCCATTGAAAATTATAACCCTGGTATTCAGAATGAGAAACATGAACTATATTAAAGAATGTGGAACTCAAGCACAATATATCAAAAAAAAATACACCAATTAAACTAATTGGGTACTGTATGAACTCTAATTGTATACGAAAATATTGTTATTTAAACACCATTTGTCATATCAATAACATAAACATTACACAAACTATTAACTAAATATACATCGTTTTTACCTAATTTTATACCAACAATATCTCTACCAAATCTGTGCTATTTTGAATAAATATAACTCAGCAAAAACAAAAAAAAAAAAGAAATTCTGTAAAATCGAAGATCAAAACCCTAGGTACTTCAAAATAAAAAAAAATAAAAAAGTTTCTTCTCTACTTACTGCAAATTACTCCAAAAACCCATAAAAGACATCAACATGTTTCAACAGAAAAAGAAAAAAAATTAAGGGTTAAACCCTTTCTACCAAAATCTACAACCAAACAAAAGGAAAAAAAAGAACCAGACTCTTACTTTTACCAATAATTTGAATGGCGTTTTGGTTTTTGATATCGAAAATACCCTAACACGCTTCGAAATTGAAACAAAACTGATGGGTCTCAACGGTCGTCCGGCAGAATGAAGAAGAAATAGAAGAAAATGGCGTCTGATAGAATGAAGAAGAAAGAGAAGAAGAAAAAAAGAGTTTTGGTTTTGTGTGAAAAGAAGAATGCATAAAAGGGGAGAGATTAATTGAAATCCCAAAGAAGGGGGGATTATGGGGGTTACCATAACTGCCGTGTGATTTTATTTATAAAATGACCATTTTGCCCTTAAATGGGCAATATTAAATGTAAAAAAAACCGAAAAAAACTTAGCCTTAGGATTAAACAGATTAATGGCTTATTAGATTGGTCCACACTGCCGCATGGTAAGGCCCTTGCCACATATGATCTTATCCCTATATATATATATATATATATATATATATATATATATATATATATGGAGGATCAAGTGAGACCACCCTCTTAAGTGAGACAGTGTGAGCTAGAATTAATATATGATAATAATAGATTAACCAATTAATTAAATTCCAATATGGGTAAAATTGTCAAACAAAAACGTGTGGGAACCTTCCAATATGGAATCAGATATGGAGCGAGAGAGAGAGAGAGAGAGAGAGAGAGAGAGACAGACAGACAGACAGAGAGAGAGAGAGAGAATCGTGCTCATTAATTTGTTGAGACCGTATATGTGCTCGCTCATTATTCTACTGCATATTTAACATATATTTAATGCATATTTAATACTATTATATTGCATATTTAACATATATATACTACATATTAAAATTGTCAAACAAAAAATGTGGGGATAGTGAATTAAAGAATTAATTATAATTTATATGAAATATTTTTATTCAAACAAATAAGTTTATTGAAATGTTTTATATTATCATAAGTAAAAATATGAAAAATTAAAATTAAAGTCAAATTATATTTTAATTTATATGAGCTTTAGGGATGGCAATTTGAACGCTGCGCGTACACATCTTGTTTGGGTCGTCCCACCCGTGACCCAGGGCGAGGTGGGTCTCGTATCATTTCGGTCTCGGCCCGCTTACAATTTTTATTTTAAAAATATATTTTAATATATATTTTGAATATATAATATATATTATAATATATATATAACTTTTATGTATTGTTATAATATATCTTATATTTATAAATTGATAATAATAAATTTTGTAAATAATATTTTATAAATATATAATTTTTTCATTTTTTTATTTAATTTAATTTAAAATGGGGCAGAATGGGTCAACCTACCCCCGCCCCGTTCTAGGCACGGGGCGGGTCTGAGTCCTGGTTGACCCGACCTAACCCGCCCCATTGTCATCCCTAACGAGCTTACTATCGAGCCTATTCACGAACTTACAAATGAGCATGTTCACGAGCTAACGAACCGAATATCTCTAAGTTTGAGTTTGATTCGTTTATTTTAACGAGCCTCATTAAACAAACTCGAATGAACTTTTATCGAATCGAGCTCCGAATAGCTCACGAGCGGCTTGGTTCATTTGTAGCCTTAAAGAAAATGGTAACATATGAAGCCCAAAAAACAAACACTTAACTGGAAAATGGAATTTAATTCAGATTCATTATAGACCGCCATGGGTTTGTTTTCAATTATATATAGCAAAATAATAAGGGTAATTGACAGAAATATCCATCTTTTTTAAGTCAATGTCAGTCTTTTATGCTCCCGCTCTTTTTTTTTAACACAACAATACGCTCCAACAAAAATTCCCGGACATTTTTACGCTTTGTTTCAACATTATTTCTAATATGTTTCAACAACCAAAAAATAAGCCAGAAACAATATAGAAACACCATGTGAGCAAAAATGGTTAAATATAAGTAAAAATTGTATTTCAACATCAAAAACTTCATGGAAACAACAAAGAAACATCGGAATAACATTAAAAATGATATGGAAACAACCCAGAAACAACATAAAAAAATATTTAATACACCACATGAATAAAAAGAGCTTAAAAATAGGTAAAAAAAAATATATTTATACATTGAAAACTAAATGAAAACAACAAAAAATAATTATTAGAACAACATTAAAAATATTATAGAACAACACCGAAATAATAGAAACATGTACAAAATAATATATGAATAAAAAACAACATAAAAAATAGGCTAAAGTTGTTTTGAAACATCAAAACAACAAAGAAACAACATAGAAACAACAAAAAAATAAATTTAAACAATATCGAAACAACTTATATAACATTTAAAACAATGCCGGAACAAAAAAAAACGAAAAAAATAAAAATAACTAGAAAAATATGCAGGAGCGTAAAACAAATAGGTACAAAAGTAAAAAATTATGTGCAAAAATAATAAGAGCGTATTGTGTGGTATGAGGACCAAAATTAGCGTATTCCATGTAATTTCCCAAATAATAAATACATGCATACAAAAACAATATGCATACAATATCAAAAAAGAATATAAAATACAAATTCAAATTCGTACATTGTTATACCCAACAACCAAAATACAAATATGATTTATAGAGTATTCTAGTATAAATGAAATGTTTATTTGCAACATACATATATGTCTTGTAATTAATTAAATGACTAAATCAAGACAAAAACATTATAAAATTAATCATATATAAACATAAATAATGTACATAGCATGGTGGGCCCCGTGGGACTAGTGACGAAGCTAGGAATTTGATTCAGGGAGCCCAACTGCCATTAGTATAAAAATGAAATACAAAACGACAACTCTAAAAATAAAACTACAAATAAGTATCAATTAGTATTCAAATTAAAATAATAGGATACAGCTTGGGTAGTGAACTCTTGATAATGTTGATTGTCAAAAATACCTTTTCCACCATGATAGTGGCAATTAGTAAGATAATGACTACTTAACCCTAGATTTTACGCCTTGAAGAAGAACCTTAAATCCCAAAAGAGACACGTAGAGACACAACGGAATAATGCCAAGATTCGAGCTCAAGTTAGTGGAGCAAAAAAAAAAATAGTACAAAATTTTGAGGGAAAAAAAACAAAATGAATGACTCAAATATTTTATAAGATTCACAATGGAAAGGGTAAAAAAAAGAATCAAGATATTGAAGACTCTGTTTTTGTATTATAAAGTGTTCAATAATAGTCAATTTTTCTCTACTTTCTGTAATTTCTTCTTTTTAACTATATATACTGAAATTACAAAAAACCCCTAGATTTTTTTAAAATTCTAGGGGGGCCAGTGACCCCCTTGGCCCCAATGTGTTGTCGTCCCTGGTGGGACCAATTATCTTCCTCGAACCCATAAGCCTTATATGGTGATGTTTCCAAGATTCATTATATTTCCACTTTCTAATGTTGGAAAATGAATTTTGAGATTTATTGGTTATCATGTGAAAACTAGAATCATGTTTGGATAAATGAATGAGAATAAGTTTTATGTAGTTTGGAAATGAGATTATATTTGGTTGATTAGTTTTGAAGTAGTATTTTATGTATATAATAATTTGGAATGTTGATAGTAATTGAACATATTATATGAACATATAATATTATATTTATAAGATTGTAGGGTACGTAGTGTATCCCATTATATAGATATAATTAAAAAATAGTAATATTTAAGTAGATATAATTGATAATGTTGTGTCCCATTATATAAATATAATTAAAAGTAGTAGTATTTTAAGTATATATAGTTGATAATGGTTGATCCCACACGTATAATTAGATGAGAAAATGAGAATAGTGATTGATTAGTGATGTAGAGTAGTGTATATGGTTAAAAATTGAAATTATAGGTTTGGGATATTGTTTTATGTGAAAAATGAAAAGTAAAAATGATAATTTCAATTTGAAATTTTATAAACAAAAATAATTCCATTTTTATAAATAGTTGAAAATTAGAAATGTCACTTAGAAACATAAACAAACAACACCATAGCGTTTTAAAATAGACTCAAAATCGCCCTAACACCCGTATGTTTCATCGGCTTTAACCCACCATAAATAGGTGTGTTCATTACAATTCCAAATCCGCACTGATGGAGTTTACTAATTTAGTCAACTCATATTTGGTTTTGCCTTTATGGAAAATTACTCGTGTTTGCATGATTAGATTTTTCCCATATGTTGTAAATATGTTTCAGTAAGTTTTTATTAGTTTTATTATTATAGGAGTAGTAGTAAGTTGTTTTATGATGAATATCGATGCTTAGTTTAAGGAATTAACTAACCCACTACCCATGTTTTGTAGTAGTTTTTCCACTTTCTTTTTACTAAGTTTTGGAGTTACTTTTGGGCTCTATATTTAGGAAGGTTGGAGGCTGAGGATGAATTTCGTGGAGCCTGAGCTAGAGCCAAATTAGAAAGAGTTTTCAAAGTAAATGCATAAAATAATTCAAAAACAGGTTGAGCGTAACTGTTCTACAGGTGTTGCACAGAATGTTAGCATTACAATCTGCTACATCTCTCTATATCACTATGTTCTTGAGTTATTGAAGTGCTGAGATCCGTTGTTGAGAGTCAAAGTCATAAGAAAAGAGTTGATTTGAATTTTTTTATACAAGAGTGTTGGGAAGATGTCTAGTATGTTCAGCCTTTTGCACCTTTCTTCTTTGTACTTCTCATTGATTTTTGAGAGACAAGTGATACATAGGTCAGGTTTAGTTGTTCTCTTACTTTTACGGTAGAATTGTGAGTTGGAGATCAATTACTACAATTGGAAAGTCTTTGGCTTGTTCTTCATTGTTTGTAATCAACATTTTACTTACTGATTTTTTGCTTAAGGGTTATGTACTTGTGCAAAAACTCAAACCTTATTCTCATATGTGTCTTTTCTTTTAATATTGTGTTCATCTCATTCGTTTGTCTTTCATTCCACCTTTCATTGTACTATGCATTAGATTTTTGCCATAAAGCTATCCGCTGTGACACGTTAAGTGTTGGCAATATTTTGCACGACACATGAACACTGAGAAACATAAATTAGCCCCCAAATTCAAACACGTACCCATCCCATTGTTATTCCTAATTTGTCCAAATTTCAATTCTTGAATCTATTTCTACCATTTTTAATTAATTATTGCATGAACTCTCCCACACGGAATCTTCTTAGGTGCTGGGGACCTCACATAGTCACATACATTAATCTTTCAGCTTTTTAACTCCATAAATACCCGACCAAAAGAATTCTTACAACATATATAGTTTCCTCTTTCTTCTCAAACATCATCAAATTTCCCTTTCTTCTAATATTTAGAAGGAAAAGAAATACATAATATTGTTAGAGCCCAAATGGTCAAAACTTTTGCTTGTTTGATATTCATAATTGCTATTCTATCAAACCACGTTTTTCTAACCGAAGGACGAAATTTGATTGCAGGGAAAAGTTTGTTCGATGAAAAAGCCAATCATGGCAATAATGTTGCGAGGCCTTCACATTTGGGGAGGCATAGATATGTACTTAATGAAGGATATGATGATTCTTTTCGACCTACGACGCCTGGTAATAGTCCTGGTATAGGACATTCTAAGCATGATTAAGAATCATGGTGTACTTAGTAGTTTAGTTTCTTATTTTATGTCCATGCATTAAAGATTTCGCAATTTGTAAATTTCACCTTCTTTTGTGTAACTTGCTTTGATTGCTATATATGGAGTGTACTTGTATTTGTAGATTGGCAAAAACTTGTATAAGGGCGATATTTTTAATATAAAAAATGATACTTTTGGTGTAAAAAGTGATACATTGTCTGAATATACTAAAATTAAGTGTATTCAGACAAAGTATATATATCACTTTTTATACTATAAAAATCACATTTTATATTAAAAATATCAATTTTTACCCTAAAAGTGTAATCTATCGCACCGTGCAACAATGCTACGAGAGACCCACTCACGTAGATTTTACTTAACTAATCTGATCAAGTTCTTCTATTTATGGGATTTTCGCGTTTTTTATATCATTGTACATATAAAGAAAATACCCGCGTCCTTCAAAAATTCTTATAAGGGCCAAGTGTGAAAAAAATCATATGGTCCAAATTTATGTCATATCAACATATTAAAATCTCATTGGTGACATGAATATTCCAATCATTTGATAGTTTGCACACGGGTCCACTGGCGGAGACAGGGCTGGGCCAGTCTGGGCCCTGGCCCAGCCCATTTTTTTTTAAAAAAAAATTAGTGAGGATTTTAAAAAAAAAAAAATTAGTTATAATTTGTATTAATTTTTCTTTAATTTTCTATCCGGCCCACCCCATTTTCGTGTATCGGCCCACCCTGGCTCCGCCCTTGCACACGGCCTAATTTGTATTTAATATGGCAAACGTTACTATGGAGTCCAAGCGTGTAAAAGGGTGCAAACGAGTCAAACATATTATTGTTCAAGTTTTGTTGGATATTTATCGAGCTTCAAAAATTATATTTGCTTGGTTTGCATGGTTATTAATGCTTCGAGCTTGAACGAGCTATAGTCGAGCCGAACACGAATCGAACTTGAGTAGCTTGATATTTTCGGCAAAATTGCTTTTTTGGTCAGATTAAGTTGATTTCGATTTCGCTTTTAGTCCTTTAATTTTTATGGGTTGCGTTTGGCAAACACTAACTTTTCTAAACCTGCACATTTAGTCCGATTTCAAAATTTTGGGGATATCTTATCCCTAAAATGCTGAGTTTGGCCATTTTTCCTTGAAAAGACTATTTTGTCCCTTTTTTGGAAAATTAAAATTAAAGAAAAAATAGAAAAATAATAATAAATTAAATAAATAAATAAATAAATAAACTTAAATTAAATTAAATAAAATGGTCGAACATATATTTTTATATTTTTCAACATTAAATAAAATTATATAAAAAATAGAAAATAAAAATAATAGAAATTTATTTTCTTTTTTTTTCATTTTTCGTCTTTTTGTTTTCTATTTTTTCTAATTTTTATTTATAGTAGAAAATTGTAAATAGATATTTTTTTTCAGTTTTATTGTTTTTATTTTTTCTTTAATTTTAATTTACGGTGAAAATTGTAAGTCTATATTTTTTTTTATTTTCTATTTTTTTTTAATTTACGGTTGAAAATTACGGATATATATGTTTTTTTGGTTTTCTACTTTTTTTTATTTTTACATATAGTTGAAAATTGTAAATACATATTTTTTCTGTTCGTTTTTCATTTTATTTTTTTATTTTATTTACAGTTGAAAATTATAAATATATGTTCATATTATTTTCTTTAAATTAAATTTAAAAAAAAATTCGAACATATATTTTATATTTTTCAATTTTAAATTAAAATTAAGGACAACTAGATAAACAAAAAAGTACATTATTTTCTTTTTCTTTTGGTTTTTCTATTTCTCTATTTTTATTTTTCTTTAATTTCAATTTACAGTTAAAAATTATAGATATAATTTTTTTTTTGTTTCTATTTTTTTTAATTTTTATATATAGTTGAAAATTGTAAATACATATTTTTCTATTTTGTTTTCATTTGTTTAATTATATTTATAATTGAAAATTATAAATATATGTTCAGATTATTTTATTTAAATAAAATTAAAAACAAAATCCAACATATATTTTATATTTGTCACTTTATATAAAATTATAAATATATGTTCACATTTTTTCTTTAATTTTATTTAATCTTATATTTATTTTTATTATTTAATTTTATTGAGATATTACACAAGTCATGTGATATGCACATGACCAAGGTTTCCATCCAAAAAAGGGGGCAAAATAGTCATTTCATGAAAAAATGACCCAACTCAGCATTTTAGGGATAAGATATCCCTGAAATTTTGAAATTGGACTAAATGTGCAGGTTTAGAAAAGTTAGTGTTTGTCAAACGCAACCCATAAAAATTAAAGGATTAAAAGCGAAATCGAGCCAACTTAACGGACCAAAAAAGCAATTTTGCCCATACATATAATTTTTTTTTTTACTAATTGAGCCGAGTTCGAACTGAGCTTTAACTAACAATCAATCTCGAGACAAGTATTGAGTAGCTTAGTTCGATTTTCACCCCTAAGCGTATATAATATATGATGTTCTTAGTCTTAATTTCCACATTTTTCCTCAATTGATTGGTACAAAAATCAACAATACACTACAAGAAAATTCCGGTTCTCGATAAAATTTACCTACGGAACTGATTTTGTCACTAATTTAAAGTTACCTACAGAATGCCTACATGATAAAAAATATTATTTTTTCCCAAATTATACCGACAAATTACGAACAGATTACCGACAATTTTTTAATTTACCGACATATTTTCTGTAGGTATTTACCAACAGTGTAGATTCTGTAGGTAAATAATTTACCTACAATGGTTTTACCTACAATAATTTTACCTACACTTTATGATTTTCTTAATATTTACCTAGAGATTTTTCTGTAGGTAAACTACTATTTTCTTGTAGTGATATTTCTTGCAATGTGTTGGGGACAAAATAAATTCGATTTTTCCCTAATTTATTATTTATGCATTATTTAATTTAATATTTATTTAATTATTAATCGATATTATTAATTATTATTGGATCACAGATATTGCTAACTGGCCCCCAGGGGATATTATTACACCCCCAAATAACCCACTTTATTACACTAATCTCATGTGGTCCACCAATCAATGTATAAAAGGTACCTCCTTAATTATTTGTAAGTATTTGCATTTAATCGCTCTTAATTACTGTCCTTTCCTCTAGAATTATTCTCATACTTGAGCGTCAGATGGGCCATACTAGGACAACCCCAGAGCCCATCTACTCGTGTATGAAGTTGCAGACTGGTTCCCACATCAACAATTCCCTAGCTTTTGAAGTGGAATTTGAATCGACAAATTCAACTACCTTAACTTGGAGTGATCTGCAATTTCTAGCAGCATCACAATGTATGCTTAATAAAATGGTTATTTACTATTATTGTTCCAATAAGGTTTGATCATTCCCAATTAGGACTTAAAGGAATCAATAAAGAGTTAGGCATTGAAGTTCCTTTTTGCATTAATAAAGGAGAAACTTTTGGGCACTGCTTTTTTCGTGTTGTATTGGTTATTGATATTGGTTTTATAACAATTCAGTCAATTGATCCTGTTGATATTATTACCCGTTTTGTAGTTGAAAAATTCTCAATCTTGCAACTTTAGTTTTCACGATATTCTTCTCATGATTTATTTCATTCCGGAAAGTTGTTCTTAATTAAGGATGTAGTTTTTGCAAAGTTATTACGAAAACATAAAATAAGTAGCTTTCACTAGTATTCCAACTGGTGTCAAAACATTATTTGGAATACAAAAGTTTCTATAAATTGATTAAGCTAATTAAACACAACAACAACATTTCAAACAAATATAGGGAGTTTGAAATTTCTGGTTAACTATTGTCTATTCTGGACAGTGGCGTAGTCAGGAAATATTACGGAGTGCTGCCGATATACGAAATCGGGATGAACCAGATAAAAAATTAAAAGAAAATTCATAAATATTTCAACCATTTTTTTTTTTCTAAAATGTGAGGGGGTGGGGGGGAGACGCAGGCTGCCCCCTACCTCCGCCTAGAGCTGTCAATGGGGGTAGGGCACGATTGAGCAGCGTCGGGCTTTTCCAAAATTCTGGCTGGATCGGGCCGCGAAAATGCTTGGCCCATCCCCATACATGAAATCTGTGTGTTAAAATTGGGCCGGGCCAAATAGGCCCGACTTTTTGGGCCTAAAATTTCAAATTTCAAACCCCCCAAACCTCGGTCGGTTTGGCTGGCCCATGGCCGGGGCTGGATTTTGCCACCTCTACCTCCGCTCCGCCATTGATTCTGGGTATGGTGCAATTGTAAATCCCGCCATATAAAAAAGTAGGGTTAGTTACAAAAAGTACCATTGAGATTTGACCTAATTACATAAAAACCAGCTAAATTTCAAAATTACATAAAATACCCAAGGTTTTATTTTTCCTAACATTTATCCCATTTTTGAGAACAATATTTCAAAATCCTCTCTCGTAAAAATATTTCAGTTTATCCCTTACTTTTGACATTGAATCAAATTTTAGGGATACCTATTTTTTTAATTTTAAAAGTTAGTTGTGTTTTTTATAATTAAGTCAAACCTTAAGGGTATTTTCTGTAAGTATCCCAAAAAAGTATGATTATATATTTGTGCGACCCCAAATTTCAATATAAAAGAATATCAAAAGAAATTGAGATATAAAGAAATCTCAAGAACCCAATGAACTCGATAAACCCATTAAAGGGAAAAAGAAAAAAAAGAAAAAAAAAAAAGGGCCAAATCCCAAAATATCGTATTAGAATCTACTAAGTGACCTTAAATTAAACTTGGAGCCACCATTTTTTGTCAGACATTCATTAATTAAATTTACATTCCAAGTAGAGTACTCCTAAATATTTATCTCCTTCTTAAGCTATGGAGACCACCTCTTAGTGCTCAAATCTTTGCCATTAAATGCAAAAGAATCGTCTTATAGCACACAAAAATTAAAGTTGTAATCTCAGGCTGTAAAGTAGGGGTTGTCTAAACAGATCAGATGTTCAAAGGCAAAAGCCCTAAAAATTAAAGGGATGGTCCAAATAAAACAGTATCAGTTACTATCAGTATCCATATGATGAGTGGGAAGGTGCATATGCAACAAGTGGGTTACGTACTATATTCAAAAAGGTTGTTTTTTTGAGCACTTGGCAGTTAGGAAAGTGCAACTGTTAGCATGTTGTAAGAACAAAATTTGAGGAAGCCCATTGGCTCTTGAAAGGCAGTTTTAGGTTAAATTGCAATTTTAGTCGTCTAACTATAAAGGATCGACAATAATAGTCCTGCAGAAATTGCGATTTGCAAGAACGTATGTAACTCTCAAAACGCTCGCGATTCCAAGTCCTTTGGTTACTGGAAGTTGGAAAAATTGTTGGAAAATCTATGTGTCCACTCCACTTTTCCGGTCAAATCCCTCTGATGTTGAAATCGGTATCGCTTATGTGGACATCCTACAAGTGAGTTGGCATGTTGATTGAGACAATACATATATAAATACAAATTCGTTTAGAGGATGTCTACATAAGCTTAATCGATTTCCAAATCAACGAATGTGGCTGGAAGTGTGAACACGTAAATTTTTCTGGCAAATTTCTAATTTTCGGTCGGACTAAAATCAAAATTTTTGTAAAAGTTCTAGGATTTCTTTGCAAATCTTGATTTATGAAAAATTATATTGTCAACACTATATAGTTATGTGACTAAAATTGCAATTTATATCCTTTTTAGGTCGATCTTACAATTAACAAAGAATTTTACATGTGCTAGTTGCTCAAAGATCCAATCAAATCGGAAGGAATCTTAGTTAGGATGTAGTTTTTAAATGGAATGTGAGTGAGAAAATGCTGAAAATTTGTCATTGGCCGGAGTGTTGGTGATTATGAGGAGGAACAAAGTACTTGGAAGGGAAGTTTTGGATTGGCACTAGGATTAGAAGGTACATTTCTAATTAGACAATAATAAAAAAATAATAAGTGAATGAAACAAAAGTTAAAAAAAACATATTAATACAAGTATTTCTTGGTTCAACTATTAGTAAAAGCAATAACCAAAAATAATGTGTATAATACTGAGGGGTAAAATCGTATTTTCACTTTAAAGTATTTAATTATTTATTTAATTCTCTTTAATTAATTTTTAGCCGATAAAAATTATCAATTGGGTCAAGTCAATAAAAAAGACCAATGAGGCTCATCTCATCGCATCAAGCTCATGAGACTCAACTCCTAATGCCAAATCTTAGAGGTACAACTTGTTATATTTGGCCCATGCGGTCATTTGTCTATATATAAACAGGTTGCTCACCAATTATTCTTTGTTAAGCATATTTTAACTATTTGAATTCCTTCTCTACACTCTGATACCTAAGCATCAGAGGAGATTTCCTGGCACAATCCTTAGGCCCTCTAACTCTATTTGCTTCTTCCTGCAGGTTGATTCACTCTAGGTGGATTAAACATTAAACTGGAAACAATTATCTTAGCTTGGAGTACCTTGACTTGGAGTGAACTGCCTAGTTTTTTGCAACAATCATATTGCCACCAATATAGCAGAATCCTTTTGTAGCTTGTGGTAAGGCGTTTATGAAACTCAGACATGTGTGTGAGTTCGATTTCCACTTCCCTATCCTCTCAGGATTTGTACTAAAAAAAACTAATTTCATGCACAGTCCAAACAAGTTGCCATAGTCTTTTCAGAATTCCAAAAGTATTTCATCTTCTATTCCACCGTACAGATCATTACCACATGTTTTTTTTTTAATTGAATGTGCATTTATCACTTGTCTTACAAATAAACCCGAGTTTTATGTTTATAAATTTATATGGTAATTTCCATACGCGTGACATTAATCAATTTAACATAATAGAAGATGAAACACCATTTAGAATAGAAGAATACGTTCGTGGGTTTCAAGCTAATCACCCAAACATACGGAAAATTCTTCGGTTGATATTCTATGGGAAGAAAGTATAAAAATCTTCATCATCAACTGCACCTTATCCCACTATGTGGGGTCGGTGGTGTGAAGTTTATAGTGTCAATTAATTGTCTAAAATTAGTTAACACTACAAATTCACTCAAAAAGCAAAGTGGCAAAGTTTTACGCCGAATGCCCTTCCTGACGCAACCTTCATATGAAGGAGAAATGAGATAAAATTCCAAAACCATCATCATCATAGGTTTTTCCACTTGCATGGAAAATACGATGAGACGGCGATGAGTTGAGATAGTTGCTCTAGTCATGTCCCATTACATTGATTGATATTGTAAAATCAACATGTACATCATAGAACATGACCATAAAGTATAAAAATCTTCATCTACAAATAAAAATGGCGATATACATAGCCTTTCAAGAATCCAAATGATCATCATATTTATTCCCTTTGTCTGTAGGCAAAGCATAAAAGCCAGTACAGACAGAAATGATAGATTTTAATTTCTCTGTTTCACAACTCCTTTACCTGTCAACCAAACAATGTATATAGAATCACAGTATCCAAACAATATTCAGAAATCTCAAAAAAGTTTTTCAAGATATTGAGGATAACAATCACCACAGATGGACATGCATTAAATCCAGGTCCATTAAAAAAAAACAAATAAAAATAGGTAAACACTTGCAGGGGCAGGGCCATGGATGCTTTTGAGCTTTATTTTGGTCCATAGGTACAGCTTCAATGGCCAACACAAGCCATCCTTTCTCCATACTTTTCATTGTTTTTCCCATACAGAATCTTCCCACTACTTAGGACCCTTCATCACATGGATCCCCACTTTGAATCTCAGTTGGGATTCTTTACTCCAACTTGTTACTTATATTATCAAGGTTTATTATTTTTTACCGTGTTTCATCTAATATTTAATACACTAACAGAACGTCGTAGGTAGTGATTCAGTAATTTACCTGATGTGTTGAAACAATGTTTTAAAGATCGAACCAATAAGCAAACCAGACTTGTTACTGATTTGTGGTTTGATCGATTGGACCGATTCTACAAGTTTGTGGTTCAATCGGTTGGAGCAGTCCAACTGCAGGTCTAATGGTTTTTTATTAAAATAAATTGTATTTTTATTATGTTGCAAAAAATAATAATGTTATACATTCTAAAGATGAAAATACATAAATAACAAGTTAAAAAATATCCTACATAACCCATAATTCAAAGAATTATAGGGAGAATGTTCATTTCTTTATCTTTTTATTTGGTTACTATTTGTTTTTATGTTTTCTCCCTCTTACTGGAGTAGTGTTGTTTCTTTTTGAGAACGTAGGTCTCTTCTCTCTTTGTGAGTGAACTTTTTCCCCTCTCTTGTAGGAGTGTTGTTATTCGATTATATAATTATTAATTTGCTTGGTTTTGACGAGTTTATTCATCATATCTATGGATTTGGGGAGAATCTACAATTTGACAACTTCTTCTTTGTAATAAAAAACAAAGTAAGTTTAACACTTTAAATTTCTACACAAAAATAAACTAAAAAATAACAAATAAATAAATAAATAACTTAGTTATGACCCAATCAATTTTTGATCGATTTGAGCGCTTCAGCCTCAAAACGGTTTTTAAGTGGCTCTCACTCAGTCCGATCCGATTTTAAAAACACTGTGCTGAAATCGAGAGCCCTCCTATCCAAAAGTATTACTATATATATCCTACAATTTCGAATGGGTGATCTAACTAACACCAAAACATAATTTCTCTAAACCCTCTTCTCTATTTTCCTAAATTCTCTTGATCACCCCATTTGTTATGGCTAACAATTCGAAAGCCTTACCCCTTTGTGTAATTCTCCTTCTTTTGATGATTGTGTTTCAAGAAATCATTGTTTGCGCTCAGGGCAGACATTTGAAGCCCAAGAAATGTGTAAAGGGACATCAAAAAAGCTCTTTGAAAGCGAAACGTGCCGGAAAAAGTGGCGGCTCAGCCGTAATGCGGACGAGCAAGGCGGAGCACGTGGAGGATTTTCGGCCAACGTCGCCGGGGCACAGCCCCGGCATCGGTCATTCAGTTCATGACTGAAATTTTGATCTTTCCAAATATAATGCGTTGCAACCAATTTAATTGTATATCTGTAAATAGTTTGTCGCTTAAAAATTCAGTCTTGTTTTCATTGTATAATGACTTTAGTTTAACTCTGTCGATGAATTCGAGTTCCTCAGATCACATGCGTGTACACAAGATATATATATATATATATATATATATATATATTTATAGGGACATGATCAAATGAGACCAGGGCCTTTAGGTAAGAACATGAGACCACATCTAGACCATTTGATTTAATATTCAATGGTCCAGATTTTACCCATCTATTTTAGTCATGGTAGTGGCAAGTAAGGGTAGGAAAGTAATCTGTCTTTTTATTCAAAGGATATAATTGTAAATTCCTAATTTTTGAATTTGGTAGCTGAATCTTATTATCTTTTTTTTTTTTTTGATGAAACTGAATCTTATTATCAATATCTGCGATTTTCTCTCCCTCTTTTCCAGATACACGTCTCCTTTCTTTCTTTCATCTGCTTCACTCCATCGTGCCGTCTTCTAATTCTTGAATTCGCTGGAATAGGATATCTTCATCTCTCCACCACAGCATCGGTTCTTATTCTCCAAATTTTATTCATCTGTTACACTCCATCGTTCCGTCTTTCTAGATTTTATTCAAAGGATAATTAAACTGTATCGATTCTTATTCATATCTTCACCACGGTAGGGCTCAATCTGCAACTGACACGAATCATTTCCTATCTTCATCACGGTTCTCGCACATTTCATTAATACTAACTGAACACATATGTACAGAAGCTATTTTGGATATATTATAGGTGATACACATTTTTCATAACAAATACACAGATTCGAGACACTATACACACATTTCATTAATACTAACTAAACATACATATGTACAGAAGCTATATGTGATACATTATATGTGATACATATTTTTCATTATAAATACACAAATTCGAGACACTATACACGCATATCATTAATACGAACTAAACACACATACTCTAAGCATATAATATACACAAGTTACAGAATTGCAAAGCTACATGTACATAATTACAAAGCTATATGCACATAATTCCAAAGCTATATGTACAGAATTAATTCGTGAATATTTTGATTGTTCAACATTACATGCATTCGAACCACACATTTTTGCTGACGAATTGGTGTGAAATTTTACCTTGTTTCGACTGGTTTGTGGAGGGGGTATCCTGTGTTTGTGACATTGCAATACCGATCTCGTTGATGTGGATTTTTTGGTGTTTTTGATCACGAAAATATTTGTTGGCTCGATTTTTGCGTGGGATTTCTCTGTGTTTTTTACGTTGCTTTGATTGTGGGAGAAGACGATGATGAAGGCTGATATTTGGACGCTGGTTTCTGGACTTTCTGGACGCTGGGTTTTTTTTCTGGTTTTTGGACGATGCGTTCACGTTGGGAGAAGAAGATGGTGATTATGGTAAGATTTTATTCCTTGATTTAGGAAAACAATTATTTGGCTGATTTTAACATTCCAATTGTACCCCTATTTTGTCCCCACTATTTTTTAGTTACTTTAGAATGCCATTAAATTCTAGTCTTTTATTTTATTTGGTTGGAGGGTGTGGATTGAGTCTCATGTTCCTACATATAGCTATGGTCTCATAGGATCTCATCCCTATATTTATATATACATGATAATAAATTTTAAATATATTATATTTACAAGAAAAAAATACATTAATATTTATTAGTAGGCAGGGCCCCCTTGGGCTACCTGGTTGGCTCCAATCTGGGTGGGGCGATGTCGGACCAGCCAGGACCAATTGAGAAAATCAGGTCGGGTTGGGCAAAGCGGTGATTGTGCTACTATTTTTGGAGCTCCAGCCCAACTCAATCCATGAAAATACGTATAGAAAGTCAGGTCAGAGCGATGGCCAAATAGGTTTGATTCATTTCGAACGTCTAAAATGAAGATTAGCCCGACCTTTTTACCAGGCCAGGCTTTTTTTGATAGCTTTAAGCTAAAAAAGGTTTAGTACTTTTTAGACACCTAAAAAATAAGCCCAATCCAACCCTATGCATGGGCCAAGCTAATTAAACTCAAAAAAAAGAAATGGCCTTGGATCATAATTTTATTAGAGATGGAGAATTAAAAGTGTAAGTTCACATTAGAGATGTCACACGAAATTCTTACTTACTATATAATTGGTGTATAATTTAAGGATAGTGATTAATAAATTATGATCCAGGATTGCAGGATTCAAGTTTGACACCATCCATATTGTAACTGTTGGGGGTAAAATTAGTATTTTTCCTATTTCATTTATATAATTCTCTTTAATTAATTATTAGCCCATGAAAATCATCATTTGTGCCAAGTCAACAACAAAAAAAAGCCCACGAGGCTCAAAACATAATATCAAGCCCTAAAAGCCCAATTCATTATATTTGGTCCATGCGACCCACAATCCCTGGTATAAATAGCCCCTCCCTCATTTATTATTTTTAATTAACGACAATTTAACTACATATTATTTCATGCGCTCTGGATTATTTTCCTACATTTTGCTGAATTAAGCATCAGGGGGGCTTCCTGGGGATATCCCCGGAATCCTTCTAATCCTATTTGCGTATTGTAGGCGGTTCCTTACACATGGATTTGACTTCAAACCGAAGTCAGATAGCCCAGCTTGGATATTCCTAACTCGAAGTGAGCTATATAGATATTTGCAGCATCATTTTGGTGTGGTTTGTGGGAATCCAAGACACTAAGATGCAAACCAAGTGCCACGCGATGGGAGTCAACTCCCGGACCGCCATATCCAGAGCTTTGGATGGCCACTGCCCTCCCCGAGGGTCGGAAGACAATCGCCCCTCCGAAAAGGCCGAAAGACAATCGCCCCCAGGGGCCAAAAGATAATCGCCCTCCCCGAGGGCCAAAAGACCATCAGTCCCCCGCGAGTCGGAAGACAACTTCCTCCTCCTTCGAGGGAGGAAATATGCATGACTCAGGAAGCCTTACAACCTTTTAGGGAAAAATCGGCATCATTTTGGCCCCAAGCTATGGAGGACTATCGTGTTAAGCCTCGAAACCGAGATGTCCATCTCGGAGGATAGACCTCCACGAAGACATGAGCAAGACCCCCATCCCTTAGGGGGAGCACCTCCCATAGGGGAGAGACACAATGGATGATGCCCTATGTAGGTACCAAGGAGTATGTTGTAATGTTTAAAAGGGGGGTTAAATAAACCTTACCAACTCTTCGAATTTAGTCTTTTTAAATTATTTCAACAGAGTTGACTCAAATCAGCTAAGTCCTTGGGGGACAGCTAGGTTGGCTTACTTCAGCAAGGTTACCCACTCAATAGACTCGACTGAGCTGTTGATAGTATAGCTCAGCTGGGTCAGCTAACACTTAACTTTTTAATTGATTTAGTTTTTGTTCAGCGGAAGATTTAACACCCTTGATTTTTTTAAACTTGTTTTTTAACACTTGTTCTTAGCAATGTTATTATCAGTTGGGTTAGCAATATAAATTAAACAGCAGATATAAAGTAAGCAGGAAAATAAAATGATGTAAGTAAATGACACAAGAAAATTTTATAGTGGTTTGAGAATAGAGTGATTCCTCTAATCCACTCTTCTCCAACTCCTGGAGGAATCCACTAAGTAACAGATCAGGTTACAAAGTAGTTCTCAGTCGGAGACAGCCTTGATCACACAGGTGGCTTCTCCGGGACTCTCAGCTTCTTCACAAGATAGTTGTCTTGCTACTCATGACTTCCTTCGAACCCTTGGAATTGATCACACAGCCTTCCAATGAGCTCAAATCTTCTGGTTCGGCCTTGAACCTTACTACAACTCCTTCAATCTTGGTTACTTTGTCTTCTTTGGATATGACTTTCCCAAGTGCCACAAGAGGATTGACTATGTTGTCAAGCCTTTCCACCATTTTTGAAATATTTTTACCATCAAGCATAATGAAGTTTTCAAAGTCTTTAACAAACATGGTTTTTCTTGCTTGTTTAACTTTCTTTGTACCCTCATAAATAGTTTCCAATTTTTCCCAAACTTCATGTGCGGACTTTATGCCTCTAATACGATTATATTCGGTGGCGGTAAGAGAACAATGAAAAATATTTAACACCTTACCGTTTTGAGAAAATGATTTCTTGTCATTATCGCTTGATTCTTGAGGCTCTTGGGGACCGAGGGTGTCATCCTCTAATTTTTGTTGGTTGAGTTATTCCTTCAATAATCGCATTCCAAATATCGAACCCGCACTTTTGTAGAAAGCACTTCATTCGATCTTTCTAAAAGGCATAGTTGTTGGTGTCGAATAGCGGAGGCTTGTTGGTGGAGGCGCTGGTGGTGAAGTAGCTTTCGTTCGTAGCCATGGATCTTTCATCTTTACTCGCAATGAAGAACGAGGTTGCCAAAGAGTTTGGCTTTAATACCACTTGTTAGTCCAAGTGGCTACGATAATGTAGAGAGGAGGTGAATAGATTATGCCGATTTTTGGATTTTCGACCTCTTTTTTTAATGTAAAAATGATAGCAAGAATGTAAGTGCGGGAATATAAACAACACAGGTTGATTTATAGAAGTTCAACCTACCTAGGGCCTAATCTTCTACCACCCCGGTATATCCGAAGTGAATTTTGAAAAAGAAAAATAATTTTATTAATAGATACCAAACTATTACACATTCATCTTGAAGAGCACCTCACGCTTCTTACAACACCACCTTTGAAGATTACCACAATCTTCTTACACCAATGAAGAGTACCACACTCTTGAACACCTAAAATCACCCAAGTGTGCTCTTACCACAAGAACATTTAACAAGGATGTCTTGTTTTGGATGATTGAAAACAATTCAAGGTTACAACTCATAATGAAGTATACATCTTTGAAGTGCAAGTGTAATAAAGAATCAAGCCTAGTGCTAAAGATGTGCAAGTGAAAGACTTAGGCTAAACAAAACAAGAATATGAAAGTAAAGAACAAGAAGTTTGCTTGTGTTTGTATTGCTTGTGTTGTTGTATATGTTGTGTGTATGATCCTTCAAAGCCTTCATCTATTTATAGGAGAGTCTTCAAGATTGGATCTCCAACATAGGCTCCTTCATCTTCATTTTTTTTCTAGAAAAGAAGATCACAAGATGCACAAATAATGTACAAAAATGATAAAGTGATAAAGGTAATCTTGTTGTCTCCCATAGGCTCAAAATCATCAGATTTTGAGCGGGTCGAGCGGTCGACCAGTATAAAAATTTGAATTTTAACCGTTGAGTTTGAATCACGCATAGGTCGACCAGGTGGTTGACTTGTGCCTGGACTGGGCAGAACAAGGGATGATTTATTTTAAACACCAGGTACCAGTTGACCTGGTCCAAGGCGATTTTGGTCCGTGAAAAAAATTTGATGTCGTCTTTCGGGCTCCGTTTTACCTTGATAGTATTCGGTAATAGTTCAAAACACTTTAAAACGTAAAAACCAAATTTTATATTGCCCGAAAGAATCATTTTGAATAATCGAAAATATATCTAAGATGAAATCATCAAAATCAAAAATAGATTCAATCTAACAGTTTTTTCCATTAAATATATGATTAAATAAATATCTCTTTTGTAGCATTATTTTAATGAAATTAGAAACATTGAAATTGAAATATAATGTTTCATTATGTTATGTTTTGATTAATGAAATTATTTTTCCTAACATCGATTAATTAGTTATTTTCAATTTTTTTGTATCACTACAGAGGGCCCAACTTTTTTCCACAACAGACCCACTAAAAATGTTGGAACGGCCCTGATAATAATACTAATAACAATAATAATAATAACAACAACAACAATAATAATAATAATAATAATAATAATAATAATAATAATAATAATAAATAAAAATAAAAGAAAATACAATAAATATAAATATAAATAAATAAAAATTCATCCATTTATAATAAATATAGACATAGATAATAAATATTTGTAACATCTAAAACTGATTAGGAAGTTTATTATTATAGTTTTGTTAATTTCTGCTCTCATTATTAATAGGCAGATACTCTGTTGTTTGAGTTTTCCTAGCATCTGGTTTACTGTTGGATCATATTACTGCCTTCCGTATCATTTAGGTTTTTCATCCTCAACTCTACTTAACAAATCTTTATTCCTTATTTTTTAAGGGGTTCACATCTTTTAGAAGTTTTAAGCACACAAAATATAAATTCATATTTTTTATACCCTGCTTTTGAAGCACAACAATTGATTCCATCTTAACTACACAGCTCTAAAAATTGTTCAGCTATGTTATGGTCTCCTAATCATGACATTGCCTCTCTATACTGAAATTATTCGAATTTTGTCATTAGCTAATTGCATGGACTTAGGTAATGGTTTTCAATAAAAGCATCTAATCAAATATCCACTTTCATCCGTTTGTGTTTGTAGCCATTTTGGCCAACCGTCTCATCCTTTCCACCTCTCTCATCAGAGTTTTGTTCATCAACAACTTATTGACGTGTGGCCGTTCTTTTGTTTTTGGAGTTGAAGGTTCGAGTGGGATAGTAAACACATGTTATGAGGTGTCTCTGCACCTTGATGTAACTTTTGTGGCACCAATTTGGGTCGTACGAGTTTTGACATGATATAATACTCGTTATCATTTTCACCTCCAAACCCAACAATCATCAGCGCGTTGTCACAAACTTGTTCCCTCAACAATAATTGTGCGGTCTTAGCTCCTTCAATCGCCCCTTGCGACTAGCTAAGTCAGCCTCACCCAAGTGCTTGTGTAAGAAGAAGTGTAAGAAGATGGCTAAGAAATAATTAAGCACACAAAAAAGCTTGGAAAAGAACACTTATATTACACTTATATTACTCACTCAACTTGCTTACAAGATGCTTGATTGGTTATAAATGAGATCCTACTCATATTTATACTACCCCACTTATTTAATGGACAATGGAGATTCGTTTAATCCAACGGTTGGGAGAAATTCTCTAGAACTCTCCACATAATTCCTACATATTATACAAGTATTCTTAATTCTCTACTATAGTCTACAACCTTCCACATAGTTCTATAATACTCTATAACATTCTAGACTATTCTAGAATGCTTCAGACTCTTCTACAATATTTTAGACTATTTTAAAACATTCCAGATTCTTCTATACTATTCTAGATCATTATAGAATTATGCTAGGTGATTCTAGACGATGGAATATGTACGATGTTGTGTCTTTTTATCCCATGAGATGATGAAAAATGGTCTTAAAGGCCAAGCGTGTGTGACGGCGTGTTTTCCAATTCCAAGCGCAAGTTTCTCAGGGGTGGTCTTGGCCTTATCAATTACTATTTGCTCATGTTTCGTCGGTCCATGATAAACACCATTCTGATAACATTGAAATTCACTATTAATTGTATTTAAAAGTGAAAATTTTGATAATACCACTAATTAAAAAAAAGAGTTGTACGTATGAGACACTCGATCACAGGATTCCATCTCCTAAAAACGGCGGTTGTCGACAATAATACATCCGATGGCGGTTGCTTACACAATTGTTCAACCATCCACTCATGACTAGAAGTAGCACTAGTGGCTTTGTCAAATGTAATCTTTCCAAAGTCCGAGACGGAAATCTTGAAACTCAAGCACAAAGTCAAATTTAATATATAAATATTGAAATACAAAAACTACAAATAAAAGTAATTCTAGACAATATAATATCCACTCACGGGATCTAGTGTAATTTGCTTGCCCTTTTGAAATTTGTCTACATACGGATATTCTTCGAATATAGCCGAACTTCTTTATGTATTCAAACGCATTAGGATAGCTATTCGACAATACCTTTTTGGTCATTATTAATAGATTCATCATCTCTCGCAAAACGAGGAAGCTTATACTGAGGGGAGGCAATCAATAAGCTCTTGCCTTGATCTTGTGAGCCCAAGTGCCATTCAAATCTTTGGTCTACATACATGGTCGTGACAACAAGAAATTCATAACAACAATCAGAAAATAAAAACACATCTAAAAAACCAAGATGACCAATAAAAAATCTATATAGTAATGTGAAAATACACTATATATATAATTTGTGTGTTGTAGATAAAACATGTCGATTTTTTATCACGGACAAGAAGAATCGACGAAGGCTCTTTTACAAGCCAACAGATCTCAGCCTATAAAAGTTTAAATTCTTACTAAATGATTCAAGTATCATATAGAAGCAAAAAATTAAAGATAAAAGAAAACTTATCCTTACCTCTATGAAAAAAGTAACATCACGAACATCTATATGTGTCATAGCTACTTTACTAATTTGGAACACTCATCAAAATGAGGGGTCAAGAAAAGTATTATTACTCAAATTATGCAAAGGAAATACAAATTAAACTTACATTTCGGAAAACTTGTTAAATTATTAAAATTTGTCAAACTTGGTAGAAGATATCCACTAATAGAGAATGAGTTTTTTTAAAAACTGACTCATCCCATCAGAAAAGATCATTATCTGACCCGCCTATCATTTTTAGCTCAATGAGTGTGAGCAAGCAGGGGGTATTCAAAACGATTTTGTTATTGAATTAATATTAACATCAAGTCTATTTATGATGTGAAAATTTATTCTCGATTTTAATATATAAAATTATTTATGAATTTTAGTATTTGGTTTTATTTGAAAACTATTCCTTAATTTCGAATTTCATTTTCATCTTATTATGACATAGCTTACAACAAAATCATCTATTGTGACTTAGCTTATATCATGAATCATATAATTCAATTGTTCAATTATAATTATAACTGAATGATAAGACTAAGAGTATCATATGTCCTGAGGCATGTAGTTCAATTATAATTTGAATTTATAAGTTAAAAGTACTGCTTTGTATAATTCAAATATTTTATAAATTATATCTTATGAATATATGTATATGATTATGTATTTTTTCAAAATAATGATTATGTACGTTTGAGTGTGTGATATGTATCTTTTATGTATAAAAAAAAAGATTATATTTGTAAATATTTGTCTATTTATTATCTTATGAATACGTTATTTATATCACTATCACACATGGTATTATATCTAAAGACTATATATCACATTGGTCAATAATGTTATATTATTCATTACCATTGGTGAAACATGCTTATTGCCAATACATACATACATGTAATCAATTTCAAATTACTTTCAGAGTACCATCATATTCAAACGGGCTATTTTAATAATCAGTAGAGTTGTCACAATGAGTCGGCTCAGTAGCGGCCCACTCGTCCAAAGATAAAAACGGGTTGGGATGTCGAAATTCTATTATCGCCGAAATTCCATTGGGTCGCTATTTTGAAGACACATGAAATGACAGAGTTGGGCCGACTTTACCAGCCTAATGGTTTGGGTCAAATAGTCATATCAATCCGTACTCAATATCAATCCAGTACTCTAATAATCAGGTACTTACTTGTATTCATATCAATCCATATGGACCATACTCAACAGGACCAAGATCTAATTGTAGAATCATTCATAAATTTGACAAATGTTATAAACTGATTTAGAAAGAATCGGAAGTTACTATTATTTAAATTGATATTTTGTAAGATAAGAAGAATTTCGGCAAGTATTACAAATGTGATTGCCATAAAATTAGGATTATATTATTAATTAAGAAAATATAAAATCAGTGAGTCAATTTTGCAGCAGTTAAAAAGTGATATTTATTTTTAAAAAAATATAATTTCAGCTGTCGAACTGAATGAAGGTTGATCATTGACTATCAAAAAAAATTAGCTAGTACAAATGGGCGAAAAACAATTTTGAAAATAGGTTTGTTATTATTATTATAAATACATATACAGAAAATAATAAAATTTTCAGTTATAAATTATTCCATTAGCTTTGCAATACTTTAAAACTAATAAAATTATTGAACGGAATTAAACGGTAACACTTCTTTTCAGATATATCACAATACATTGATTTTTACTTATAAATCTTTTGTGAAATTAATGTCCATTCTATATATATGTTGTTTGGCCATCAGTTCACTCGAATTTTCCTTTTTTTATTAATTGTTCGAGTAAGAAAGTGAATATATGTTGATTAAAAATAACATGGAAAGTCAATATTTAACAAACAATATATTGAGTTACTATAACACCATATTTTTTTGTAAATTATTCATTCAAATATGACAACATTAATTCTTCACTAATTTTGAGAGAAATAGTGTATAAAACTACAAAAACTAATGCATTACTAACATTAACATCAACAGAGTAATTGATAAACTTTGGTATAGATATTATTGTGAATTTCAAAGAAATAACTTATTATTTGAAGAAGATTATCTCTATGAAACTTATCTACTGTTAGAAAAATATTGCATAAATTTTGATGATGACATAATGAATTTAGTAGGACTAGATCCCCCGGTTTTCTTTTTGATAAGAATTTTGTAAGGGCATGAACTTGACATAAATATTGAACTGACAAGTAGTCCACCTACAAACAAGTTATGGACAACTAAGTTAATTAAGAAGAATAGACTTTTTTTTGTTGAATAAATGGAAGTATATATAAAGAAAAGAAAATGTAGGTCCTGATCACAAGCCGATCAGATAGCTTAAAGTTTGGGCCTCGTTAAAACCTTCCAAGGTAAAACCCTTGGAAGGAAAAAGAGTACCCCCAGAAGAAAAATTTAAACCATAAGGAGCCAGAGAAGACGGTCACACCACAAAAATAAAATATAACAGAATTATCTAACAAATCTATACTGAGATCTTCCAACATAATCTTCGATAAGGATATCCGGAGGTGGAGAATCCCACTAATTGGAAGTACCCTAAAGCTTGCTAAGACAGTCTGCCACTTTGTTTCCTTCCCGATAAATGTGAGAAACCACAAACTCCATCTGAGATAAAAGATGAAGGGTGTAGCGCCATTGTCTCAGAAAGCGCCCAGGGACCGAGTCTAGATTCTGGAAAGAATCTGACTCCAACCAAAGTTTACGTTATCCTTTATGAAAGGCAAAGGAGATAGCCATTATTGTTGACAAAAGCTCCGCCTCAAAAGCATAACCTATACCACATTGCTCAACAAAGCAACCTCTGAAAAAACCTATGTGCATATGAAAGACTCTAGCCACCGTGCAAAGACCAGGAAAGCCCAAAGCACATCCATCTGTATTAACCTTAATCCATTTGGGATGCCCTGACACCTTTAGGCGCCTAAGGCAAAGTAGATCCGGCTAAGTATTATTCATGCAATTCTGATCCAAAGTAGAAGACTCAATGAGAATAGCTTGGAGTTGAATCAAGGCCGCTTCACTAGACCAAACATTGTCGTTGAAAATGATGTCGTTGCGGATATGCCAAATAAGCCAAACACAGGAGATAATCGCCGCCCGCCATAAGAAAGAGAGCTAGTTACTTAGTCGAATATTTATAGCCTGGACCAGAAAGTCGTTAAAATTGTGAGAAACATGATAATTAATCTCAAAAGAACTAAAAATCCAAGCCCAGAGGTTCCCTGCAAAGGCACACGAAATAAAAAGATGATCAATAGAATAAGTGTGTGAAAGACAAAAGCAACAGGTTGTAGGCCCAATGAAAGCCCTAAGTCTAAGAATATCCAAAACTGTGAGGCGGTTGTGAATCGCTCGCCAAACCACAATAGATTGCTAGGTCGGGGTATAAAGGGACCAAATCCAGGAACCCCAGAGAACCACCGGAAGTGAATGCCGAAGATGAGAGTAAGCCACCTTGGATGAAACATTCCCATCCAACGAGTGAGTCCAAACTCGTTCATCCAAAGAGTGAGGCGCCATAGGGAACCGAACAATATCCCTGATGATATCCAAATAGTTATCCACAAAAGATATAGTGAAATGTTAGGAATCATTGAAGAACAAATCCGAGATACTTTGCTGAAAATTGTGGCGATGCTAATGGGAATGCCAATTCTGTTGGCAATAGAATAACCCAATCAATCATCCAACCAAAACAACACTTTTGATTCATATCCAGGAATCTATCTAGAAGCTGCCATACAATCCTCAATTACTAGGCGACTCCTAGCCAAGATAGAGGATGGTAAGAATAATGACGCATAGAGCCATCAGCCAAGAAAAACTAACTACGAAGTGTGGTGTTGACCACAAATCATAATTAAGAACTTTTCATCCCATTTTCATCAAGAAAGTCTTGTTAGCAGTAATAATGGAACGGATGCCAAGATCACCATCCTCGCACGGCATGCAACATTTATCCCAATTGACCACAAATCCTTCATAAGAATGTACCCAGTCCAAATAAAATTACGCATAGCCTTTTCCATATTCTTAAACATGGAAATCGGCCATTTGTAAACGAGCATAATGTGAACAAAAGAACAGGTGATAACTGAATTGACTAGACAAATGCGTTCGGCCATAGATAAAGAAGTCCCTTTCCAGCGTTTAAATTACAATAAGATCTTATCAAGAATCGGCTGTAAAACATTGGACTTGGGTGCCCCTTTAAAGATTAGAACCCCAAGGTATGTGGTAGGAAGACTGCCCATATTAATAATCATGAGCTGCTGAATCTGACCCTGAATATAAGGGGGAACCCCATTACCAAAAACTACCTTGGACTTAGTCGGATTAAAGACCTCTCCTGACATGGAGGCATATTGGCCGAGAATCTGAAACACTTGACCAGAATTGGAAGTAGTGCATTTGCAAAGGAACACAATATCGTCAGCATAAAGAATACTCAATGGGAAGTTTATCTGCCTAGGCTACACCAAAAGAGTAAGTAACTGCTCTGAAATCGAGTAGGCAATGGCACAACCCAAGACCTCTTCTGCAATACAGAAAAGCAAGGGAAATGAGGGATCTCCCTTTCGGACGCCTCTTACACACTCAAAGTAACCTGTAGGCATTAGTTAATAAGAATAAAAATCAAGCCGAGTGAAGAATAACCGAAATCTAAGAGATGAACATATCAAAAAACCCAAACCGACGAAGAACATGAAGTAGAAGATCCCAACTCAAAGTGTCAAAAGCTTTTCTGATGTCAATTTTGATAATCATGTTACTATCTCGATGGCCCTACAAAATATCAAACCCTTCCGAGACCACCGCAATGCAGTCATGAATATATGCCCGGGAATGAAGCCAAACTGAGTGGGTGAGAGGATCTTCGCAAGAATAATACCAAACTTATTAGTCAGAATCTTGGTAATAACTTTAAAAAGAAAATTACTCATAACAATAGGTCTGAAATCCTCAATCACCATAGCATCTTTGGTCTTAGAGATAAAAATCATGAAACTAGAATTGAGGCCAGGAGGTAGAATACCCGTCGCAAAAAAGTGATGGACCGCAGCCATCACTTCACTCGCAATAATATCCCAGCAACTTTGATAAAAGACTCCATTAAACCATCAGGCCCTGGGGAACTATCCGAACCCAAATCAAAGACAGCATTCCGAATTTCCAAACCATCAAGGATGGAAATTAAGGCATGATTGTCGGAATCGAAAATCATCGAAGAAATAATACGATCAATTAGAGAAAAATCCACATTGATACGATCAGGGACCACGAAGAGATCCTTATAAAAATTAATGATATGAGGACCAATTTCTGCTGAATCACGAGAGATATTACCATTGATAACCAAGCATATGTAAATAGTGGGACTCAGTTTGATGTCAATTCTGATGTTTTAATATTTTGTTCTCTAGCAGTTTTCTTAAACATGGGTCACATTCTAATATGAGAACAAGTTATGTTCACTATGACCTCGTTTAGTTTTATTTTCGGGAAAAATCTTTGTATCATTTTCGTTTGAAAAATGAGAAAATGCATTTGTTTTACTCATTCCACCAGAATACTACGTTTTTTTTTTAAAAAAAAAGACATTTTTAACCTCTTAGAGGTTACTAATTTTTCACTTCTTTCATAACTTACTAATCGCATTTCCAAACCTATTCATACTTTATTTGTGAGGGAAAATATAATTTTTAATCATGTAAGTTGGACCTTTTTGAGAATCAATCCTCTAAATTGTCACATTCATGTTTTAGTCTTTTAACTTTCAAGATTCTAGATATTCAGTCCATTAACTTAGCAATTTTATTTTTGGTCCTATAAATAACATATTTCAGAAATTTGGTCCTATAACTTTTTTCCTATAACTTAATAATAGTTAAATTTAATTAGTTTATTAAAATTTATTTCTTAACTAAATTTTATTTTTAAAATTAAATAATTTTAATTAATATTTAACTTTTTTAAAAAATAATTAATCATTTTTTAATTTAATTATTTTTTAAAAATATTTCAAGCATTATTTTTAAACCTTATGAAATAAATGCATCTTGTACACTAGTCCAGATCCATTTCTTGAAGATAATTCTCCTCACCAAAGGTTAATTATATGAATATGATAATTTATTCTTAATTTACTAATTTGATGTAATTATTTTAATTTTCCTAAAATTCGTTAATTATTTAAGAAATTTCTATATATTTAATTTTTTTTATTAATCAAATTAATTTAATTTTTAATTACTTTTATAATTTAATTAGTTTTCAAAAATTAAAATTTAATTATTTTACTTTTGATCCTATAAGAAAAGGTGAAGTGTGGATACTAACCTTTTAATAAATTAGTTAAATTTAATTATTGTTAAGTTATAAGACTAAATTTCTAAAATCTGTAAAGTTATAGGACCAAAAGTAAAATTGCTAAGTCAAAGCATTGAATATCAAGAAAATTTGAAAGTTAAAGGACTGAATATCTAGAAACTTGAAAGTTAAAGGACTAAAACATAAATGTGACAATTTAGAGGATTAATTCCCAAAAAGGTCCAACTTACAGGACAAAAAATCTTATTTTCCCTATTTGTAAATATATATTTATAATATATTTATAATATTTTTTACAAAAGTTGTCATTATCAATTTATAAATAATAGATATAACAGTAAATACATAAAATTATATTATAATATATATTATATATGCAATATATATATTAAAGTGTATTAAAAAATAAATTTGCTCGATACCCATATCTATCGCGGATCACTGAGTGGGTGATCCAAATGGGTGGGCTAAGGCAGGTTAGCGTGGGTCGGACCGAAATCGTTATCCTTAAGATTATGAGAGGGGTCGAATTAATATATAAATGAAATAAAACTACTTAAACGACCTGAACATGCCAAGATTGTATTCCCTTAGCTCGGGACAATAAATACTCTCTCAAATGTTTTGAATACAGATTAGGGGTCATCTTTCAATCATAAATGAATGTATCTAAGGGGATTTCTCAAACAAATAATACTACTAAGCATAGGAGTGTTAGTCCAAGTGGCTACGATAATCTAGAGGGGAGGGTGAATAGATTATCTCGGTTTATCATATTTTGCCCTCTTTTTTGAATAATCAAGCAAAGACGAGAATGTAAATGCGGAAATTAAACAACACTCGTCGATTTATAGAGGTTCAACCCACTTAGGGCCTAATCCTCTACCACCCCAGTATATCCGGGATGGATTTCAAAAAGAAAAAAATATTTTATTAATTACCAAAATTAATACAACAACACCTTGAGGATTACCACAACCCTCTTACAACACCTTCAAGGAGATTACCACAATCTTCCTTCACCACCTTTGAAGAGTACCACACTTTCCAAACACCTATCACCTAGATCACCCAAGTGTATTCTTACCACAAGAATACTCACAAGGATGTCTTGTGTTGAATGATGACCAAAATCAATATTACAACTCAATAATGAATAATACAATATGAGTACAAGTGTAATCAAGAATTGAAAGCCTAGACCTCAAAGAAGTGCAAGTGCTTAGGCTAATACAACAAGATTTATGAAAGTGTTTGCTTGTATGCTCTTTTGCTTGTGTAATGTGTTGTGTCTTGTTGTTTGAATGAAGCCTCTATTTATAGGAGAGGTCTTGGCTTGATTTCCAGACATAGGCTCCTCTTTGGGGAGTGATTTGCTGCAAAAGAAACCATTTAAAATCAAGATTATAGTTGTTAGAAATCAATCCCACAAATTAGGGAAAAGCTCTCTCGAAAATGCAACGGATAGTTTCTTTGATAAAGCAGGGGGTTCTACGGTCGCGCAGAGATAAGATTAAAATGAGTTTGGTGTGATTTTTACGGGGGACCGGTCGGAGGGGTTCGACCGTCGCCTTGATCTTGACCGGTTGGGGGTGTTTAAAAAGCGAAACAGATCCGCACTTGAGAGGGCATTCCCAGTGCCGGTCGCCGGGGGTCGGCCAGGTTGCCCCTACGGTCGACCATTTGGGTCGACCAGGTCGCGCCTCCCCGATTTCTCCTCGTCCCTTTTTTTCGTTTCAAAACTCAACTCAGTGCGAGGTTGCCTATATGGGGCGGCCGGTCGACTGAAACAAAAGTGTTGTCCAATTTTTTTATCGAAAATAAACTCCAAAAAATACTCGAAAAATAGTAAAAACATTTTAAATCGATCGGAAGTATTTAGACAACATTTAGGGACATTGTTTTGGTTTAAAAACTCATTTGAACAAAATCATCAAAATCATGATAAAAACATTTATCTAACAAACTCCCCCTTTTTGATGATTACAAACCAAAACAATTTTCACGAGGATGATTTTGAAAACAAACCAATTTTCCAGTTTTATGAGAAAACTATCCGTTTAAAAACATTTTATAAATAGCTCTCCCTATCAATAAGCACATCAATAAGAAGTATTGCATAAGCTATAAGCACAAGTTATTTCAAGCTATTACGAGATACACATAAACATCATGAGCTAAGAGGCTCCCCCTGTCAAAATACTCAAAATCCATTGCAATTAAGTATAATACAAGCTATGGACTAGGTATACTTGGCTTTAAGAAGCCATAGCTTATAGCTTTTATGTCGAGCTTTTATTAGCTTCTTTGAGCTAACGAGCCAATTTCCTATTTCTCCCCCTTTGGAATCATCAAAAAGAATGTTAGGATAATAAAAACATTGTACAAGTATATCAAAGTGCGCCAAAGATACGATTTATCACCCCTTGAAAAAAATTAGGCTTAGAGACCAAAGAAATGGGAGAAATGTATCATGAAAAATCCATAAGCTCGTTTTGATTGCCAAGACATGATCTCAATAAGTATTTAAGACATTTGAAAGTAAGAGAGTCGTGTAGGGGTTGAAATTTTCATTGTGACATTTCATCGAACACGTTGTGGGCGTGAAAAATAAAAGAAGTTGTATAAAGCCCTTATAAATGAATCAAGCCAAAACTTTTCATCATCAAATCATACCAAACACAATACAATACATCATAATAAATAAGCTCATCATGATCATATGATAATTACATCAAGAAATTTTTAAGAAAGCCAAGAACTCAAGGGTTCAACCCAATTGAGCAAAGGAAGTAAAATTCTTATCATTCAATCGGTAAAGATGAGCAATGATGATGATAATCGAGCTATATTAAGTCCAAGACATGAAATGTATGCATGAAAACAAATTTTGAGTGAAAATTGTGTGTATTTGGCAAAAGGGACGAAAAATGGCAAAAATGAGGTAATATGACTAAGTATGAAGACAAAACGGTTTTAATCCATAAAATTGCTATGGGCGTCGGTCATTGTTGAGGGCGACGGTCGACGCGTCGAGGACGATCGGTTGCCCTCTTCCTTCGATCACCCATGTCTTGTCGATTTTCCAAAATCCGAATTTTCAACCAAAAATCTGATTTTTCGCCCCTAAGTTTAAAAACATGCAAAATGCAAACGTAAACCTCATTCAATATGCATTATGCCTAATAGAGCTCGTATCGGCGCTTAAAAGTCTCGGAAGATAGCGGTTTTGTAAAAATGTCCGCTAATTGATCTTGAGAAGGTACGAAAGATATCTCAATTTTTCGTTTAGAAACACAATCCCTTAGAAAATGATGTTGAATCTCAATATGTTTAGTACGGTTATGATGAACCGGGTTTTGAGCAATATTTATAGCAGATATATTATCACAAAAGATAGGAACATTTTCAAAAGAGCATTTGTAATCCGCTAAGGTTTGTTTCATCCAAAGAAGTTGAGTACAAAAAAAAGTTACGGAAATATATTCGGCTTCGGCCGTTGAAAGTGAAACACAATTTTGCTTCTTTGAAAATCAAGAATCTAGGCAATCGCCTAAAAATTGATATGATCCGGAAGTACTTTTCCGATCATCAATATTTCCCGCATAATCCGAATCACTATAACCTTTAAGAGAAAATTTTTCATTCTTTGGATAAAATAAACCATATTGAATAGTGTCTTTCAAATATCGAAAAATCCTTTTAACGACACTCATATGAGATTCTTTGGGATTGCTTTGAAAATGAGCACATAGGCATACGGCATGAAGAATGTCCGGTCTACTAGCGGTTAAATAAAGTAAACTGTCAATCATACCTCGATACTTTGATTCATCCACGGACTTGCCTTTTTCATCTTTGTCAATTTTGACATTAGTTGCCATAGGGGTAGACACGGTTCTTCCTTCTTCAATGCCGAACTTTTTCAAAAGTTCCTTTGTATATTTTGATTGCGAAATGTATATACCTTCTTGGCATTGTTTAATTTGAAGCCCAAGGAAGAAGTTGAGCTCTCCCATCATACTCATCTCAAATTCTCCTTGCACTAACTTAGAAAATTTCTTGCACAAAGATTCATTAGTAGCACCAAAGATGATATCATCAACATAAATTTGCACAAGTAAACAATCTTGCCCTTTTTCCAAAACAAAGAGAGTAGTATCAACTTTACCTCTTGTAAAACCATTTTGCAAAAGAAACGAGCTAAGTCTATCATACCACGCACGGGGTGCTTGCTTTAAACCATACAAGACCTTTTTAAGTTTATAAACATCATTAGGCCTAGAAAAAGTTTCAAACCCCGGAGGTTGTTTTACATAGACTTTTTCTTGAATAAAACCATTTAAGAAAGCGGATTTAACATCCTGTTCGCCTTATTTTTAGCTTCACCGCAAGTGTACGGTGTAGTTTATAGAATAGGGTAACCAAGGTCGTATCCACAGAGACTAATAAATTAATGTGATAAGTATTGAACTAAAATAGACTTATTTTTATTTAGACGATCGATATTGGATGATTGTTTATGGAAGTAAAGACAAGAATAACCACAAAAACACAAGATGAGAATAATAATGGAATTATCAAGGGAATGAAATGGATTCCCGGGTTATGGTTTCAATTAATATTCCTCTTGTTGTCCAATTTAATCAAAGCCAAAGTTATCATCAATACACCTATAAGACGATCACAACGGTATTTTATCCTCTCTCTCGAGATGTATATAAAGTGTAGATTGAAATATCTATGCTAGCATCTCTACTCAACATAAGATACACAACTCCCAAGTGCACAAAAGATCAAATATCCTCACAAATATTCACAAACCTCTCGATTATGCAAATATTCATGTCAAATACTCAAGATCTAATATTGAAACTCATCTCTTGAATTATGAATCAATATATCAAACAAGTTAAATCATTGGCCAAATGATAAAACAAGAATAAGAACAAAGTACTCAAATAAGCTTCAAGACAATAACTTCAACTAAGATTAAAACATTCAACAAGAGTTCAATTAATCTACTTCCAAAACCCGAAAATCACAAGAAGTTTAGCTACTCATTACAAATAAACAACCCATAGACAAATTGTTCATATTCATGACAAGCTAAAATGAAAGATTAAAGCACAAAGAATGAGAAAACTTAGGGAAATGGATAATCTCTCGATTGATCTTCAATCCTCAAGCTTCGATTCGACCCGATTCTTCCCTTGGTTCTTCCTTGATGAAGTTAATGTATTTTTTGTGTTCTTGGGTGTATTCTCAGCCTCCTTCATACCCTAGATCAAGGCTCCCATCTTCTATTTATATCCCCTCAAAAGTTCAAGAAAAAGGTGGAGGAACATAGAAAATTCCGCCCATGGGCACTGCGGCGCCCGGGACCGGGCGCTGCAGCGCCCGCCCGATTTTAGTGCCCAACACAGTCCGAATTTGATTTTGATCCCTTCATCAAAGCTGTAGCTCTATCTCTTAGCTTTCCATAGCCACTTGAATCATCTCAATATCAATTTTGTAGATATAGTTATGGCCAAAATACGAAACGCTGCCGAATGGAAATTTGGCCAGCGTTTGGGCGTTTCTTCAAATCAATCTCTCGTTGTTTGCTTGTTTGTACTTCTTTTGATACCCGATTCATTACTATAACTATAAACTCAATATAATTGGCTCTCAACATGACTTGGCTACTCAAATGACTCAAAATACTCAAAAACAACACAAAACTCAAATCTAGGAAGCCCAAATCAATGTTATAAAACCAAGTGAACACATCCATTTGGTAAAGTTTGAAACTTTTATAACAAGAATAGGCAAGTAAAATACGAATAGCTTCTAAACGTGCTACGGGTGCAAAAGTTTCATCATAATCAATACCTTCTTCTTGACAATACCCTTGAGCTACTAACTTTGCTTTGTTTCGAACATTGTTGCCTTGATCATCAAGCTTGTTCCGGAATACCCATTTTGTACCAATAATAGTTTGAGAAGGAGGACAAGGTACCAATTCCCACATCATTTCTTTCAAATTGATTCAACTCCTCTTGCATCTCCAAAAACCAATCTTCATCCTCAATAGCTTCCTTAGCATTCTTAGGCTCTTTTTGAGATATAAGAGCTTTTTCGGCAAATTTTCTTTGGGTCATCACTTTATCAAGGGGATCACCAATAATAAGATCTTTTGGGTGATCTCCCTTAAATTTCAATGCCACGGGAAGATCCGAAGTATCACCTTTGGCTTCTTGAGGAACACTTGAAGTGGATGGTTGATCATTTGATCTAGATGGTTGATCATTTTGAGCATCATTTTGAACAATGGGTTCAATAATATCCTCTTCATCACTTTCATCGTTGGGTATCCTTTCAACACCTGAGGCTTCATTGAATTTTACATAAATAGATTCTTCAACAACCCCACTAGTTTTGTTGTAAACCCGATATGTTTTGCTTTTTGTTGAATACCCCATAAATATTCCTTCATCGGCCTTATGATCAAGTTTGTCTAATTGATCCTTAGTATTCAAAATAAAACACTGACATCCAAATATTTTGAAATAACTAATATTTGGAGTTCTTCCTTTCCAAAGCTCATATGGAGTTTTATTCATTTTAGTACGAATATAAACCAGATTAATGACATAGCAAGTAGTACTTACGGCTTCGGCCCAAAAGTATTTTGGAAGAGAGAATTCATTGAGCATGGACCGACTCATTTCTTGTAATGTCCGATTTTTCCTTTCGGCTACTCCATTTTATTGAGGTGTCCTTGGAGCCGAAAAATTATGTGCATATCCCTTGGTTTCACAAAAGACTCTAAATTCACCATAAATTCTCCACCTCGATCACTTCGAATAGACTTAATAGTATCTTCCTTTTCATTCTCAATAAGTCTACACAACTTAACAAACTCATTAACGGCATCACTTTTATTGGTAAGATAAAGAGCCCAAGTATATCTAGAAAAATCATCGACAATAACGAAAGTGTAATGTTTTCCACTTAGACTAGTCGTACCAATATCCCCATATAAATCAAGGTGAAGCAATTGTAGGGGTTTGGATGTGGAAATTTCATTTTTGGGCTTGAAACTACTTTTAACTAATTTGTTCTTTTGGCAAGTATCACATAAGCCAAGATTTTCAAAATTCAATTTGGGTAGTCCTTTTACATGTTGGTTTTTGTAAATATTTTTCGAATTCTTGTATCCAACATGTCCAAGTCGCCTATGCCATAAACTCGTTAAATCATTATTGGCGACAAGACAAGAAACATTTTGACTAACCAAATCACTTGAACAAATTTTGTAAAGATTGCCTTTTCTACTTGCTTCGCAAATAATTTCATCATTTTTAAGAATAATGCATTTTTCTTTATTGAAAACAACATTATAATTTGAATCACAAAGTTGGCTAATACTTATCAAATTAAACTTAAGCCCATCTACTAGTAAAACATTACTAAGAGAGAAAGAAGAGTTACCAATGTCTCCATTGCCAATGATTTTTCCTTTGTCATTGCCGAACATGACCATACCCTCTTCTTGGAGCTTGATGTTGGTAAAAAGTTCTCTCTTTCCGGTCATATGGCGTGAACATCCGCTGTCCACGAGCCATTTTGAATCCTCAATTGTTGTTATAGCCCCTATGACCTACAAAGGAATTATTTTTAGGTACCCTATAGTTTTGGGGTCCATGGGGGTTAGTCTTGAGACCTTTGGGTCTCCAAATACGACTAGAGTTATTTCTCAATTTGCAATTGTTAGCATAATGTCCAACTTTGCCACAATAAAAACAAGTAGGAGTATAAGACCTACTAGCATGTCGAAAGTCGGACTTAGTTATTTTTCTTAAAAACATTTTGAAATGGTTTAACCAAGTCTAATTTGGAATGCTCACCTCTTTGTGCATCTAAAATTTTTGTAACTTTATCCGTGCTTATGTTAAAAGCGATACACAACCTTTTTCAAACATTCAAGATCTTTGGTGGCGATTCTTTTTCGGTCTCAAGAGTATGAACTTGAGTAAGAATAATAACATGAGCTTTATCAAGAGATTCATAAGAGGTAAATAATTTATCCTTTTCAATTTTAAGCTCTTTATGCTCCTTTTTCAAAGTCTTGTATTTAACAATCAAATTTTGAAACTCAATTTGCAATTCATCAAAATCACATTGCAATTCATCAACTAAAGAGGAGGTAGAAGAGTTAGAGCGTACCTCATTATTTTCATCGTCTATGGCCATAAGACCATGTTCGGTTTCTCCTTCCTCGTCGGTTGTTTCAAGTAATTCATCCCAAGTTTTGACTTCCGCATTTAGAGCCTTCTTTTTCGAAAAATGCTTCTTTTTCTTTTGTTCCTCCTCATCGAGTTTTGGGTAATCGGCAATGAAGTGTCCGGGTTTTCCGCATTTAAAGCAAGCATTATCTCTTGGTTTTCTTGCCTTATTTTTATTCACAAATTTTGTAAATTTTCGAACAAGTGCGGTCGTCTCCTCATCATCATCATTATCATAGTATGCATTATTAGAAAGAAGAAGCAAGACCTTTAGGAATATTTTGCATACCCGATTGATTGATGGTTGGTTTGAAATTTTTCCCCTCCTTGAGATAGACTTCATAGATGAGGAGGTTCCCGATGAGCTCGTCAAATTTGAGTGTCTCAAGATTTTGTGCCTCCGTGATTGTCGTCACCTTTCGGACCATGAGTAGGGAAGAGCATTCAATACCTTAGTCACCTTGTCTTCTTCTGAGATGACTTTACCGAGGGCCACAAGAGGATTGACAATGTTGTCAAGCCTTTCCACCATCTTGAGATGCTTTCACCATCATGCATGTTAAAGTTTTCAAAGTCTTTAACAAGCATGGTCTTTCTTGCTTGCTTGACCTTCTTAGTCCCTTCATAAATTGTCTCCACTTTTTCCCAAACCTCATGTGCCGACCTTATACCTCTTATGCGATTGTACTCGGTGGCGGTAAGAGAACAATGCAAAATATTTAAGGCCTTACCGTTTAGAGAGAAAGCATTTTTGTCGTTTTCATCGAACTCCTTGAAAGGTTTAGGAGCCGAGGTGTCATCCTCCAATTTCTTGGTTGGTTGATCAACTCCTTCAACAACCACATTCCAAATGTCGAACCCGCATCCTTGTAGGAAGCACTCCATATGGTCTTTCCAAAATGCGTAGTTGTTGGCGTCGAATAGTGGTGGCTTGTTGGTGGAGGCGCCGGTGGTGAGATAAGTATCATTCATAGTCATGGATCTTTCCTCTTTACTCGGAACGAGCTAGCCAAAGAGTTTGGCTCTGATACCACTTGTTAGTCCAAGTGGCTACGATAATCTAGAGGGGGTGAATAGATTATCTCGGTTTATCAGATTTTGCCCTCTTTTTTGAATAATCAAGCAAAGACGAGAATGTAAATGCGAAAATTAAACAACACTCATCGATTTATAGAGGTTCAACCCACCTAGGGCCTAATCCTCTACCACCCCAGTATATCCGGGATGGATTTCAAAAAGAAAAAAAGATTTTATTAATTACCAAAATTAATACAACAACACCTTGAGGATTACCACAACCTCTTACAACACCTTCAAGGAGATTACCACAATCTTCCTTCACCACCTGAAGAGTACCACACTCTCCAAACACCTATCACCTAGATCACCCAAGTGTATTCTTACCACAAGAATACTCACAAGGATGTCTTGTGTTGAATGATGACCAAAATCAAGATTACAACTCAATAATGAATAATACAATATGAGTACAAGTGTAATCAAGAATTGAAAGCCTAGACCTCAAAGAAGTGCAAGTCTTAGGCTAATACAACAAGATTTATGAAAGTGTTTGCTTGTATGCTCTTTTGCTTGTGTAATGTGTTGTGTCTTGTTGTTTGAATGAAGCCTCTATTTATAGGAGAGGTCTTGGCTTGATTTCGGACATAGGCTCCTCTTTGGGGAGTGATTTCTTTGCAAAAGAAACCATTTAAAATCAAGATTATAGCTGTTAGAAATCAGTCCCAAAAATTAGGGAAAAGTTGTCTGAAAATACAACGGATAGTTTGCTGATAAAACAGGGGTTCGACCGGTCGCGCAGAGATAAGATTAAAATGAGTTTGCTGCGATTTTTACACGGGGGCCGGTCGGAGGGGGTTCGACGTGGCCGCCCTTGATCTTAACTCTAGGTTGGGGGTGTTTAAAAAAACGAAACAGAGAAGTCCTTGAGAGAGGGCATTCCCGGTGCGGTCGCCCGGGGTCGGCCGTCGCCCTCCCCGATTTCTCCTACGTCCCTTTTCTGTTTCAAAACTCAACTCAGTGCAGGTTGCCTTATGGGGCGGCCGGTCGAACTGAAACAAAAGTGTTGTCCAATTTTTTTATCGAAAATAAACTCAAGAAATACTTCGAAAAATAGTAGAAACATTTAAATCGATCGGAAGTATTTAGACAATATTTAGGGACATTGTTTTGGTTTAAAAACTCATTTGAACAAAATCATCAAAATCATAATAAAAATATTTATCTAACAAGGAGTAGACCAACTGCCTCTCTGGTTTGAAAAAAGTGTAGGAGAGACAGCTGGAGTGATGGGTGTGATTAGTGTTGACTCTTGGTATCTAACTTTATTGGTACTTGAGCTTTTCTGCGAGTATCCTATGAATTCCGATTGAAATGACTTGCATGGGCGAAGCTACTTGAGGCCCAGTGCGGTCAGCGGGCCGCACTGGATTTCAGAATTGCCTTAGTAAATTTGGGTTGGGCCGCACTGGAACTCGGAGTGGCTCTGGTAATTTTGGGTTGGACCACGCTGAAAATTCAGTCTATAGAAATAATTAAGATAAAATTCAAATGGCTAAAAGAATTAAAAATCACCTGGCCCAATTAAGGCATTGAATGCTCCAAACTTGATAATATACAACTTTTTGGGAACACTTTTCCAATAAACTTTTGGATCTAAAAGTTAATTTTTCATAATAATAATAGTTGTTTGGCTGTTAGTTTAGCATTGGATTTTGGATAAGTCACTTCTCCAAAAAGTTCATTCAAGATAAACCGAAATTGGAGAGTATGAAATCGGCGAAGAATTGCTAAAAGTAAGACCTTTGTATTTTTTTTTTTTATTGAAATGGTTTTTTATTTTCTGTTTTTTTAAATTTCGGCTCGATAATCGTCCATTCGAAACGAATTTTTTTTTACCGTACTGGTCAAAAATCCTGGCTACGCCCATGATGACTTGGTCATGTATCCGGATGAGACGGGTACAACATTATCCATCATAAAAAAATCTTTTAGTTTACATAAAAATATAACCGATCATAAACATATTCTTAATTTTACACGAAAATCCGGCGAAGTAATTTCAACCCTAGAAACACCAAAAACAAGAAATTGAGTTTGAAGTAAAACCACACTGGCTCTATGTCATTTGTTCATTTGTTCATTTGTTGTTCATTTATTTGCTTCGTAATTATGGGGAAATGTGGGCTTTATAATTTGCCGCCAGATAAACCGTATATTGGGTTGTTTGAAAATGTAAAGCCCATAATAAATGGGCTCACGGGCCGCACACAAAGTAATGTTTGGATTCTTGCCAGTAAGACACATATCATAAAGTCAGGACAAATGAACATTCTTTTCTAAATCTTAATTGGTAATCCACATTGACAATAAGTTCATCGAGTTTATTTTTGGGAAATAACTTCTTACTACGAAAATTATTTAAAAATTACTTATATTTGTGGTATTATCAAATTAACAATAGTTTTCAGGGTGTCCTTATAAGAAATTGCATTACTTCAAAAAATTGTGGCATTGGTGTGAGATAAATTGAAATAATTTGGTAACTTCATCTTATTATTTTGTAGTTTAATGTATAAGAGAATCAGGCCAACAACCCACATCTAATTTTCAGTGTCCAAATTTCATAATTGGTCCTTAACAGTTATTTATGTTAAGCTTGGGCAAGAAGATCGGGTTATTTTAACATCTTATGTGTATTTTGATCTCAAATTATGTTAATTTGAGATTGTTGGTCAATTTTCTGTGGATCCCTTATAAAAAAGAGAATTTATTATTTATTCAGCTAGTGGATTTAAAAATATTCTCAAATTACTGAAACAACACACCAAACATTAATCATTTCGGTTCATTTAAATTAAATAGGTGTGCACTTGAAATTGATGGCTACAAATATAAAATAAACCAATAATACAAGAAAATTCCAATTTATCGACAGAAATGATTTTGTCACTAAATTTTATAGTTACCTACTGAATACTTACATAATAAAAAATATTATTTTCCCCCAAATTATACCGACAGTTTTTCAATTACCGACAGTTTTTCTGTAGGTATTTACTAGCAATTTTAGATTTTGTATAGGTAAATATTTTATCTACACTTTACAATTTTCTTTATATTTATCTATAAATTTTTCTGTAGGTATACTGATTTTTTCTTGTAGCGATATATTTATTAATATAGAATAAGTACAACGAATATGTTATCCATTGTTTAAATAATAGCTTGGCAAAAATTGTCAATCCAAATGGGCCAGCATTTTGAGTTGACTCTTAGATGGGAAGATGCCCTATTTGACCAGGAATCTCTTGGAATCTCTCTGCAGAGTCATGAAGTCAAATGCGTATTTATTAAGTAATTAACATTATTCTTCAAAAGAAAGTGTAATTATCATTATTATTTGTACTTCACATTGCTATGACATCATACCAATAATACAAATTTTGAGTAATTGCAACTTGACCATTGATCAAAATAAATATAGTTCTGGAATCTGAGTTGCCTAGTAAAATTTTATATTATCTTCTTTTTTTCCTTTCCTTTACAAAGAAAAGTCAATGTTTGTACTTCTTTGATCATGGTTTTATATAAGTAAATTTTTTTAAGTGAATATTTTTTATTATGATATCGATTAAGTGATTATTGATAATTTCGGCGTTTTGAAATAATGTTGAAAATTTATATTATTAGTTTACCCACATAAAATAATCTGGAATCAATACACAAATGCACAAATAAGAAACCTTTCATTCATTTGACATAACAAGGGGGAGAAAATTCACAATCGAGATGTTCCAAATGGCCACGTGCAAAACTCTTGTACTTCAAATGACAAAGTGTAACGGAAAAAAATAAGCTCCAAAATGCAAAATTCGTCATAGTTTGGAATTTGGATGGCATAGTGTTTTTACCTATATCTTTTATTAATTATATCAAAACCCAGAACTCTTATAGTAAGTATATAAGCACGGCCCAATATATGACCATTAGTTCGATTCTCTCTAACAACACATTATTGGATGAGTTTGTCGCATATGGCTTGTTTAATGCGTCTTACCTGACTAGTCTGATTTGCATACTATTGCGTCGAGCCCCACCCAATGCACACTTAAAGAATAGTGGTTGTGGGTTCCCGTCATAAAGTTAAAAAAAGTTAGTAAGTTTGAAAGAGAGAATGTTTCAGATTATTTAAAATTGTATGCTTATGTTTCAAGTAACGCTTGATTTTTTATGTTGCTAGCAGCTCACTTCTAGTTAAGGTACTCCAAGCTACGTATAGGTCTCCGGTCTAATATTCAATCCATATGTCGGGAACCAGACTGCAATAGGCAAACAGTTAGAAAGACCCTAGGGATTTCTTGGGGAAGCCCATCTAATTCTTAAGTCACCACAACATAGGAGAAAAATCCAGAGCATTAAGAAAATCCAGCAGTTAAATTTATTTCATGAAATAATAATAAGGGATGTGTTATTTATATACCTGAGACTATGGGTCGCATGGATCGAATATAACGAATTAGATTTGGTATTATGAGTTGAGTTTCATGGGTTTGATGCGATGAGCTGGCGTCGTTGGTCTTTTGTATTGACGTGGCTCAATTGATAATGTTTATGGGATAATACTTAATTAAAAAGAATTAAATAGATAATAAAATATTTAAAAGGACAATTACTATTTTACTCTCATGAATTGCCATTGGAAAACCGTTTTGAACATTTTCTTTTTGTTGACATAAACAAATAGAAGATAAAATAAAAATCGAAAAGACAACCAGTCAATCACTTTACTGCCTATTATTATCTACTTATCATTAGGAGCAAATATTGATCTCAGTTTTTGAAGTCTAGAAATTGTTTCCATGAGCAATATTCTAGAATAGTGTATTAATTATGTGGGGCTTTTTGTCAAAATATTGTCAATTTGATTTTAAATTGACAAAATGTGGTATTTTGAAAAGTTTTTATGCATTTAAGTGTAAGCGCATGAACTTATTGCGTCTTTGTGTTTTTTTAATTTTTTTTTGCTAAAGCGCAATTGTGTTTTGCGCTTAGTATTTTTTGAATTTTTTAAAATAGAGAAAAAGCGCAACAAGCTATTGCGCTTAAATAATTTGGATTTTGTTTTAAATAAGTGATGAGGAGCAACATGTCGTGATTGCCGAGAAAACAAAAATAAAGGTGTAAAGGGTAATTAGTCAATTAGGTTTGTAGCTTATGCCCCTTTTCAATTTTTAAATTAAATAGATAGTTTTTTGTTCGTTAAACTTTGGTCAATGCTCCCTCCCATACAATTCTTATATGTGGTAATTAATAATTTATTTGCATAATTGCATGCCTGAATGGTAAAGAATAAAAAAAAAAAGCATAGATAAAAGTTTTCGGTATTGTACATTTCCTAGCCAATCAATCCATTTGTGTTTTTATATAATATTTTTTCTATAGCCGAGATTTCATGTTTTCACATGACTAGTAGTTATCGGGCGATAAACCCCGCTCCATGTGAATGCGCCCCATGTAAAATGCGAGATCACATAATGGCTCTCAAGTCTCTAATATCATCAATTACGGCGCACAATGAGTCGTCCCCAGAGCTGGCAAAAACGCGGGTCAAGCGAAATTGGCCTGAGCCCATCGGGTCAATGTACAAAATCGTCCCCAAGTGATTGCTACATCTTGGACTCCCCTCTATCCAGCCGCAGCAGGTTCCCACTGAGTTCCAATCTCCCATACTGCCGCTTGAAGCCCTCAATATTAATTATTCCACTATTGTGCCTGTTGGGGCTCGAACCCTTGACCTCTCTAAAGAGAGGCCAAGAATTACCTCACCTATATATAAATATTATATTTTACTTATAAATAAATTAACATTTTTATCTATGCTTTTTTTTGTTCTTTATCATCCAAGCATGCTAATAAGTTATTAATTAGTACCACCGATCAAAAAAAAAAGTTATTAATTAGTACCACATTTAAAATTGTATGGGAGGGAGCATTGACCAAATTACATAGCCCGGGATTGCTAAACTAATTACACTTTGTCCCTTTATTTTTTCTTCTCGGCCTGTTGCGCTTCATCCCTTATTTAAATAATAATTTAAGCGCAACAGCTTGGTGTGCTTCTTCCTTATTTTAAAAAAAAAAAAACTGAAAAAACACAAAGGAGCAATAAACTCTTGCGCTTTATTTAAAAGCTCAATAGATTCTTGCGCTTACAATTAAATGCCAAAAACTTTTAAATACACCATATTTTGTCAATTTAAAATCAAATTGACAATATTTTGTCAAAAAGCCCAATTATGTGGCCACCAAGCCATTGCCTTTTTATAATATTGTCAAAAAATAATGTAATGAATTCATTAGATAGTTTGACTTATATCTCCTGGTTTATTTCATTCTACACACGAATGGGTACACTAGGTGTATAATAACCATGGATTTATTATAAATGTGTAAAGATTTACACAAAATCACAAAATTCGGCGTGTATTGTATACAAAAATCTACGGTAGATATTACACTTCGTGTGTTATTCCTCCAAGAGTAACATCTACAAGATTGTCTTGTATTAGTTAATCGACGTGTATTGTATACAGAAATCTACGGTAGATATTGTAAGACTTTTAAAGTCTCTTAATGTCTCATGTGAGTTAATAGGGACTAATAAATAACGACTAAATGGGTTAAGGGGAGCCGTTTCCTAATATATAACTGTTACTTGATGGGAGTAATGGTATTAATGGGGATAACTCCCATTAACGTAAATTAGGTCCTCTTCCTAGCATAAATATGTATTCTCTTATCCCCTAACCATCACTAATGAAGAGAGAATAGAAAGAAGGCAAAGGGAGAGAAATCTGGTTTTATTGTCTCTAAAAAAAACTCAAGCACACCATCAATAACTTCCCATGGAGAAAGGTACGTTTATTATGATATAGTGAGAATCATCAATTTTAAGATCCTATTAGTTTTCTATTTAAAGAATTTTAGAAAACTAGAACTTACATGTGGTATCAGAGCATGTGTTGTGAAATTGTATGATTCTTCATGAATGATATTTTTCCAATTTGTATGATTTTTTTCTTTCTAAATTGGGAATTACTCATTAATTCCTCCGCTGCTAGAATGTATGTTTTATCGCATCTTATATCAAAATCATGGCGTACGGGACAAGAACAGTTTTTGAAATGCCGAAATTGTTTATGTGTTGAAACGGAGTTGTTCCTAAAGTTAAAGTTTATGTTGTCTGCCATAGATTGATGAATAGATAAATTTGATTACATGAAATGGTTGCTTTTGAATAAATGTACAATTGTTCTTCAGTACTTGAATTCATAGAATTGTCAACATGAAGACTTATATTTTTTTATTATTATTGTTAAAGCATTTGTATCCTCTGTATGTCCTTTATGAAATGTTGGAGACAGATGTATTCTGATCTCTTATATGCTAAGGTGACATGTGGCATACACGATGAAATGGAATATATATGCATAATAATTCTGATATATGGTTGGATATATATATATATATATTGCAGTATGTGAATCATGGAATTATAATCATGAAGTTTCATTTAGTTTTTAATTTTCTTTCTTTTGAAACATTTTTTTGTATCATTCTTATTCAACCATTCCTGTATGCATAAGGTGTGTGTATATGTGTATATACATATATTGAATTGTTAAAATGTGTGTGGTTGTTTCTCAAGTATAATTTTGGAATTAAATATTATGAAAGATTTGTTAATCACCAAAGTGAACAAACCTGGATGTTTATTTGATTTAAGACTAAGGATGATTCATTTCAATTACCCATAGAATAATAATGGATGCTAAATTGTACACTTATTTGGTTTATGGGTACATTGAAATTTATTATTATAAGGCATTTATGGATCTCCCAAAGGTTGATTAGTTGTCTTTATAATAAATAAATATAATTGTAGGTATTAACATGTACTATTAGTTTATATATATGCCCAAAGGTAGTAAATAATTCTAATTGGTGCATGTTCTATTACCAAATTATGTTAGAATTTTTATTAGCATCATTATGTTCGTATGTCATGTGTTAATGTATCACCCAAAGGAGAACATCAACATACATTGAATGTTGTTTAAATATATTATATGTCTAACATGTACCTTATGTCTCAAAACACTTATGTGAAATTTTATTATGCAGCACCTATTCCTAATTCTCTGAATTCTCATGTATCGTCTGTGCCAATGTTTAATGGGCTTAACTTCTCTGATTGGAACGAGCAAGTTCAGTTCCATCTTGGTGTTTTGGATCTTGATCTTGCTATAATGGAAGAGAAGCCTGCTGCTATTACTGATTCTAGTAGCAATGAAGAGAAGGCTCATTATAAAGCTTGGGAAAGATGTAACAGACTCAGCCTAATGTTCATGAGAATGACTGTTGCAGACAGTATTAAAACAGCTCTCCCCAAAATTGAAAGTGCTAAAGAGTTTATGGGATTAGTGGGAGAGCGCTCCCAAACAGTTGATAAGTCTCTTGCTGGGACATTAATGAGTACACTAACCACCATGAAGTTTGATGGTTCGCGTACTATGCATGAGCATTAGGGGTGGCAATTCGAGTCGTGTTCGGGTTCGCGGGTCGTGTTGAGACATGGTAATTACATAAATTTGCCCAACCCGAACACGACCCGTTTAATTATTTGGTCAGATGGGTCAACCCGAACACGACTGTTTAATACACGGGTAACCGAACACGACCGAAATGACTGTATATTTTTTAACCTTGAATAAATCTTTTATTTATATTGATAAAATGATAATTTTGGGTTATTTATATATAGAATATTAATAAATATTAAAAATAATATTTGAATTTTCTTATTTAAACGGGTTAAACGGGTTTAGTGGGTCATTTCAGTCAACTCAAACTGACCCATTTATTATTTGGGTTAAATGGGTTCGACACGATTATGACCGAATAATAAATGGGTCAACCCTAACCCGCTTATATCGTGTTAGGTTCAGGTCGTGTTTTCGTGTCGTGTCGGAGATTGCCACCCCTAATGAGCATGTTATTGAGATGACAAATATTGCAGCAAGACTTAAGACCTTAGGTATGGCTGTGAATGAGAACTTCCTTGTGCATTTTATTCTTAACTCATTACCGACTAGGTATGGGCCGTTTCAAATGAGCTATAACACAATGAAAGACAAATGGAATGTGCATGAGTTGCACAGTATGTTAGTTCAAGAGGAAACGAGACTTAAAAATCAAGAAAGTCACTCAGTCCATTATGTAAGCCACCAAGGAAATCAAGGAGCTGAAAAGAAATTTGTGAAGAAACATGATAAAGGCAAAGGGCCATTGAAGACCAATGAGGCATCTGCTCAAATCCAGAAGAAAGAATCAAAGAACTATAATTGTCGTTTCTATGGAAAACCTGGACATTTCAAGAAGGATTGCCCAAAGCGTAAGGCTTGGTTCGAAAAAAAAGGTAAGCTTAATGCTTATGTATGTTTCGAATCAAATCTAACTGAAGTTCCCCACAATACGTGGTGGATTGATTCTGGATGTACAACTCATATTTCTAATACGATGCAGGGATTCCTTACAGTCCAAACCATAAGCCCAAATGAGAAGTTCATCTTCATGGGGAATCGAGTGAAAGCTCCAGTGGAAACAGTCGGGACTTATCGTTTAATTCTTGACACTGGACATCATTTAGATTTATTGGAAACTCTTTATGTACCTACTTTATCTAGGAATTTAGTTTCATTATCTAAACTTGATATTACTGGATACTCTTTTCATTTTGGTAATGGATATTTCAGCTTATTTAAGTATAATCATCTCATTGGCACTGGTATTCTTTGCGATGGTTTATATAAATTGAAATTAGATGGTTCTTATTCTGAAACTCTTTTAACTCTGCATCATAATGTTGGCGCTAAACGTAGTTTAGTAAATGAACGTTCTGCTTTCTTGTGGCATAAACGTTTGGGTCACATTTATAGAGAAAGAATGGAAAGACTAATGAAGAATGAAATTCTTCCGAATCTAGATTTCACTGATCTAAATATTTGTGTGGGTTGTATTAAAGGAAAGCAAACAAAACACACAAAGAAAGGAGCTACAAGAAGCACCCAGCTTCTTGAAATTGTGCATACAGATATTTGTGGGCCTTTTGATGTTAATTCTTTCGGAAAGGAGAGATACTTCATTACCTTTATTGATGACTATTCACGTTATGGTTATGTCTATCTGTTGTATGAGAAATCTCAAGCAGTAGATGCTTTAGAAATCTACTTGAATGAAGTAGAAAGGCAATTAGACAGAAAAGTGAAAGTTGTGAGGTCTGATAGAGATGGTGAGTATTACGGAAGATATGATGAAACGGGGCAACACCCAGGTCCGTTCGCTAAACTTCTTCAAAAACGTGGTATTTGTGCACAATACACAATGCCAGGTACACCACAACAAAATGGTGTATCAAAAAGGCGTAATAGAACATTAATGGATATGGTTAGAAGTATGTTAAGTAATTCATCTTTACCCGTATTTTTGTGGATGTATGCCTTGAAAACTGCCATGTATTTATTAAATAGGGTTCCTAGTAAAGCAGTTCCAAAGACACCTTTTGAACTATGGACAAATAGGACACCTAGTTTAAGACACTTGCATGTATGGGGTTGTCAGGCAGAAATAAGGATTTATAATCCACAAGAAAAGAAATTGGATGCAAGAACAATAAGTGGATATTTTATTGGTTATCCAGAAAAATCAAAGGGGTATATATTTTATTGTCCCAATCATAGTATGAGAATTGTTGAAACCTGGAAATGCGAGGTTTATTGAAAATGGTGAAACCGGTGGGAGTCTGATTCCACGAGACGTGGAAATAAAAGAGGTTAGAATACAAGTTCCTTTAACTTGTGCTTCTAGTGGTAAAATTAGTGTTCCTCCAGTTGTTGTGCCAAACAACAATGAAGAAGAGCAACACAATAATGAACCCACTGATTCATAATGAACCTATTATAGAAGAACCACAAGAAGTAGCATTAAGAAGGTCCGAAAGAGAAAGAAGGTCGGCTATTTCGAATGACTATGTGGTATATCTACATGAGTCGGCCCGACTTAAGCATTAATGACAATGATCCAGTTTCATTTCACAAGCCGTAAGTTGTGATAATTCTGAGAAATGGTTAGATGTCATGAAAGAAGAGTTAAAATCTTTGGAGCAGAATGGTGTTTGGGACCTTGTAGAATTGCCAAAAGGTTGCAAACGAGTCGGTTGTAAGTGGGTCTTTAAAACTAAACGTGACTCTCATGGCAATCTTGAACGTTACAAGGCTAGACTTGTCGCCAAGGGTTTTACTCAAAAGGATGGAATCGATTATAAAGAGACATTTTCACCAGTCTCACGAAAGGATTCCTTCAGGATTATCATGGCACTAGTGGCCCATTATGACTTGGAGCTACATCAAATGGATGTGAAAACTGCCTTTCTTAATGGAGATTTAGAGGAGGACGTTTACATGGACCAACCAATGGGGTTCTCAATTGAAGGAAAGGAACACATGGTTTGCATATTAAAGAAATCAATATGCGGACTTAAACAAGCTTCCCGCCAATGGTATTTAAAGTTTAATAATACCATTGTTTCCTTTGGATTTAAGGAAAACACTGTTGATCGGTGTATATATCTAAAGATCAGTGGGAGTAAGGTTATATTTCTAATTTTGTATGTTGATGATATCTTGCTTGCAACTAATGATCTTGGTCTTCTTTATGAGACTAAGAAGTTTCTCTCTAGTAACTTTGAAATAAAGGATATGGGTGAGGCCAGCTATGTGATAGGAATAAAATATTCCGAAATAGATCACACGGACTATTAGGCTTGTCTCAGAAAGCATATATTAATAAAATACTAGAGAAATTCAGGATGGAAAAATGCTCAGCATCACCCGTTCCAATTCAGAAGGGGACAAGTTTAGTCTCGCACAATGTCCTAAAAATGATTTGGAACGAAAACAAATGGAAACGATTCCATATGCATCTGTTGTTGGGAGTATTATGTATGCTCAGATTTGTACTCGACCAGACATAAGCTTTGCAGCTGGAATGCTAGGAAGATATCAAAGTAACCCAGGAATGGAACATTGGAAAGCTGCAAAGAAGGTTCTGAGATACTTACAAGGAACGAAGGATCACATGCTTACATATAGAAGGTCTGATCACCTTGAGGTGATTGGATATACAGACTCGGATTTTGCTGGATGCATAGATACCAGAAAATCTACTCTTGGCTATGTATTTTTTTTTAGCCGGAGGAGCGGTATCGTGGAAGAGTGCAAAGCAATCAGTGGTTACTGCATCCACCATGGAAGCTGAATTTGTAGCATGTTTTGAGGCTACAATTCAGGTTAATTGGCTGCGGAACTTTATTTCAGGGCTTGAAATTATCGACAATATTGCTAGGCCACTGAAATTATATTGTGATAACTCTGCAGCAGTGTTTTTCTCGAAGAACGACAAGTACTCTAAAGGTGCTAAGCATATGGAGTTAAAGTATTTTGCCGTGAAGGAAGAAGTTCAGAAACAAAGAGTGTCAATAGAACATATTAGCACAAATCTTATGATAGTTGACCCTTTGACTAAGGGGTTATCGCCCAAGACATTATTGAACATGTTGAAAATATGGGCATTATTGTTAATAATGACTCTTGAGTATAATGTATATTTTATGTACGTAATTGACACTCTGAGCTCATTTATGATATGTTTCTGATTACCTGTTCTCTATAATTGCATGCATATTTGAATTCAAGTAATGTAAACAGGTACAATCTTCAATAAAGACATTATGTTGGACCTATTATGTGCTCCATGTTAATGATCATGTATTAAGGAAACGACTAAATTGTAGTGCATGGAAGGGACTACGTCAATTGAGTGATGTACAACCGCCATGACTCGGATTAGTTCATATTCTTAATCATAAAATTATGACATACCCAAGGTATAGAATTTTTAACGCGCATTAAGTAATATTTTTATTTATTTATTTCGTCCAAAATGTTAAGTAATGACACATGAGTCAAATGGGAGAATGTAAGACTTTTAAAGTCTCTTAATGTCTCATGTGAGTTAATAGGGACTAATAAATAAGTAAGGACTAAATGGGTTAAGTGGAGCCGTTTCCTAATATATAACTGTTACTTGATGGGAGTAATGGTATTAATGGGGATAACTCCCATTAACGTAAACTAGGTCCTCTTCCTAGCATAAATATGTATTCTCTTATCCCCTAACCATCACTAATGAAGAGAGAATAGAAAGAAGGCAAAGGGAGAGAAATCTGGTTTTATTGTCTCTAAGAAAAACTCAAGCACACCATCAATAACTTCCCATGGAGAAAGGTACGCTTATTATGATAGAGCAAGTCTCTTGTGAGACGGTCTCACGGATCTAAATCCGTGAGACGGACCTCCTAAGGGCTCCGTCTTGAGAACATGAACCATGAAAATAAATTTAAAAATAATAATGAACCATAAAGAAACAAAAATAAACCCTAAAAACATGTACCATGAAGAATAAACCCGAAAAACAAAAATAAACCCAAAAAATAAAGAATAAACCCTAAAAAAAACTAAAAATCCTAAAACCCAAATCAATTAAAAATAAACCCAAGAAACAAAATAAACCCTAAAAAAACAAATATAAACCCTAAGAAAAATAAAATCTGAAAAAAAAAAACCTTTAAAACTTTGTGTAAGGGCACCGTCTCACGGATCTAAATCCGTGAGACCGTCTCACGCAAGTTTTTGCTATTATGATATAGTGAGAATCATCAATTTTAAGATCCTATTAGTTTTCTATTTAAATAATTTTAGAAAACTAGAACTTACAGATATTACACCTAGTGTATTCCTTTATAAGTAACATCTACCAGACCGCCCTTGTATTAGTGAAATGTTTGCAAATTTTTTTTTTTTTTTGAGAGCGAAATGTTTGCAAATTGAACCATGAACCAAGTCCTTGTCATCTTCTAATTTTGAAAGTTGAAAATTTAGATCAACATTAACATGGAGTGAAATTTTATACAAACATACAGAAATTAGACCTTAAAATTATTTTGTCCAAAACTTAGGGACGGGCCCCACTCTTGATTCTCCAATCCCCACTCTTTGTTCCATCATTTTCACCGCCCACCGCAAAGATCATGACAATTCTTACCTGATGGGCCCCTCATCTTTTGAGAAATTAAAGATTCAGTACCTCACGGCGTTAAGAATCTAACGGCGGTTTTCGCACTTTTCCCTCTCTCCCGACAGAGCAACCGTCCAGCAAACACGCGACTGACGACTCTCAATACCGCCGTCAAATTTTTGACGTATGTGGTTGGTGGCCAACCCGCTGACTAGATTCTCCTCCATGTGTCAGAAGCTTTCTTTACCGCTTGCTTGATCATGCCCACGCGCGTCAGTCGATGCAATTAATCTTTTTTCCCCACGCGCCGCCCGGCAAGGGGCACGATGGCATCTAAGAGGCGTGGATCATCGCACTTTGGACAAAATGCCCATGAAACATGCTGTCACTTTTAATTTTTTTTATGGGGACATGCGTGTGACTTGCTGAATTGCTGATAATATATGGTGTAGAGTGTAGACCTTTTGAATTTTTAGTGTTGTTCATTGACGTTTTCATACAATATTGATTTTTATAGGGAAAATAAGATTTTTAGTCCTCTAAGTTGGACATGTTTTAGAATTAGTCCTCTAAATTGTCACATTCATTTTTTAGTCCTTTAACTTTCAAATTTCTAGATATTCAGTCCTTTAACTTAACAATTTTATTTTTGGTCCTATAACGTAACATATTTCATAAATTTGGTCCTGTAACTTAACATATTTTAGAAATTTGGTCCTGTAACCTTTTTTTAGGGGAATTTAGTAATATAACTTAACAATAGTTAAATTTAATTAATTTATTAAAAGGTTATTCTAAATTAATTTTATTTTTCAAATCGAATGATTTTAATTAACAATTAATTTTTTTAAAAAATAATTAATCATTTTTAATTTAATTAATTTTTAAAAAATATTTAAGCATTAAGTTTTTAAACCTTCTGAATTAAATGCATCTTGTACACTAGTCTACAGTTACATTTCTTGGAGATAATTATCATCACCAAAGGTTAATTCCATAAATATGACAAATTATTCTTAAGTTACTAATTTGATGTAATTATTTTAATTTTCCTAGAATTCATTAATTATTTTAGAAATTTCTATTTATTCAAACTTTTTATTAATCAAATTAATTTAATTTTAATTATTTTTATAATTTAATTAGTTTCCAAACATTGAAATTTAATTATTTTATATTTGGTCCTATAAAATAGTTAAATTTAACTATTGCTAAGTTATATGACTAAATTTCTAAAATATATTAAGTTATAAGACCAAATTTACGAAATATGTTAAGTTTTAGGACCAAAAATAAAATTGTTAAGTTAAAGGAGTGAATAACTAGAAATGTGAAAGTTAAAGGACTAAAAAATGAATGTGACAATTTAGAGGACCAATTCTCCAAAAGGTCCAAGTTACAGGACTAAAAATCTTATTTTCCCATTTTTATATTAGGTCAATAAATAATTAAATTGTCAATCTTGATATTTATGGAAAATATATATAGGTCATGTCAATATATAGTGACAACTTGAAGACTATAAATTATCTATAATAAAAGCTTAAGGGCTCGTTTGGTTGGGATTAATGGGAGGAATATCACACATTTTTTTTAATATTTCATACTTATTATGTTGTTTGGTTCAAAGTTGTGAAGTCCATGAAATGTGGAGGGCCCGATCCACTATCAACCCAAATTGGGTATACCATATCCCACCAGGGAGTGAGATACATTTTCACTCCCTTTTTAACACATATCCAATAGCTCAATCCATCAAACAAACACAATAATAGGGCTTATTAAATCCAACTAATAAGGTGGGAAAAGAACTTGGGAATTAATCATACACATAATCATCCTGCAACCAAACGAGCCCTAAGAGTTATATGGTTTTCATTTAAACAAAAAACACGGGCGGGGAGGGCTGAGCCAGGATACTTTAGTAGGGTGGACCGATACACGAAAATAGGATGGCCTGGTTGAAAATCCAAGAAAAAATAATACAAATTATAACTATTTCTTTTTATATAATTCTCACTAAAAAATTCTCTTTTTTTAAAAAAAAAGGAGGGCCAGGGCTCAGATTTGCCCAGCCTTGTATCAGCCATTGACGGGCGGAACAACGTAGTGGCTCAGCCCCCAACTTATTTTTCATTTTTCTTTTTACTACCTATTTATGTATGTATGTACTATACATTTATACTTTGTCTCTTGGCCCCCCCACAATTTTCTTGGATAAAATTTATTATGGGCTACATGGCCATAAGTTTTAGTAATTATTAAATTAGGAATCTTATGGACCTGATGTTTCTTTATTATTATCTTCAAAGTATCTTTTCTGTTTATAAAAAATATAAAATGGAAGGTGAGTTTCATATAATTCTTTGCTGGTGTATATTGAAAAGAAAATTACAAAAAAAAATTGTCTAAATTCAATTGTAAATGATTTTTGATATATGTTCTAAGTTTTAGTAGATTAAGGATTTAATGATGTATTTTGTAAATATTTACTAATGAATATTGATGTTTTTTATATGCAAATGTAATATATTTAAATTTTATTATATTTTATATATATACACACACACACATACATATGATATATCTTTCATTTTTTTTACTATTGCCGCCCCTTAGGCAAAAATGTTTTTTTAGTCCACTAAGTGGACGACTTGAGAGATTTAGTACACACTTTTAATTTTTTTTTTTTTGAAATTAGTCCACTAAGTGGCAAAAATTCGGATTTTTAGTCCGGTGACTGCAATAGCAGTCACAATCTATGTGGATTTTTTTTTTTTTTTTTTTTTTCTTGCCTCAAAATATGAATTGTTTTTGTTGATGTGGCATTTTGGAGGGAAAACATATTATTTTCAATGTAAATTAGGTAAAAATATAATATTCATTATGAATAAAATAAAAATAATTTGCGGAATATATTTATTTTTTTTATTAGTCGAAAAACACAAAATATTTTTTTAAAAAAAAATTGATGAAAAATGAATAATGTTAATATAATTTAAATATTTTGATTTAATAAATATATTCAAAATATTTAAAATTTATTAACACTATTCTTATTTTTCAAGAAATTTTTTAAAAAAGCTGTATAAAAAACTTTGAATTATAAAAAAAACAGTATAAAAAACTATGTAAATTTTAAAAAACTGTACAAAAATTATTTAATTACAAAAAATTTGCATAAAAGATATTTAAATTTTAAAAAACTGTATAAAAACAATTTAATTATTTCTCTTTAATTTTAAATATAAAATGTTATTTATACAATTAATAATTTATAATTTAAACATATGATATAAATAATTTTTAATTTTATAATTTCGAATATATTTCTCCAATTAAAATATCTTAAATTTTATTAACATTATTTTTGTTTTTCATGGATTTTTTAAAATTATTTTTCCGTTTTTCAAATTAACAAATAATTTAAATATTAACATTATTTTTGTTTTTCATGGATTTTTTAAAATTATTTTTCATTTTTCAAATTAAAAAATAATTTAAATATATTCTGTAAATTATTTTTATTTTATTCATAATGAATATTATATTTTTACTTATTTTATTGAAAATAATATTTTTTTCCCTCCAAAATTCCACATCAACAAAAACAATTCATATTTTGAGGCAAGAAAAAAAGCAAAAAGAAAAAAAAAATTCCACATAGGATTGTTACCTGCAGTAGCAGGTTACTGGACTAAAAATCCGAATTTTGCCCACTTAATGGACCAATTTGAATTTTTTTTTAAAGTGTGTACTAAATCTCTCAAGTCGTCCACTTAGTGGACTAAAAAAACATTTTTGCCTAAAATTAAAATTGAGTATTTAGTTGTATAGTGGGTCCCACTAAAGTAGTATTAATGGGTAAATAAGTGTGAGAATTTTGAATATAGAGTTGATATTGGAAAATGAGAAGTTGGAAACGGAATATTTCTAATTAGATCGAGTAAAACAAACATGATTTACATATCTCAAACAGTAAGAAGTTGAAATATCTCCAATGAGACGTTACATGTAAACCATACAACCCCTTAAGGCTTAAATACTAGCTCTTGTTGCATTATTAAGTTGTAGGAACTGTTATGATAAAAAAAAAGGAGTTTGTACGAACTGTATTTGATAAATAAAAAAAAAAGTTATTATCACTATATATTAATAATAACTTTTTTTTATTAATAGAGGAATATTATTAACACTTATCAGTTAAAATCACGGACTGTAACCACAACGGAAGAGTACCATTTTAAGCAATCATGGAAAATCCTGTTCAAAATATATATTGTATCATCAATTTTTTAGTGAAGTCGAAACATTTTCCTTTTAAAACAAGCATTTTTTATATTTTAGTGATGTCGAAAAACATTTTCGTTTTTTTTTTTTTTGAGGAAAAAACATTTTCGTTTTAAAACAAGCATATTTTCTAACCTTTTCCCTTGATCAGAAAAAGTTAAATCATATATATTTTTTTTTAATAATTTCACTTATTACTGTGGGGATTTCGGTTGCTTGGTCGAATCCAACCTTTAGGGTATGGTGCTTATCTCTATCCCGTTTTGTTGTCTTTATATAATAACTTTTAACAAATATCCATAATATATTTATATGCATTAATTGATGGAGCCATAGCTCCTACTATGGGGGTACATGCCCACATATTTTTTCCCATTTTTTTAATATTTATTATATATTTTTAAAATATATATTAATTAGGTAAATTAAAAATACACCCCCATTAATTATTTTTTATGTAGCTTATAATTGTATTTTAGGTATAATTACAAAAGTTACCCCTGAGATTTGGGTGATTACAAAAACCCAAGAAAAGTTTCAAAATTACAAAAAGTCTTATGAGGTTTGACTCTATCTTATATGTAAGGGAGTAATTGTAATATTATTATAAACGTTAGGAGGTATTTGAAATGTTTTTGCTTATTAAAGGGTAAAATATAATACGGAACCAAACCTCAAGGGTGTTTTTTGTAATTTTCAAAAACTTTGAGTTTTTTTGTTAATAGCTTAAACTTCGGGGGTAGTTTTCATAATTATCTCTTGTATTTATTTTGTGCTCCCATCAGGGGCGTACCCTCTTTCCTAAAGCCGCCAAAAAATTATTTAGCTCCCCCCCAAAAAAAATTACATGTCTAGCTCCGCTCATGGCTCCTATTGTAGAAAAATTCTAAATACGTCCCTGCTTATAACCAAATGTTGTATTTCGCTCCTCTCATATATATATTTAACTAACTAAGTTGTGTAACAAATAAAAACGACAATTTAGCTACGTTTAAGCGTTTTCACATTAAAGTGTGGTTTCAAAATTGTAAAAACTAACCAAAAAAAAAATCGAAAATAAAATGGAAACAGTGTGCACTAAATAATACTACCACTTAGCATCTCCAACCCATAACACCAAATTTGGTGTGAAAATCACACCAAATTTGGTGTTTTGGTGTAATTTTGCAAAACTCATCTCCAACCCACTACACTAAATCTTACACCAAATGAGTATTTTAATATTTTCTTTTCATTTTGGAATAGCAAATTTATTTATTTATGCAATATTTCTTTTGCTTATATTTTATTATTATTAATGTAACTAAATAAAAATTTATATTTAACTAATATTACATTAATTAATTATATTGCAAAATTAATATTACAACTAATATCACAATAAATAAAAATACTAAATTGCACACTAGACAATAAAAACGACAAACCTAAAACAGATATTTAAATGTTAGTGTTTTGTATTTTATGATAGACTTTGATGCTTTTTAATTAAATTATAATTTTGTTTATTAATTATTTTAGTTTATCAAAATTTTAAGTTTAGTTTATAATAATTTATTGGTAAATATTAACTATTGTTCATCCAAAATAATAATTATATACAAAATTTAAATAACTAAAACCATGTTACAAATGAATTATATATCAAATATAGGATACAATAGGAATTAAAAGTTTGAAGTAGAAGAAATTGGAGGGCAAAAATGGAATATTTGTATTACACCAAATTTGGTGTAAAGGAATAGTGTTACACCAAATTTGGTGTAAAAAGTATTCATTACACCAAATTTGGTGTGATGTTTAGAGTTGGGTTGGAGGGTGTTTTTTAGGTATTTGGTGTTTTGGTGTGGGTTTTAGAGTTTGGTTGGAGTTGGTCTTAAAGAAGTTACACAAAACTTATAGAGAAAGGGTAGTCGTGTTTGGTAAGTCCCAAATCATAATTATACTAAGGTCGACTCCTTAATTAGCAGTCATAACCCTACTTACTAAAGGAATGCAGCCGCGTTAATAACAAAGAAGTTCAAATTTAATTAATCTTTGAAAAACTAGATTAGAATTAATTAAGTTATTAATACTCTTTCAACCCTTAATTAATATGGATAGCTCTCCATCAAGATGGAACCAAGGGGGGACTAAAATGAGGCGGCGGGCGGCCCCCCTCAACTTTATAAAATTTAATTGTATATAGTTATTAAAATATTACTCACTCCGTTCCAAATATATCCCACTATTCCTTTTTAGGGATATCCCAAATATATAATCCATTTTTTATATTTAATAGTACTTTTTATATTCTTTTACTATTATAACTCTATTTAATATGCATTTTATAATTTACATTATTCATCAAATAAGAGTAAATCAAGTAAAAATGTAACAAATTTGTAGTTTCCAATAGTTTTCTTAATAAGTGTAAAAAGTCAAACTGGACTATATATTTGGGACGGAGGGAGTAGAATTTTGCTCGTCCATATAAAACAAAAACATCTTTATCTTCTTTTAATAGAAAGTTAAATTCATCCCTCTTTAATTTCCAGCCCGGTCGCGCTTTCTATTTTGGATACTTATATACTCCATCCGTTCCAATAAGATGTAATCCAAGTGGCTACGATAATCTAGAGGGAGGGTGAATAGATTATGTCCATTTTCTCGATTATGCCCTCTTATTCGGATAAATAAGCCAAGACAGGAATGGAAGTGCGTGAATTGTAAACAACACGCGTCGATTTATAGAGGTTCAACCCACCTAGGGCCTAATCCTCTACCACCCCATTATCTCCGAGATGGATTTCAAAAAGAAAAAAAGATTTTATTAATTACCACAATCAATACAACATCACCTTACAACACCTCTTTGGAGATTACCACAATCTCCTTTGAAGATTACCACAATCTACAACGGCACAATCTTCAACGACACCTTATCAAGATTACCACAATCTTCAACCTTGAAGAACACCAAATTCTTCAACACCTCAAAGAGCATCAAACTCTTCAATAAGAAGATTACCACAATCTTCTTGCACCTAACACCTAGATCACTCAAATGTGTTCTTACCACAAGAACACTCACAAGGATATCTTGTGTTGAATGATGAACCCAAAAATTCAAGATTACAACTCGATAATGAATAATACAATTTTGAGTGCAAGTATAATCAAGAATGAAAAACCTAGACCTCAAGATGTGAAAATGTAAGACCTTAGGCTATTACAACAAGAATATTGAAATAGAAGAACGAAAATGTTTGCTTGAATGTATCTTGTTGTGTTGTAGTATTCTCTCTTGTTGTGTTGCTTCAATTCTTCATCTATTTATAGAGAATGTCTTGAACTTGATAGGCTCCTCCAAGGAGATTGAAATCTGTAAAAAATTGCAAGACAAATGAAGAATATAGTTGTTAGAGATCAACACCATAAATTGAGGAAAAGTTGTCTGCTGCACAACGGTTAGAATTTTGCTGTCAAAACAATAGGGCGACCTGTCGCGCTCTAATACAAAAAAGAATTTAATACAACAGAAATCCACATAGGGACCGGTCCAGGGGGTTGGACCGGTAGACCTAGGGTCCGACCGGGTCGCCCCCCATAGGGACTGGTCCCCCTAGAGGTTTTTCAAGAGAACATATTCTCTGTTCTGTTCTTTTTTCTTACCGGTTCCGGATGACGACTAGTGCGACCGGTCGACCTTTAGGAAAAAGTCGAACGTCTCATTTCTGTTTCAAAACTCAACTTCCAGACACGGGTTGCTCTATAGGGCGACCGGCTGAACACGAGACAAAAGTGTTGTCCAATTTTTATCGAAAATAAACTTCAAGAAATACTCCGAAAAATTGGTAAAAATATTTTAAATCGATCGGGAGTATTTGGACAACATTTAGAAATATTGTTTTGGTGTAAAAACACATTAACACAAAAGCATCAAAAGTGTTGTCCAATTTTTGTCGAAAATAAACTTTGAGAAATACTCCGAAAAATTAGTAAAAATATTTTAAATCATTTAGGAATATTTTGACAACATTTAAAAACATTGTTTTGGTGTAAAAACAAAATCATCAAAATCATGATATCTAACATAAGATAGACCACCTTTCTTTTTTCGTCTGTCTCAAATTATAAGCTTGTTTCTTTATTGAGAGTATTAATTACACAACAACAGACTAAACTACCCTTATTATTCACTTTGTTTGAGACCAACAATGATATATTCTCATTTAATGCAAGACAAACTATGAAGAATATGGAAAAAAATACGATCTCAATTACATTTATTGTGCTTTTTCTTAATTTGTGTGAAATACTCTACCTGACTATCTTATTGGGACGGATGAAGTACATACTAATAATAAATCTTACTTGATCAATGGTGAAGACAAATGGGGTCATACTGGACTTCGGCCCAACAATGCTAAAAAATAAAATAAAAAAAGATATTTAGATCTAATTATATGATTTCCTTTCAAAAAAAAAATTATATGATTTTGTTTTGCATTCTTTATCCATCTTACCTTACTTTGATATGCTGGCTCACCCCACTTTCGTATGCTTTGCCATCTCAATTGCAAAATTAGTTGCTTTTGTATTTTGTTTTCTCTTTCCTCTTCTTTTTTTTTTCGTTTTACTTTTTTCATGTATGTGTTGAATAATTTCTTTTCTCAAGGACCTCCCCCCTGGCAGTAATCTTTTTCTACCAACTCTGGTTCGCCTAGTTTTATTATATTTAGAGATATGTGCATGCATATGCACACTGCACACATAGTAACAAGATTTTTTTCTTATAAATAATTCGAATGAAAGCAGGGAAATTGATACAAATAACCCACTTTTTGGAGATAATGTCAGTCTTTTACGCTTCCTGATACTATTTTACCCAAATTTATGCTTCCGCCCTTTTTTTACACAACTTTACCCTCCAGCAAAAATTCCCGGACTTTTTTACGTTTTGTTTCAACATTGTTTCTAACATGTTTCTTTTAAAAAAATTTCAGCGAAAAAATAAATTTTGCCATCATTGAATAATCTTTTATACTCAAGTCTTATAAAAATTAAGAAATATATACATAAAACAACACATATTAAAACCAAATAAATAAAAAACATATAGAAACAACATGAATAAAAAACACAATTCAATTTTTGATCCAATGCATGAAAACATAAAAAACATGGAAACAACCAGGAGGCAATATAGAAACAAACCAGAAGTAATATAGAAAACACTATGAACAAAAATAGTTAAAAATAGATAAAAATTGTATTTAAACATCGAAAACTTCATGGAAACAACAAAGAAACATCGGAACAACATTAAAAAGGGTATGGAAACAACCCATAAATAACGTAAAAAATATTAAAAACACCATATGAATAAAAGGAGCTTTTATATAGGTAAAAACTGTATTTACACATTGAACAGTACTACATGAAAATAATGAAAAAACATTATTAGAACAACATTAAAAATATTATAGAACAACACCGAAACAATAGAAACAATGTACAAAATAATATATGAATAAAAAAACAACATAAAAATAGGTAAAATTTATTTTTAAACATCGAAACAACAAAGAAATAACATAGAAACAACAAAGAAACAAATTTAAACAATATCAAAATAACATATATAACATATAAAGCAATGGAAGAACAAAAATAAAAAATAAACATAAAAATAATCAAAAAATATGCAGGAGCGTAAAAAAACAATATATAGGTACAAAGGGCAAAAAATAGGTACAAAAGTGATATATAGGAGCATATTGTGTGGTATATGTACCCAAAACAGCGTATTCTATGTAATTTCCCCATAAAGGCATGCATGATAGTTTGATATGATCTTATGTCTCATATATGTCTTTCACAAATATTAAAAAGTGACTCTCTCAAATTTGTCATTATTCAATTGATTTAGTTTCAAATTCATTCTTATTTTAATAAAATTGCATAATACTAACTTATTTTTCTGTCTCTGTGTATATATATATATATATATATATATATATTTATTTACCAGGTAATTTTATATTTGTTTTTGATACTTTTTACACATGCATATATAATTGTATTCCTATAGTATAATCAAATATTTTGCATCGATATATTTTCAAATTGTTATGAACTTTGAAGATATATATAGATATATGTGTCACTACAAAAAAAAGTGTATTTAGTGACGTTAAAATTTTCACTTAGTGACGCTTATTAGTGTCACAAGGTATATTACCTACGCTTTTCAAAGCGTCATGAGTTGTGTTGTTAAATTTGATGTCACGAAAATATCCGTGACGCAAGATCTGTGTGTAGGTAAATTTCATTTCCTGACACTTTTATCAAATGCGTCATTATGTGGTGACGCTATTTTCTGTCACAATTAATAAAGATTTAATATGTTTAATTTAAATGAAGCTTTGCTTACGGTAAAAATATTGTTAAATTTAGGGACGCTATTAAGCATCTCTAAAGTCGCGACGCTTTTGAAAATTAGTGTCATTAAAATTATGACGGATTTTATATTTCTAGCTTTTGAAAAATTTAAAGATTAATTATTTATTAATTTTTATAAAAATTTAAACTTAATATTTTATTTTTTACTCATTTTTAATATATTTATTGTTAGTCAATTATACACCACATAGTGTCTATTTATTAACTCTCAAAGATACTCTCAACACTTCAATCTTTCGATGTGGGATAGATATTCTAATTTTTTACTTTGTGACGCTTTTTAATAAGCGTCGTCATTTAATGACACAAACAATAAAAGTGTAAGTAAATTTTAAAATTTTGGCGACAAATAAAAAAATGTGTAAGTAAAATAAAAAGTGTCATCAATTTTATTGACGCTTTTTAATAAGTGTCACCATTTTAATGACACAAAAAATAAAAGTGTAAGTAAATTTTAAAAATTTGGCGACAAATAAGAAAATGCGTAAGTAAATTAGAAAGTGTCATCAGTTTTATGACACTTTTTACTAAGCGTTATCATTTTAAGGACACAAATAAAAAAAACGTAAGTAAATTATATAATCATCGTGACACTTATAAAAAAAAGTCGGTAATTTTATTAAGATAATGACACTTCAATAAAAGTGTCACTAAATTTACCAAAATGCTAACGCTTTCCACTAAGTGTCATTAATTTTTATAATTTACAACACTTTTTAAAAAACGTCATTAAATACTTATTTATAATGACACTTTTTGGTAGCGTCATTAAATTTGTGTTGGGATAGACCATTTTTCTTGTAGTGTGTGTGATTATTGTTAATTTTATAAATGAAAACTTTTCCAAAACAATCTCAACTATTATATAATTCCCTGCTGTAAACTAATAAAGGTAAAACAAATTCATGACAAATACTATATATCCACACCATTAAAGAGGCCACATAGTTTATTAAACAAATTCATGACAAATACTATATATCCACACCAGTAAAGAGGCCACATAGGGGCCAAGAGGGGCACTTTCCCCTTAAATTTTGAAAAAAAATTAAGGGGTGATTTGTAACTTTCAATTTTTAACCTTAAAAATAAATGCAAAAAAAAAGGAAAAACCGAAAAAGTGAAAAAAAAAGTCTTTAATTTCTCCATTCTTCTTTTCTTCTTCTCATTTGTTAATCTTGAAAAATCTGTCTTGGTCATTTTTTCCTATTTTTCAATATTTTGTACTTTTTTTACTCCACCATAAACTCAAAACCGAATTTTTGCGTTATTCTCTTGTGTATCTACTTGTCTCTTTTGGGATGATTTATGGTTCATTATCAAAATTTCATTAAAGAATTCAACATTAGATAGATGAGTTATTGAACGATTGTTTTGTAGCACATATATGTTTAAAAATTATAGCAATGGAACTATTATGCTACTATTTCAAAGTATGAAGAATAGAAGAAATGTTATTATATGTTGATGTTACTTTTAATATTAAGATGTAATTGAATTAATACATTGACTTCATCAAAACTACTACTTATATAGAGTTTTTTAAATTTATGTATTTTTTTATTTGATTTGGATTTGAGATAAATTATCAATCACTCCCTTGCTAAGTAAAATAAACTTGTATAATATGCTATACCCTCGAAACATCATAATGGTATATTGGTATGATGTCTTGTAATTTAATTATTTAAAGTGATGCCTTGTGAAAGAATGGCTGATAATTAAACCAAACATGGCCGTAATCCTTCATTCTTTCTGATAGATAGAATCCACTTTTCAATCAATTTAGTGGCCATAAAATACTTAAACAAACTACAAGAATATGACACGCAGTACAACTTAAAACAAGATTACATTAGTTCCTTTCCTTCCTGAGCAAGTCTCTTGTGAGACGGTTTCACGGATCTAAATTCGTGAGACGGACCTCCTAAGAGCTCCGTCTTGAGAATATGAACCATAAAAATAAATTTAAAAATAATAATGAACCATGAAGAAACAAAAAATAAACCCTAAAAACATGAACCACGAAGAATAAACCCGAAAAACAAAAATAAACCCAAAAAATAAAAAATAAACCCAAAAAATAAAAAATAAACCCTAAAAAAACTAAAAATCCTAAAATTCCAAATCAATTAAAAATAAACCAAAGAAACAAAATAAACTCTAAAAATACAAATATAAACCTTAAGAAAAATAAAATCTGAAAAAAAAACCTTTAAAATTTTGTGTAAGGGTTCAAGGATCTAAATCCGTGAGACCGTCTCACGCAAGTTTTTGCCTTCCTTCTATACTTCAATTTGTAGACATGGCTGACAAATAAAATACCTCAAATTAATATAATATACATAATTGTTAAAATTTTAATATAACTCCCTCTAAAAATGAAATACCTCTTTATCCACCATTTTTAATAAAATCAACCCCCTCATTCTACAAAAATTAGGTTTAAAGAAATAATTATGTCACCAAATTTCATTTGTCACCTACAAAATATCTGAGAATAAAAAAATATTATTTTTCCTCAAATTATACCAACAAATTACCGACAGACTACCTACAATTTTCAAATTTACCGACATAAATACTATAGGTATTTACCAACAGTCTTAGATTCTGTCAGTAAATTTACCTACAATGGTATTACCTACAACGATTTTACATACACTTTACAGTTATCTTAATATTTACCTACAAATTTTTTCTGTAGGTAAACTGGTTTTTTCTTGTAGTGTCCCACTTCGTAAAATTTCTCAAATTAATACATCTGTGTAATTAATTAGTAAAATTTTAAAACTCCACCCCACTAAATATTTATTTTCTGGCTTCGTACCTAGATTTGGTTGGATTCAAAACCCGATCGGTTAAAATCGTTTAAACCTAGACTTGTTCCAGACCTAAATTTCGTGGATAGATTCATTAGACCCACTAAACTTATTTCATTTTCATAATTTTAAAATATCTGAAAACTATATATTTGGAAAAATACTTCAAGACTTTTTAAAAGAGACAGAGACACGTTTGTCTTTTGTATTTGTGTAAACTTTTAATTTGTCGTCTTCCTTTTATGCCCTCAATGTTACGGAAAAAGACAAACGTGCTAGGTAAAGTACTTAAAAGATTTAACCACTACATACAACTTTTATCTTATAACTATTATCATCATACTTTACTAGTCTATTTATGAATACTTAAATGAATTATTTATCCTCCAATGCAACATCCGAAAGAGTATTTTATTTTCAATTCCACTGGGCGAATGATTGACATACGTATAAAATTATCATATTTGTTTAAAGTATAAATCAAACTTAAATTATGAATTTTAATATAGTAATTTTATAAACGTGTCAATCTTACATAGTGTAAAATAAAATGGAATATTTATTTAATGCATATTTATGTCAACTAGTTTGAACTTTGAGTTACCAAAAAAAAAAAAAGATAAGTGTCATTATCGAGACAAATTTTGTTTAAATTATAACAAACCAACAAACATGTCTTCCTGTTTGTCTTAAGTGCTCTATGTCTTAATTAGCTAATCACAATTAATAAATAGAGGATATTACGATTCACGTTTTTACACTTTACTAAATAAACTATTTTGTGTTACATTTTTCTATATAAACTATGTAATTTTTTTGCACTTTACCATATATAGACAATTTTGTCCCTAAAATTTTATTTTTTATTAGAATAATGACAATAGTTTATTGTAGTCAGCCATGTTATCATGTTATCGTATATAGAATTAACATTTTCTTAAACTCATACATTGTTTCAACGAAATGTAACTAGGTAATTTTAGTTGATTTTTGGGTTGCTCGTCATGCGTATAGATCTATGATTACTTGCTCTTTACACTCAACCTCAATGGACATCGCAATGGTTCGTACAAGATAATCACAATTAATAAATAATACCTCACGACTTTGATTTAAAAAAAACCAAAATAGTCTATGACGTTTGTAAAGGGGCAAAAGAGTAAATTGCATAGAGGGGGTGGGGGTCATTTTCTCTCTCTTTTCTCGTTCGTCCTCCATGGACATTCGTCGTCAGGGTGTGTGTGTGTAGTATGTGCATTTCATATCTGCATATATTTTTGGGAAAAACCCTAAAAATTGAACAAATTTCAGAGAGGTAAAAATAAATTTTTGTATGTACGATGGTATATTTATGCTGTGAGATATGTTCTCTCAAGACCTGATGATCGGAGCTCACAGAAGACAGAAGCTCTTCTCCATGTTCTACCTCCGGTAACTCCATCACTTTCATTTCTTCCATTTTTTCTGTTTAAAAACTGTTTTTACCGCCTGTTCCTTTTTCTCTTTGTTTCGTCTTTCCTGTTTTTCTTTTTTCTATTATTTTGTTGTTTTCTTTTTTTGTAGTCAGAACATTAGTGACGTTTGAGTGTATAATATGAAAGAATATGTATTGTATCTGGGTTTTTTTATGTTTGTACAAGTATAAACAGGAAAAAACTTGCAGTTTGTGATGAAGCTTTAATATTGAGACGTTTTAGCGGCGTGTTTGTGCTATACTGTTGTTAAGTGGCTCTGATGAGTTTCTTTTGGTGGTTTGATTTTCGGAGCTTTTGCAGATATTTTATGATGGTGCTACTTCATTTTCTAGTCAAAGCTAGATTAATAATTATGCCAATTTACATATTTCTGATATACGAAGTTATTGAGGTTTTCTTCCATTAAACTCTTTCCTTCAAAGAGCTCCTGGTTTTCTGGAAATGGACTCGCTTTTGTTTTTAATGAGGATGAAGTGTTCCTGGCATTTAATAAGTGTTGTTTATATAGTTCATGAATCAGATACCTTATTTATTCAGTTTTTCAATTTATCTTTTTTGTCTTTTTGTGAATTGATTTCTAGTAAATACTTCTATTAATTTCTGTTATTTTTTTGAAACATGACCAGAAATGAAATTTTAGCCAATTTGATTGCCCTGATCGCAGCTCTCATCTTTTTGTAATTATAGTTTCACTGTTTTACATGATTTTCTTTTTGATATTGAACTATTTTTATTCATATTGTTTAGGAGGCTATTTTCCTCTGCCAAGGATTTTTACTTTGTGGTGGTTCTGTTCTGTGCCTTTTCCATTCTTGTCACATGCAAGAGATGTCCAATAAATGAAGCGCAAAACGAGCTAGAATTTGACGCATGCAAGTCCTACAGGGGAATTTTTGATGCAAACTCTCAAGATGTATTATTAGATGGCCATGTTAGTCCGGAATTGGTATCAACACATTCTGTTAAGAGACACAGCCTTGAAAATATATGTCCACATTCAAATTCATTCTGTTTTCCATCGACGTTGACTGGGTTTTTGCTTAATGGAGTTGATGCTGAAACAGAGGCCACAGATGATCCTTCTGGGGCTCGATCTGAAGATTTTTCATCTAAGTCAACGCAAGTGGAGCGTAACCTGAGCTGGTCCTCAGAGCATGGTATCTTCAGGTTATTTGATGGTAGAGTTATTTCATGTTCTTCATTCAGGCTAGATAATATTCATGAATTTCCATCTACTAATATCAACACCAAAAATGGCCATGAAACTCACAGTTCAAAGTCAGGGGAGAATGCAGAGACAGTCGAGTCAGGCTTTTCGGATGGCTTCTCTACACCCCCTGTGGAAATAAAACCTTTTCTACTGGATTGGGGACAGAAGAATGTATATTGTCCTTCCTTAGCATTTTTAACAGTGAAGAATGTAGACACCGATAGTGTTTTGAGTATTTATGGTCCTTACAGTAGCAACTCACAGTTTTATCCATGCAATTTTAGTGATATTTTGTTGGCTCCCGGAGAAATTGCATCGATATGTTTCGTTTTTTACCCTACAAAGTTAGGTCTATCCTCAGCTCAACTACTTTTACAGACTAGTTTCGGTGGGTTCTTGATTGGGGCTAAAGGGTTTGCTATTGAGTCGCCTTATTTGATAAAGCCTTTAATTGGTCTTGATGTTTCTTCGAGTGGAAGGTCGAGAAAGAATTTGTCTTTGTTTAATCCCTTCAATGTGGTGGAGATAGTTGCTTGGATATCCATTTCCTCGGGAAATGAATCCCACTCGTCAAAAGCTATTTGCACCATTCACAGTTTGGAAGATTCCACTGAATACAGTATGTTGAGTGCCAAAGAGTGGTTGGATTTTGAAAGTGCTGAAGGTTTTCTACCCCAAATTGCCATTAGACCTCATAAAAATTGGGAGGTTGGCCCTCTTGAAACAGAGACCATAATCGAATTAGATATATCAGATCATTTGGAGGGAAAAATTGTCGGCGCGTTCTGTTTCCAGTTGGTGAGATCTTCAGGGAATGAGATCGAAACTGTTATGGTGCCTCTTGAAGCAGAGTTGAGTCCAAATTCAGCTTCCGATACAGCCCTTGTTTCAGTATCACTAGAGGCCTTAGTTCCATGTGATAATAGTGGATCTGTTGTTGTTTCTCTCTCAGTGAGAAATGATGCCCTGTCTGTATTGAGTGTTATCAAGATCAGACAAGTAGGGGAAAGTGCTGAGAATTTTCAAGTCAAGTCGATAGAAGGGCTCTTACTTTTTCCAAGGTCCGTCACACAAGTAGCTATTATAAGTTATGCTCATCCAGACACTTTTGCAGTAACCATGAACTGTAAATTACTTGTAGAGATAAATGACACAAGAAGTTCTCTGATAGAAATCCCTTGCGTAGATGTAATCAGTGTTTACTCAGGACGTAAATTAGATTCTACTGTTGGATATGCCCAGGTGATCAATAATGTGGATTATATTAGAGGTAGAGAAAAATCTTTCAGCAGCAGCATGCAGTCGCCTTCTGAGATCAAGGTATAGAAATTATGATTCATGTTCCATCCATGAAATATCTTGCTTAAATCAAAGTAGTTCTTGGAGAATTAAAGTAGTTCTTTTCATCTTTTGTTGTGTTAAATTAAGTTCTGCGCCCGTTATCTTGGACAGCATATTTGGTAGTTGCGTCTCTTCTGCTTCATAGTGTTAAATTTTGAGACCTAGAAGTTGTTGAACTGATACTGTGACAAACTCTGCTGTGATAGGAATGAGAAAACAAAAGAGATATAGCTCAGCCCATATTGGTAGGATTACCACGATATAGATTTGACTAGTATTCCACAACTTTGTATGTCCAAGAAAAATTCGTTCATATAGATGATAGATGATTTACTATTTTAGTTTAGTCTCTTGGTTTTACCTTTTATAATTTTCATGCATTTATAGTCTCATTAACCTATAAGGATTCTAAAACTGGCATTTCATGTTTGATGTTAAGATCTTCATTAGGTTGACGAGACTTTTATTGTAAGGAAGCATAATGAAGGATATATTGCATCACTGAGAAACTGTGACATTAGTTTGTAAGGCATAGGATTTTTACCATTTCGGTCATTTTATTAAGAGGGCAGTACAGTGGAGGCAAGAATTTTGTAGCTCTTCACAGTTTCTCGAACATATGATTTTACTGAAAATTGTTCAACTTCTCATGAAATGCAGACTGCCTGAAACTTGGTGAAGTTGTGATTTGGAACACAAGATTTGTCATTTCAGGGGCAAAAATTGTTAAAAGGAAATTTTAATTGGGAAGTACATCAATGACACAAAGATATGCACGCCTTTACTTTGTTTGTAGTGTTGAACTATATAATGTCATCAGTGTTTGTAAAATCCAATGATTTAAGATTCTTGAATGTTGGACCTAAATCCATTCGACGACCCTGTATTTTACCACATTCACTAGGTTGTTAGTTGCAATTGTGATGTAGTTCTTCAAGTTGTAGTAGTATGCATATTAGGCAATATTGGTAACCATACTTGTATACTGGACAGCTTCTAGCGTTGCTACACTGTTGGAGGGAGCATAGGGCATATTCTATTAGCAATCTGTCATCTTATGCCAGTAAAGGTTTTATCGGACTCCTTACTATTATGCAATTGGAGTTGGTACTCAGTCTTGTGAGTAACAAATATTTGGCAATTTAGTTCAAAGATAATCACCAGTAAGTATGTGAGAATATCATATTTATGATATGCTTGTTTGTCTATGTAAATTTAATATCCTTAATCATATATTGGCAATTTGGTAAACAACTATAATTGTGTTGCTTGTTATCTGTAGGCAGTAGATACAAGAGAAGCAGATGAATTGGTTCTCAAAAACTGGAAATCTCAGGCCACATCGAATTTCATGTCTGTTCTTGAGGACAACGAAGTACTATTTTCCACGGTTCACGTTGGAAATCATTGTTCCCAGTGGATCTCTATCAAAAACCCGAGCCAAGAACCAATTGCGGTGCAGTTGATTCTAAATTCTGGCCAGGTCATCGATAAATGCAGGAAAACTGAGATGCATTTACAACCGTCTTCATCCAGTATTCTGGCCGGTAATAAATCGATTGCTCCATATGGTTTCTCGATAGCAAAAGATGCACTAACTGAAGCTCTTATTCTTCCTTATGGTAGTGCAATTTTCGGTCCAATCCTCTTTCGACCTTCGAATAGCTGTGAATGGAGAAGTTCGGCTCTCATTAGGAATAATCTATCTGGTGTAGAGTGGTTATCTCTTCGAGGATTTGGAGGCTCATTTTCATTGGTGTTGCTCGAGGGGTCTAATCCCGTGCAGAGTGTAGAATTCAAGTTAAATTCACCATCATTACTAAATTTTTCTTCCCGAGAAATTTTATACTCCATGGATGGAAAAAGTCCATTTTGTCCTCATCACTTGATAAAAGAGGTCCATGCCAAGAACACAGGAGATTTTCCTCTTGAAGTCGTACGAGTCGAAGTTTCTGGTTCAGAATGTGGTTTAGACGGGTTTTTAGTACGTAACTGTAAAGGTTTTTCTCTACCACCCGGAGAATCTATAATGCTTCAAATTTCCTACCAGAGTGATTTTTCTGCAGCCACAATACAGAGGGACCTTGAACTGGCTTTGACAACTGGCATTATTGTTATACCCATGAAAGCAAGTTTACCAATATACTTGCTTAATTTCTGCAAAAGATCGATATTCTGGATGCGGCTTAAGAAAGCTACGGCTGTGATACTTTTTGCTGCTTCGCTGTTGTTTTTGCTATTCTGTTTCTTGTTCCCCCGTGTCACACTTTACGACTTCGAAAGTGAGAAAAATTCATCCACTGCAGTAAATTCTTTGAGTATGCATTTAAATGGGAAAAACAGTGGTGCCCCGGAGCAGGAACATGTAAATTCTTCTGGAAATCAGAAGCAAAAGAACTCTTTGATGGATAATCTACTGTCAAACTCCGATGCGCAAGACGGAACAGATTCAAGAAACCTCAGAGTTAGTATTATCGGGAAAGAAAAAGGAAGAAAACGGAGGAAGAAAAAGAATTCTTGCACTGGAGTACCTAAACTCTTTGATTTTTCAAGCAGTCAGAGTAGCAATTCTACCCCTTCATCACCTTTATCGCCTGCTTCATCAATAACGCTTTCTCCTGATATAGAAATATCTTCGGCAGCTAAAAGCTCGTCGTCGGACACTTCTTCTAAAGCAGGTTTTGTGGATAACAAGGTTTCGTGTTTGTCTGCTCAAGAGAAGTCTATCATAACAAGGAAATTTGCCGGTAAAGCTGTTCTTTTACCTTCTGCAACGTTTCCTAGTGCATGTAGGACTACCCCCTATTCTCCGTGTTTGGCTTCGACATCGAGGATTGCTCCGCACGCGCGGGCCCCCGGGACGAAGCTTCATAATCAAGAAAATGGTGATCTTGGGGAAAAATTGGGTTTTGAGGAAAAATTTACTTATGATATATGGGGGGATCATCTTTTTGGACTTAATTTGAGTTGCCATTCGAAACAGGGCACAAATTTGTCAATTGAAAACAATTCTGAGAGCTTTTTTGTGAGGGATCCACAAACCCTCATGGCAAACTCTCAACTAAAATATGCAAGTCCCCAGTTGGAGGGTAATAAATAAATAAGTTCAAGATATATTTTTTGTGCTGTTTTACCCTATATATTGCAGAATGAATCTCCAGTTAAGACCAATGAAAAATGGTTATTCTGGAATGATCAGTTCAGTAATTATTTTAGTTGCATTATATTGCATTCGTTATGTTATTTTAATTTGGTTAATCGAAACACCAGATAACAATCATGGGGAATAGAAGAGTTGGTATATATTGGGAGTGTTTACAAACTCTTAAAAAATCGAAAACGATTTCCACCTAAAAGCTGAGAATCGTTTTTTTAAGAGTTTGCTAACACTCACATTATATTACATTTATGGCTTAACTTCATCCTGGATATTGTTTATTTTTTCCCGAAAGGATAGTAATTTCCATTATCACAAACAACAAGATTACATCAGATTCCAAAGATTACAATCTTTACTGTTATGATCAAGCCCCAACCGCTAGACCAAAAGGTATCGACCATCGACAAGTCAAGAATCGTTTGCTGCAACTTCATAACGAAATAAGAGGAAAAAAAAAGGTAAAGAAAATGAGAATCAATAGAATATATATAGTATGATCACAAGAAGATACAAACGATTCTGTCAGCGTTGTATGTATATGTCAGAATACGAGGTATTAATATACCTGGCTGAGAAATTTCTCAGCTGCAATATTCAACTATGGCTTTACAAATGGACAAGCAAACTCCTTGGACGCCTTTGTCCTAATTTCTGATGCTCTAAAACCAATGAGAAACCTAATATATATGCTACTTTGACCGGAAAAACCTTAAACCTCTCAGCCGATTGCATCTTGGATGGGGCGAAATTATTTGTATATTAGGTACTGGGACGACGAAAATCAGCATCACCTCTTAACAGCCTAATTATACTTTCATCACAAAGATCATCAGGCACACGAGGTAATAAATGGGGGTCTCGGGTTTGTGCTGTCCCCAAATGTTTGTCATTGAACTTTTCCAAGAGACCGGCTGGAAACACCGTGCAACAATTTGACAAATCCGAGGAAACTCAGCTTTCCATCGGTGTGTCTTATCCAGTCGTGGAGAACGGCGTGAACAGGAACAGAAGGGCTCAGGCCGAGTTCCTAAAAACAAAAATGCCAAGAATGTTTAGGATTAGATTTAGGGTTAAATTACAAAAATAACATTTGGGATTTAGTCCAATTACAAAAAGACCAAGCAATCTTTGAAAAATTACTCAGTCCCCCTTAACATTTATTTCTATTTTACAACCTACACATATCGAGGAAGGTATTTGTAAAATAAAAACAAACACACCTGGGGGCATGGGAGTATTTGTAACTTTCAAAGATAATTGGATTTTTTTTATCATTAGATTAAAACTTAAGGGTACCTTTTTCTAGGTTACCCTTAGATATATGTTTCATCGAACTTGATTTTCCAAAAAAAAAAAAGAAGAAATCAATAATATACCGAAGCTAATTCCTCAATCATGATAGTCCGGTTGCCATCCTTCTCAAATAGCTCATAGGCGCAACGAGCGTGTTGTTCCCATCTATCGAGAGCTTCTAACTGATATACACTTAATGCAGCTGCACAGAATTCTTCGAAATCCATCCTTCTATATTGAAGTGCATTAAGCTATCATAACAGAAAAGTAAATAGTTAGCACTAGAAGATAACCGGACGGCAAAATCATTGCTAAACAGGAACTCGTGACACGGTAATCAGAAGCCCACCGAAGCAAGAAAATCATAAATGCGAGACTCGTTCATGGCATCTGTTGCGTATTTCTTCAAGGCCTGACCAAATTAAAGAACCTCAGACCAAATTTTTGATTCAAACAAACAGTAAATGGTAATAATCTGAAAACTACCAACCGTTTTAATATTATCTAAACTTATAGTGCCGTTTTTGTTTGGCTCCAATAGTGCAAATTGCTCCTTCAGGTAGAAAAGTTCGTCCGCGGTCAGTGTTTTCGATAAAGCCTGCATAGATCAATGAAGGAACAGCAAAAATTGTAAAAAACAGGAAAAATAGAAATTTTAAATAAAACCAGGTAAATTTAGATGAACGCATATAAGCATTCACAAGGAAATAACACATTTTTACGTACACATTTCTCTTCAAATAGTGGACACACACACACACATCAAAATGAAGGGAAATACACAGTACGCACCCGCAAAGCAGCTTTCCGTAGGGGCGATGAACGCATATAAGCTTTCATAAGTTTAAATATTAATATATCCAATGGCACTTTTACATCATTGGTATTTCTGAGCCATGGATGACCTGAATAAGAAAACTTGTGAGTGGTTTCAAATTCAGAAATCATTCTTTTGGGATAATTACAAAAGACCCCCTGAGGTTTGGGCTAATTACAAAAAAAACAGAGATGTTTTAAAATTACAATAAGCCCCCTCAGGTTTGATTCTATCTATTTTTAAGGGGGTAACTGTAATATTTCTAGAAATATTAGGAGGGATTTTGAAATGTTTTTTTGCTTATGAAGGGGAAAAATGTAAGACGAGTCAAACCTCAAGGGGTTTGCCATTTAAAAAAAAAACCTTGGGGTATTTTGTAATTATCCTGAACCTCAGGTCTTCTTTGTAATTATCCTTTTTTTTTTTGGTTATTAAGAAAAGGACACTCACACATGGCTTGAGCTGCGGTCATTCTTTTCCTTGGATCCTTATTTAAAAGACGTTTGACAAAATCTTTTGCCTCGGAAGACAAAGTTGGCCAAGGTTGTTCTTCATAAGTAGGTTCAGCTTTTACAACAGACCGGAAGATTCCAGATTCAGTTCGGGCCCAAAATGGCCGGCTACCGCATGATAATAATATGTACGCTATTACGCCAACACTCCAAACATCAGCCTCAGTACTGTATGCTCTATGTAAAACTTCAGGCGCTACATAATAAGCACTGCCAACAATGTCATTAAGCCTTTCGTCTGCAAAGAATTCAACCAAAACAATATCACCCAAATTTAATAGCTACTTTGAGCACAGAAATGTTTGCATAAATTTAAGGGAGAATTGCAAAAACTATCATTGAGCTTTAGCCTAATTACAGAAATACCCCCTTGACATTTATTTCTATTTTACTTAATTGCACCTTCTGGAGGTAGGTATTTGTAAAATTGACACAAAACTCAAGAGGGTACTTGTAATTTTGAAAAATAATTGGGTTCTTTTGTAATTAGGCTAGATCTCGTAGGTAATTTTTGTAACTTACACTAAATTTAATGAAACAAATAGTACGAACCTGGTTTTACAAAATCTGATAGTCCAAAATCTATGACTTTCAATGATGAGTTTTCTTCCTTTGATGTAAACAAGAAATTCTGATCCAGTAACAAAGGGACAGTTAAACAGGACTACAAATAATAGTAGCAAATATAACATAAGAAAACAAATGCAGTTCTAAACTAAGTTATACATTGAACTGGCAGATCAACAAATAGAAAAACAAACATCATGAAAGCATCTTTATTCTTCTTTCCCCTTCAGTCGCAAAAAGAATCAAGGTTAATTACAAAAAATATCATTGAGGTTTAGTCTAATAACAAAAAAAAAAAAACCAACTATATAAAAATATCCCATTGAAATTTATGTCTGTTTTACAAATTACACACTCAATACCGGGGTATTTACTAAGTAAATACAAAAACTCAAGAGGGGTTTTGTAATTTTGAAAGATGATTGGAGTTTTTTGTAACTAGGCTAAACCTCAGGGTTACTTTTTGCAATTGACCTAAAAGTAATAAACCTTCTGAACCTTAAGGTATACCCTAGAAGCTCCTACCTCAGGTTTAAGATCCCGATGTACTACCCCTTGGAGATGGCAAAACGAAACAACATTCAGAATTTGTACCATCACGCTCTTCGCATCATCTTCTGTATATTTCCCACCCCTATAACAAAGAGTTAACTTAATTAACTACTGATGCAGGAAAATTTGTTACATTAGCATCCTACGCTTAACAAATCAAAAGATATAAAATCAATTTCTTTGCTTTCTTAATTAAATAGAGAAATCGTACAAGAACAAAGAATTACCTTGAAAGTATTCTATCCAAAAGCTCACCCCCTTCGCATAACCTGAGAAATTATGTCACATTCAACTGTTTTGAGAAATATCTAACAGACAAGGGAGTTAAATGCAGTGAATTATTAAGAAAACGAGACAAGTGTTACATCAACCAATCAAAACTTACTCCATCACTACGTAGACATTGTCATGATCTTCATACGCATCGTAAAATTTTATTAGATTGCTGTGTCCAGTCAAAGCCCTCAATATTTTCACCTCCTTTCGTACATCTTCAATAGCTATAGCCGTGGTCATCTAGTATGGAAGTACAATCGAAATTAGTAAAAAATAAAATATATCACAATTCACAAGAGATCGAGATAATATCAAAGACGTTCCAGGGCCAAGCCTGTTTTATAGAACTAAAAATGGTAAAACGGTAAAACTGCAAAGGGCGTAACTTAACGGCATCCAGACATTTATCTTACACCTACAATAAACCAATGAATAAGACATTATTTCCAGACTCACATTCAAATTCAGAAGTAAAATTACATTACTACCACCATCCGGCATCCACCACGACAACGAAGGTTTTTGATCACCATACTCAGTCAAAACACGCAGTTGCTCGAAATTCGATATATTTCAGCAATCAACAGCTAGATCAACAGAATGCGAACCGAAATTCCATCTCCTTAGCTCAAAATCACATTCCGAGGTAAATTTTAATCAATCCATATGCCAATAGTTATTTCAACAATCTTCCAGATCAATATAACATAATAATCCACTTGAATAATTTAAATTTTCAGATACAAGACCAAAGCAAGAAGACAAAATTAAACTTCTTTCTGCATAATTCAGATCACCCTATCAAAAACAATAAATCATAATAAACTCCAACAAGAACAGAAAACAGAAAAAAAAATTGAAATCTCCACACCTTAGTTTTAGGTATGACCTTGACAGCAACCTCCTGACCTTTGAGCTCCACTTTCTTGAACTTAGCCTTACAAGTATACCCAAAATGCCCTCGCCCCACCTCCTCCCCAAGCTCATATTTACTATAAAAATTCTTCGAAAACCCAAAACTCTTATCCAGGCCCGCCCCCTCAGCCACCTCCTTCCCCTCCGGTATCACCGCCCCATTCGGCTTTCCGTGCCGCCGTGCCAGCACCGCCTTGATGTGCTTCGCCGGGGACGGCGGCGGAAACGGCCGCTTGAAAAACCTCCTCGGCGTCCCGCTCCCCGGCGCAGGAGATCTCGCCGGAGACTTCTTAGAGAACAGGTAATGGGCCGGGCTAGGGCTGTAGAATGGGAAAAACGGGGATTTTTTACCTACCTCGTTATTTTTCTTCTCAAAATTACCAGAATTTTTCACATTGTCGCCACCATTATTATCCTTATCCTGGGATGAAATAACGTCGGGCTTAATTTCGTCTTGTGAATGAAAATTAAGCTCTGGTGAGGGTTTGGGTTTGGATGTACAAGCTCCCATTATTATTTTTCTTTCGTCAATGCTTCTCCTATTTCCAGAGCACAAAATCTGGTTTTTTATATAAATCGAACCCAAAAAATATGAAAAATAAAAAATTCAAAGATTTGAATACATAATTTTTAAAGGGATTTCCACTTTGAATCTCGGTGTTTTGGTGTGAGAATGTGTGAGAGAAAAAAAGTGGAGGAAGATGGATCTATGGAGAAGCTGATAAAAAGTAAACGACGACAAGTGCTTTCGTCAAGAAAAATTAAAAATCCAAATTTAAAAAGGAATTTGATTTTGGTTTAAAGAAAATAGGAAATATAATTAAAGATAATGAATGTGGGACAGGGCGGTCCAGAGTGCACAGTTGCAAACCCCACGTGGCATAAGTATGATGAATTTCATCTTTATTTTCGACAATGCCCTGATCAATCGGGCACACATATCCCACACTTTCTTCGAACTATGAAACATACGGTTAGTCGACGTTTCAATTCAGGACTTTGATATTGCAATTACTACTCCAAGACCATTAGCCCAATCATTGGGGTGGATTTGATCTTTTATTAACAAGTGTTAATTTTCATATTTTGGAGATGAGTGGTGGGAAAATTTTCTTGATTAAGCTTATTTATTGATTTAGTTCTGATTGTTAAGATTTTATCCTTTTCTTTTATAAAATAACTTTCAAGTTTGCTTCGAACTCACGCTAATGACCTCTACCGCAACTTTTGTTTCACTATTTTGTCAATCCAACTATGTCCGAAGAGCACAAATTAATCTACTTTTTAGCATGGTGACAGAAATATGTACATACTACAAATTTACATTGTAATTCATGTAATACTCAAGTGGAACAATTATCTTTAGGAATTAATATCACTAATAGCTTAAATATGAAAGATCACAATACGGTATGTCGCATTACTTTTTGAATTGACAATCACATCAAATTATCATTTCACTATAAAAGTATTACATGAAACGTCATTGTTATACTTTTATATATAAAATATATTATTCAATTACTTTTACTTTTCCAATTATCAACCATATTCGATTACTATTTATGAACAAAAAAAAAGATAATTAACCGAGTGCATTATACCTCTACTTCATATAAAATTATACTCTAAAATGTAATTCTTCAATTTGTTCAAAAATTTTGTCACCGTTGTTCAGTAAAAATAAATTCAAAACGAAAAATTAAAAGCAATCACTTCTAGCTGGCTCCACGAATTATTTTCAAAGCGTTCATAATTTTGATGATGACCTAAGCGTTCTTGCTAACCCAAAAAAATATTAAAAAAAATCAACACTTTTATAGGGATAATTACCGGGGAAAAAAACTAAAATTCGGACTAATTACAAAAAAATTCATAGGTTTCCGAAAATTACAAAAAAAAAATCTTAATATTTGATTTTGTCTTACAATTTTTCCTTTTCTAAGCAAAAGATATTTCAAAAAGCCCAATGAAATATATATAAATATTACAGTTACTCCCTTAATTTTAAGACATAATCAAAAGTGAGGAGATTTTTGTAATTTTGAAACATCTCTGAATTGTTTGTAATTAGCCAAAACCTAAAGGGTATTTATGTAATTATCCATATTTTTATAAACTTGTAATCGTGGAAATAAGACGAGATATAAGAGTGGTTTTAATTCATTAACATAAGGACTAGAAGAAAAGACAATTTTTGGTCTTCGTCTTGTAAATGATTGCATAATGCACGCACAAGTTACTCGTGATATGAGAGAATGCAAATGCAACCACTTTTATGTGGGAAATAATTAGAACTTTTTTTTTACTTTTTGACCTAAGCTTGTAATAAATAGAGGTATTATCCTATTGGCACACTAGTCTGGCTAAAATTGATGACATTTAAATGCATATTCAAATTTCAATTTCAATCCAATTAAATAAGAGCATTTAACTGAATCTGATATATATAATTAAAATTGGATTGGACTCATTGATTGGCACTTAAAAGTTAAAAATGTGAACCAGTCCCAATGCCCCTCGATTATGCATCAGAAATAAATGGGGCAGTAAAAAATTTAACAATTCCAAGTCAAAATCAAATAGATCCGTTCAAAAATTTAACAATCCCGAACTTAAGTACCTAGCCTCATGACGAGGTGACTCAGATTAATTTTAAAAAGTAGTTTTAAAAATATTATATCCACGTAATATACATGTATTTTATAAGGTAGGACAAGTATCTGAAAAAAAATTATATCCACGTAATATACATATATCTAATTGGGGCAATCTGGGTTTTGGGTGTGGGGAGGAAGGGGGCAAAGGGAACATGTGAAGGGTAGGGATGGCAATGGGTAGGATTCGGGTAGGATTCTATATCCTCCATCCCCATACCCATTTATTATATTCATACCCATACCCATACCCATACCCATCGGGTATTCAGTTTTCATACTCATCCCCATACCCATCGGACGATCGGGTATTCATACCCTACCCATACCCTCTTACCACTTACAATTGTATTTTTTTCAAATTTAAGTTATTTCTTTTTTAAAGAGAAATTGGAGTTATTTAAATAAAAATATAGATATTTACTAAATTCTTAAGGAAACAATAAGGAAAAAAGAATATATATAAGAATTAGCAAACTATATATTATAAAAATATAGCAAAATATTAAAAAGGATTAAACAAAAGTGTTAGTGGGTTAGTAGATTTCAGTTGAGACTTGGGGAAAAATCATTTTCTTTAAATATAAATAAATAGAGTTGTATAAATAAAAAATATATGTAAAATATTATAAATAAATATATATGTAGATATATTATATATATAATATTATTATTTAATCAGTATCGGGTAGGGTATGGGTAGGATGTACCTAGACCCACCTCCATACCCATACCCGAAAAATACCCATACCCACATACCCATTTATTTAATCGGTACAAAACTACCCTCCATACCCTCCTCCGTTAGGAGTGCCTGCAGATCGGATCCTCCGTCGGGTTCGGAGGAAATTGCCATCCCTAGTGAAGGGAGGTGAAATTGCAAAATTTGAATAACAAACAGAAAGATTGATTTCATGACTAATATATGCTACTATTATTATCATTGTTATTGTTAATTTAAAAATTGATATATGGGATCTTGATGGTCTATATATAGCCCTAAAAGGGATATAGTAGGAGCGACGTACGTAAAATATAGAGCAAATGGTGGGAACTACCCATTTAGGATAAGACAAAAACTTTTATGACATGTGAGATAAAAAACTAAGTTTTCTACCCACTTATGTGGTTCTTTTACCCAAATACCCTTGATACTTTCTCTCTCACATTAATATACTTTCTTTATTTTCAGATTTTTAACACAAATTTTAGTTTTTTTAAAACAAAATCAATTTTTTGTAAAATCGTTTATTATAAAAAAAATTGGAAATAATTTTGAGTTTTTATTATTTTATAATTTCAAGATACTTTAAAAAATAGAAAATATTTTCGAAAAAATGGAAAATATTTTCGAAAAAGTGTGTAGTTTTTTTTCTTTTAAAAATTATTTTCATATTTTTGGTTCTTTTTCGTTCTTAAAACAAATTATTGTGATTTTTATATTTTAATATTTAGATTTTAAAATAATTTTGTTCATTTTTAAAATTTTTTAATAAATTGCATGCACGATATATGTAGTTGTGTAGGATGAATTGCATGATATATGAACATGCATGCACGATATATGCAAATTGTAAGATAAATTGGATGGCACGATATAGGAAGTGAATGATGAAATGCATGATATATGTAGGAATTGCATGCATGGCACGATATAAATTGCATTTGAATTGCATGGCACGATATAGGAAGTGCATGATAAATTGCATGGTATGTAGGAATTGCATGGCACGATATAAATTATATATGAATTGCAGGGCACGATATAGGAATTGCATGGCACGATATAAATTACATATGCATTGCATGTCACTATATATGTACGTAGGATGAATTGCATGGCACGATATATATAGGCACATGCATGGCACGATATCGTGCCTCAGTTAAAATTAGGCACGATATCGTGCCTTAGTTAAAATTAGGCACGATATATCGTGCCTAATATTAAATGAGGCATGATATGTATATGTATATGTACATTGGGTTGGCACGATATGAGCACGATATGACACGATATAAGTATACGATTTTATACATAGGTGTGTATTTGGGGGGAAGTGTACACGATTTTCAAGGAAAGCATTAATTGCACCAGTTTCAATTTCAAAATCTTCAAATTAAAGGAGGGACATTTTGGTCAAATTGGGTAGAAAAGAGTTTTCTTATGTCTATGGGTAGAAAAGAATACCCACTATCCATAGTGGGTACTTTAAAATTCCCCCTAAAATATAACGTATAAGAAACTCTTTCTAATCACTATATAATTCATAACCAATTAGCGTTTCACTATAATCACATAAATCTATGTCAAAAATACATTTCAAAAACTATAGACAAACATATTTTCAGTTTTCAACATAAAATTTAGACAACAAACCAAATATATTCTCAATTCTTATACGAAAACCAATAAAATTTGATAATTCATTTTCCGAAAATCGGGAATTGGATTTGGAAATACATCCACACAATGCATTTATTTCTTATGTTCATCAAAAAATTATTTGTTTTCATAATATTTTTTCTATTTCTGTTAATTAGAAATATTTTTATTTTCACTCTCAAAATTTCAATCAAATTTAATTTGAAAATGAAATTTCAGCAGCAAAATATATAGTTCACATTTTTACAGACAAAAACATTATAACATAAATATTTTTTATTTTTAAACATATACAAGTCAATATGAAAAATGTAAAAATGTTTTTAAATTGACAACAATACCTATAAAAATAAGGTTAAAAAAAGAAGAAGAAAAAAAAAATAGCAAACGAGCTCTTCTACGGACTACGCCCTTCAAAAAACTACCTTTTCTTTATATTCCCATACAATGAACCAATAACAGTGATTACATAATGAACTATTTTATCAATGTCTAGACCCAATCCTTTGAGTCTAAAAGATTTGGATTATGTACATGTATGTACAAACTCTACTTTTGTCGTAGTACTAAAAACATATTTCAATGAATTTCTCATTATATTTTTCAACTCAGAAATAGCAAAAAAAGTGGACCATTGTATTGGGGAAATAACAAATATAGGAATATGCATATCAATAGTTCATGCATTCAGCATTCTTGGTGGAGACGCAACAAATCTAAACTGTTCGACAACAGAATCTCAATCATGTTCACCTAATTTAAAAAAAAATAAGACTTCATAAAAAATATAATTAAATAAATTTGTGGTCAAAAATTGAATGTGAAACAGTGAGACGACAACGAGGCAGATTATTAGCCGACATTTTTACATCAGCCGCAAAATGATAAAACTTTAATTTTTTTTTGGCTCTATTGTTAATATCTATTCTACTGTTAAAAAAAAAACAGAGAGAAACAAAAATAAATGGGATTTATATTATTCTTGGTGGATTAGGTAAATTTCAGACGTAAGACTTCTTGTAGAAGTTTCGGACGGTGAGTTTTTCCTTCTACATATTTGACTTAAGACGATGGAAACGATTATATATATTTAATTTCTCAATTTATATATTTGATAAAACAGGATTTTTTGTGAGAAGATCGCACCGTGAAAATAAAAGTAGGGGCGTCAATTTATGACACGACATGATATCCCGATACTAATCTAATACGAATATAACAGGTACTGTGAAATACTTGGATTTGAGAGAAGAGAAAAAAACATATTGAATCAGAAATTGAAAGTATGATTGAATGAATGAACAATAAATCTGTTTACAAGGTTTATATACAACACAATAGTGTAACCGAAATTGATCTAATGGATGTAATTTGATCAGGATCAAAATGATCAATGATAAGAACTGTAGCTATATTAACTAACCTAACTAACATTTAACTAACTTTGAGTCTAGGTTATTCTTGTTTAGAGTTGAATCTTGACACCCCCCGCAAGTGGAGCATGAATGTCAATCATGTCCAACTTGGTAGTGAAGTGATGAAATAGGATAGGAGGTAATGGCTTTGTCATAATGTCAGCAGTCTGTTGAATGGAAGTTATATGGATGATCTTTATCAAGCCTTCATGTATCTTTTCCCTTACAAAGTGACAATCGAGTTGGATGTGTTTGGTTCTTTCGTGGTGATAGGAGTTTTGAGATATGGCAAATGCTGACTTGTTGTTTGTATATATAGTAGCTGGTTTGTTTGGAAGTGCTTGTAGATCCTGCATCATGTAGCTAATCCACTGAACCTCGCATGTTGCTAGAGCTATTGCCATGTATTCTACTTCTGCTGAAGAGCGGCTAACTGTGGGCTGTTTCTTAGCTTTCCAGGATATGAGAGAATTTCCTAGATATATAGCAAAACCACTGATGCTTCTTCTTGTTGTAGGACATCTAGCCCAATCTGCATCAGAAAATGCATGAAGGTGAATAGAAGAATTAGAAGAATAAAAAAGACCTTTGCCTGGATTAGTTTTAATATATCTTAGCACTCTATATGCTGCTGCTAGGTGTGATGAATTTGGATTTGACGTAAATTGGCTCAGTGTCTGAATGTTGTAAGACAATTCAGGCCTTGTGATTGTTAGATACAACAATCGACCAACAAGTCTTCTGTATATAGAACGATCAGCAAGAGGTGTTGTGTCTTTGTTGTGTAAGTCTATTTTAGGACACATTGGTGTAGAAGCTGGTTTGCATCCTAAGTAGCCTGATTCTGTGAGCATGTCCAGTGCATATTTCCTTTGACAAATGCTAAGGCCTTTTGAACTTCTTGCTATCTCAATGCCTAACATATACTTCAGGGAACCAAGATCTTTTATGGTGAAGGTATCATCTAGATGCTGTTTGATATTTTGGATTTCAGTCAAATCATTTCCTGCTAGTATGATGTCATCTACATAAACACAAAGAGCAGTTAAGGATTTGGTTTTAGACATAATAAAGAAAGATGAATCAGATTTTGGTTGAGCAAAACCATAAGATATCAAACAAAAAGTTAGCTTTTGAAACCACTATCTAGAAGCTTGTTTTAAACCATAGAGACTTTTATTCAATTTGCAGACCATGTTATTATTAGAGAGGATAATACCTGAGGATGGTTTCATGTATACCTCTTTATCTAAATCACCATGTAAGAAGGCGTTGTTGACATCTAGTTGGTGTAAGAACCAACCTTTAGCAGCTGCTAATGCAAGAATGAGCCTTACAGTTGTGATTTTTGTGACAGGTGAGAATGTATCAAAGTAATCCAAACCTTCTTCTTGTGTATAACCTTTTGCTACAAGCCTGGTCTTGTATCTTTCTATTGATCCATCAAACTTATATTTTATCTTATATACCCATTTGCATCCAATTCAATTTTTGTTTTGAGGTAAATTGACAAGAGACCAAATATTGTTCTTTTCCAATGCTTCTATTTCTTTATGCATAGCTTCTTTCCATTCAGGATGTTTATTAGCTTGAATGTATGTTTTAGGTTCTTTGAGACTAGATATAGAAGCAGTGAAAGCTTTATGAGACAAAGATAGCCGATCAGTGGAAACATGTTTAGATATGTCATATTGTTTCCCAGATAAATTGTGTGTGCTTTTGAGTCTTGATGAAGAGAAGGTGGTAAATTTTGGTAATTAATAAAATCCTTTTTCTTTTTTGAAATCCATCCCGGATATACTGGGGTGGTAGTAGATTAGGCCTTAAGTGGGTTGAACTACTATAAATCGACGCGTGTTGTTTACATTCCGCACCTTTATTATTGTCTTTGAGCTTTCGGTTCGAAAAAGAGGGCGAAATCGAAAAGATGGAGATAATCTATTCACCCCCCTCTAGATTATCGTAGCCGCTTGGACTTACAAGTGGTATCAAAGTCAAACTCTTTGGCAAGCTCGTTTCACATCGCGAGTGAAGAGGAACGATCGTCGGCTACGAATGAAGCTCACCTTACCGGCACCCCCACCACCAAGCCACCTCGGTTTGATTCCAAAAATTTTACATTTTGGAAAGAAAGAATGGAATGTTATTTACAAGGTTGCGGGTTTGATATTTGGAACATCGTCATAAATGGAGAATCCATTCCGATGATAGACACACCATACACCTCCAAAGCCTTCAAAGAGCTCAATGATGAAAAGAAGAAAATCATCTCCTTAAACGGTAAAGCTCTCAATATTTTGTATTGTTCACTTACTAATTTGGAATATGAACATATTGTAGGAATTCGATCGGCACATGAAGTATGGCAAACATTAGAAGCCATCTATGGAGTATTTGCAAATGAAAGGAGTCAAACAAAAGTATCTACTTCTCAAAGGGATACAAGTTCAAATCTAAGGAACAAGCCTTTTACAACTTCCAACTATGAAGTAGTCGAACAATGTTTTATGGGCATCGAAGAAGAAAACGAGGTATGTCTTAAACCCTCTACTTCCTATGATATTGTTATTCAAAATGATTATAGTGATTTACAAAATGATTTTGATGATCTTCAAAATGAATTCCAAAGCTTGCTTGTTAAATACAAAAAATTGAAAAAGGAATTCAATGTTTTGAAAAATGATAAGGATAGTTTATTTACCTCCTATGGATCACTATCATGTGCTCACTCCACCACACTTGACAAGGTTAGAAACCTTGAAAAAGAAAATAGTACTCTTGTTGAGGAGATTAATTATATGAAAAATAATTTATCAAAATCCAACTCGAGTACCGTTAAAATGATCAAGATTATTGATATCCATGATTGTGATAAAGGACTTGATCATAAGCCTAGTATTGTAAATTATGTGAAAAGAAATCAAGTCCCTATGCATGTTGGTCATTATGCTCCAAAAATTATTACTTCCTTCTATTGCGGTAAAAAAGGTCATACGGTAAATACTTGTCGGGCTAGAAATAACTCAAATTATTATTGGAGACCTAAAAGTCTCAAAACTAATCCCAAAGGACCCAAGCACTTGAGGGTACCACAAAACAATGTTATATTAGGTACCCGACGAAATAATAATCGAAGAAAATTAATACCGCCAAAAAGACATCAAATGACCATTTCATTTGATCAAAGGAGAAAACACCTTCAACAAAGTCATTTTCCAAGAAGAGGAAATAATCAAAAACGGGATGAACAAAATCCTTGAAAATGACAAAGACATTATCAACAAGTTGATCTTCCAAGAGAAAGATACTTTCGAAAATGGGAAGTCCACAATGCTTGGAAATGGAACAATTGGAGAAGCCATCATCAACAAGATGATTCTCAAAGGGGAAGATATCATCAACAACGGGAACGGCACAACCTATGGAAATGGCGTAATTGGTAAATCGTATCTCCCCATTTAAATATGGATTTTATTTAGTTAGTATGCATGTTTTTATTTGTGTCTAAATTGCAATTGAGTTTTCATTATTTTAAAATTAAGGTCCTCAATAAATATTTGTGTTTTTAAAATCCTTTGAAAATGATACCTTACATGTTGTTTTTAAACTCTTATGAATTTCTATAGCATAAGCATTTTTATTGTGATATCTCCTATTATTTGGCCTACATTTGTGCTATCATATCTAGTGCAAAATTTGTTTAAAGAATTGTAGGTTATATATCTCCTATTCATTGGCTATCGTCTATTAGAGATTCTTAAACCATCGAGGTATGTTTACTCGTATTATTCTTAGAACTCGATATTGTGTTCATGTCATGTTTATGCACATGTTTTTCAAAATATTTTATTTCAACCCCTTTAGTGCCACTAAATGACTTTGTGATTTTTCTTAAAAAGGGCACTCCTCGTTAAATCTCGTTTCTCTCGTATATGTGTTTTCTCGAAACTCATATTTGTTGGATTTAGTCCATAATTATCTTTTTGCAAAGTTTAAAAACTTTTGGGGTGAAAAATTGAATTTTGAAAAATCTGGAGAATGAAAAATTGCACTGGGACGGTCAAGGCAGGGTCGACCGGTCGCCCTGCACGTCGACCGGTCGCCCAGGCAAATTTTTTGTGTTTAAAATCGTCTGTCTTCAGCTTTCAAAACAGAACAAGAAATTCTCCCAAAACCCTTATCAGCGCAAATCACCCCCTTCTCCTATAATCTTCATTTCTTCATCAATCTTTGTGGTTCTTGTTGCTAATCCACCTCTTTTTGCAAGTATTTTACATATATGGCACCTCCAAGAAATTCTACCGGTCAAAATCCCACTTCCAAGCGAAGAAATGGCGGAGAGGGTTCTTCAAGAAATCGGCAAGAGGAAGCCGAACAACGGAATATTCGAGCTACCCAAAGGAGTGTAGCTCAAGAACGTGATGATATTGAAAACCCGGTACTTTCCAATCCTCAAATTGCCGAACTCCGCGGGACGATTTCATTCAACAATTGCCGTTGGGCAAAAAGTAAGAAACATTTTATACCTCAAGCTCCTCGCTCTAGTAATGTTTTAGATTTTATCAACAAATTTGCGGAGTGGTACTATGAAAATTTGAACATGGGTGCAAAAACGATAGCTCGTACGAAGATTTGTCGATTTAATTCATTTATAAATGAATATCCTTCTATTAGAGGATTCTTTGAAGAGCAAGAGTGGATGTACTTATGGGAGCATCCTTATGTTTTATATGATGATGATATAATTTTTCATTTTTATGCCAATATGTGGGTTGAATATGATGCTCAAAGGAAGCATCTTGCTTTGAATTCGTTTGTAAGGGGTCGTCATTTTAGGTGGACTCCAAATGAAATTTGTCGGCTTTTACATATAAGAGAAGGTGGTTGGGACTATTTCTCTTGTGCTATTTGGAATGATGAGATGTTGGGGGTGTCTATGAGAGAAATCAAGACTTATTTGAGCGTATGGCCAAAGTATTCATTGTTGGCGATGACTCTTGAGCACCGGATTATATCCGTTATTATCGCCTATTGCATATGTGGAAAAGCGGAAAAAATGCCTAGCAACATGGACTATTTTTTGACTTATAAGATTGCTAGAAGGGAACCGCTTAACTTTGGCGCTATTCTTATTCAATGTCTAATTGAGTCTATTACTCAAGGAAATAAGAAGTTTGTTATGGGCAATTGGATTTGTAAATTTCTTATACAATCGGGACTACCTTCGTCGGAGTGTAATTCGGAGGTATTTCAAAATGACTTTGACATTGATAACATCTCCCAAATGGTCACTATGCGCAAAAATATGGACATCCGACCAACTAAAATGGCTAGAGGAAGAGTGATAAGTGTCATTTTGTACACATTTCGTGTTATTAATTTAATAGTCTTTGAATTGTTTTGTTAGAAAAATCATAGTTTCTCAAGTATTTCTGTAGCATTTCATCGTGTGATGTGTTTAACATTATAGGTGGAGCAATTTGGAGCAATATGAAGCCAATATTAATTGAAAAAAGGCAAGAAAATCACTCAACAAGACTTGGGGTGTCAATAACATGGCCATGTTCAAAAAAAAGAAGGAAATAAATTGGATAAAAATTGGAAAAAGGGTCCAAAGCTGCCAAGCCGTGTCACCAAACACGGCCATGTTGAAGGAGATCAAAAGAGGAAGAAAAACCGCACAAAACAGCCCGAACACGGCCTGGCCGTGAAACACAACACGGCCGTGTCGCACAACACGGCCTGGCCGTGTCATACGACACGGCCGTGTCAGGCAATTCTTCACCAAATTTTGTGCAAAGACGCCGGCCGGCCGCGCCTTCAACACGGCGTGTCCGGACCTCTTTTGCAACTTTTCTTTGCGGAATTTGGGGAAAACTCACCAACCAACCCATTTTGGCCACTTTTTGTACACTTTCAACACCCTATTTTGCTGAAACATGTCTCCATGTCCCCTCCCTCATCACTTGAATACAAGAATTCACCAACCAACAAGGAAAATGGAGGCAATTGTTTAACAAAAGAGAGTACTATCAATGTATTGGTTGCCTATAAAAGCCAATGGTTGAAGTTGGGAGAGGCATTCATTAGATACTCAGGAAATATTCATTGTATTCATTTCATTAAGTAGAATTGGGATCAAGGGGTCCTGGAGGAGAAAGCTTGGGGCAATATTGGAGAAGAAGGCTTGGAGCAACATCATCAATCAAGAAAGAAATCAATTGAGTTTTGAGAAAGATAAGTACACCATGTCTACAATACTTAAATCTTCTTGTGTAATTTATTCTTTGGTCAAAATCATGTGTAGCTAAACTCCTAGTGTTTGAATGTAATGAACTCTAGAATGGATTTGTGATTAAGGTGTGTATGTTTTTAATAAAATCTTCATATTTTGTGTGATTCACCTATATTATGCTTCGTTCATTCGAATTGATATATGCGCAATATTGATTTGAAGTTTATTTTTCATCCGGGAAATCGAGAGATTCATGGTGAAATAGAACATATATAAGTGAAAAGAGTTGCATGCAATCCTAGATATAGACGACATAAATCTTCGGATTAGGGTCAAACCTAATATGGGAATTCACAAATCGTTATAATCTTTGTCTTGGGGGTTTTAACTAGAAAGAGATTTCGCTTAATCAACTTGAGATTAGAAGTTTTTCGCCTTGAGAAAGGGTTTAACTTAAATTGGGAATTTCTACGGTCCACAAGACATGAGATTTTATTAAAAGAGGTTGGTTTTTGCTTAAGGGCTTACGGTTGTATTTTTAACTTGTCAAATCACAAAAACATTCTAGAGGATTTACATTCAAACACATTTCTATCTCTTGATTTCTTATTCTACAAATCTTCCTTCATTTTTACAATTTATAATTTGTTTTCCTTTTTCATCAAACAAAAACTCGAAAATTGTTAGATTAAATAACAAAAAGACGGTAATTATTAGTACTTACAATCCTCGTGGGAATGACACTCTGTGACTCAATAATCTATACTATAATATGATAGGTGCACTTGCCTATGGTTTTAAAGGTAGCTTTTGAGCCATCAAGTTTTTTGCGCTGCCGGGATTGTAATATTAAGAACGCTTTATTTTTGTTAATTTAATCATTTTTTTTTTATTTTTTTACCATTATCTTTCTTTTTATCTATCTTTGTAAGTCTTGGTTTATACTTATCCTCTTTGTTTACCGCAATGTATGCCTACTCGTCGCCGAATTTGGAAGCACGACACCACGGAAGAAGCAACACAGGAAAGTACTAACACGCACCACGAAGAGGATACTAACGAAAGTAAAGATTTCGTCATGGAGGATGAACAAAGAACTATGTATGACTATGCCAAACCATCCATGGACGCACGTCATCTAGCATCGTAAGGCCATTTGTTGCCGCCAATAATTTTGAAATCAAACCTAATGTCATTCAAATGGTGCAACAATTGCTCAATTCGACGCCTACCGCATTTAAGATCCGAATAATCATATCGCAAATTTCCTCGAAATTTGCGATACATTCAAAATCAATGGGGTCTCTGATGATGCCATCCGTTTACGCCTATTCCCTTTACTCTTCCGGGGACGGGCTAAACAATGGCTAAATACTTTGCCAAAGGGAACGATTACAACGTGGAACATCATGGCCGAAAAGTTCCTTTTGAAATATTTTCCACCGGCCAAAACTGCACGATTGAGGAATGAAATCTCTTCATTCACTCAAGAAGATGACGAGACCTTGTACGACACTTGGGAGAGATTCAAAGAATTGTTGCGGAAATGCCCACATCATGGTCTTCCTATTTGGATGCAAGTCCAAACATTTTACAATGGGCTACTCTCAACAAGACAAATGATTGATGTGGCGGCCGGGGAACTTTGAACAATAAAACACCGTGTTCGCCCAAGATCTAATAGAGGAATGGCCATGAATGGCTATCAATGGCAATCCGCACGAGGTAAACCTAACAGCAGGTGGGCGTTTATAATGCGGATGATGGTGGTTACACTACCGCACATGTCGAAGCTTTGACCCAAAAGATCGACGATCTAGCGGCTCCTAAACCACCACCGCTGCATATTTTATCTTGTGAAACTTGCGGAGGATTGCATAATCATCGTGGATCGCCCACACACAATACCTCACGCTGAACATGCTAATTACGTTGGGAATCAGGCGAAATTACCCAAGTAATCCTTACAAAGAACACATATAATCCTGGGTGGCGACAACATCCTAATTTCGGTTGGGGAAATCAAGGCCAACCACGACCTAATCCCAATCCCGATCTACACACGTCTCCGGATTTCACCCAAATCAAGGTAAGCCTAACTTGGAAGATCTTATAACAAAGTTTGTGCAATCAACAGATACTCGATTCCGGCGGTGGAAACATCCTTGAGAAATCAAGAGGCATCTATCCATAACCGGAAAACCAAATAGGCGATTGCGAAGATGATTTCCGAAAGGCCACAAGGTAGTTTGCTTAGGGTAATCACGAGCCAAACCAAGGGAGCACGTAAAGGCAATCACCATCGGTTTTCCACATGAGCATGATTATGCCAATGCCGCCATGCGCAGAAATACGTGGAGGATGACATGCCCAAAGAAAATCTCATGAAAAAGGAGGTTGCGAGAATACAAGCCCAAGATCCCTTAGTCTGAGTCTAAGAAGAAGAAGGGAGGACAAATTTGGTAAGTACCTTGATTCTTTCAAACAATTACATGCCAATATTCCATTTGTTGACCCTCATTCAAAGCATGTTAGGGATCTTAATGACATCATTCCTAGTGAAAATAAGCTTAATAAGTTATCAAATGTGCGATTGAATGATAAATGTCCTTCCAATGAACTACCACAAAAATTTAATGATCCGAAGCTTTATTATCCCTTGCACAATTGATGGTTTACCCGTTGATAGGGCACTAGCCGACTTGGGAGCTAGTATCAACGTGATGTCTTATGAAACATTCAAGCATGCGTAATTAAGTGAACTTAAACCTATTAGGATGGACATTCAATTAGTCGATAAATCGATTAAACATCCTAGAGGTATTGTTAAAGATGTGCTAGTTAAGATTGATAAATTCATATTCCTAGTTGATTTTATTATTCTTGACATGCATGATGATATAGAAGTTCCCTTAATTCTAGGGCGTCCCTTTTTGGCTACCGTTAAATCTCTCATTGATGTGCATGATGGAAAGCTTACTTTGAGAGTAGGGGGTGAACAAGTTATCTTTAAAATTCCTTTGAGAAATCCTATAAATGATGCTTGTTTTCCTATAAACTTGATTGAGACAAGGATAAATGATTCTTTGCTTGATATGTCTTCTAATAAATCCTTGAAAATATGTGATGTTCAATGTGCAAAAGTTTCCACAGATAAATCCCATTTTGAGAATAACATGCGAGAAAAATAGGACCATGAAGGTCAATTGTTCGAAAAATCGATATGGGTGGCGATGTTGTTCAAAGAGATAAATTTTTTCATAAGTTCAAGGCTCCCCGATTAAATCTTCACATTTAGGTGAAATGGTCCGGCTATACGATGTTAAAAGCGCTACCGGGAGGCAACCCGATGTTTGTGTGCAATTGTTTTCATTTATTTTTATTTTATTTTATTTTCTTTCAAAATAATCACAAGTCCTTAGAGTCTTTTTCAAATCATAAAAAAAAAAAAACTCTTGAGCTTCTTTCTTGCTTGTCCTAATTGGGAATATTTGAGATTTCACGGTATTCGAGTTGTGTGTTGCTTAACTTTGATTAGGTATGAAGATGCCGTTGAAGGTCCCGTACCAAAACAACCCAATGGTCGCTCAACACCGATTCCACTATTGTAGTAAGGTCGTGTTTTTCTTTTTCCACCTCTTTTATATCATTCTAATTTTTTTTTTTTTTGAGTGTTTTGTGTGTGTTTGTCCATTTTTTTCTTTCACATTGAGGACAATGTGAATCTTAAAGTGGAGGTGGGTACAATAACATTTTCGGAATGCTTGTATGCTTGTTTGTGAGAAATGTGTTTCTTATTTTTTATTTTTAACAAATTGAATGTTGCTAGTCAATAACTTGGCCCAATTATACCTACATTAACTTGTTAATTTGTGTTTTCAAGGTGAAGCAATTGATTGTCTAGGATAGATTGACGTGGATGCATGCAAAATTTTTGACGAGATTTCCAACACCATAAATACTTGATGTGTTAAGGCATATACGACGATACTTAGTGCTATGAACTTCCGAGAACTCATGATTTAGTAGTGGTTAACTTTTTGTTAAACCAAGCTTGTGAATAAAAAAAAAAAAAAAAATAAAAAAATGGACCAATCGAGGTTATACTCCTCTATTTTGTTGTTGCTTAGTAACTAGGAGCATCATGAGCCCCATGTTTGTCTTTTACGTAAAAAAACAAATGCTACACGAATATGAGTATGGGAAACCACCCTAGGAGTGTTTGAAAGAAATTCAAAATATAAACCTAGTGGAAGCATGTCTCAAAGGTCCCAAAAAAAAAAAAAAAAAAAAAAAAAAAAAGGGAGAATGAATACTCCTTGACTTCTCATTCCAATAAAGTTCAAGAAGCTTGGTTATATGACTAGTAGGCTAACTACAATGATCTATTGAATTCTTGTATTTTCATGGCATTATTGAATTGAAGTTGTTCATAACTATCAGTATTTGTGGAGTGATGATTTCAAGTCCGAATAATGCCCGCCGATATTTGTCTGATCTTTCTTGACAATCGATCGTTTTACAAAACTATGTTTTTACTTAATGGTTAATTCGGGGTGAGAAGGCCAAGAACTTGACTACTTATGTTCGATATGTTGAAAAAAAAAAATCATCTTTGTATGTTGTGATTTATTGAATCCCTCTTTTTGATATAATGTTTTGCTTGAGGACAAGCAAAGTTCAAAGTTGGAGGTGGTTTGATAAGTGTCATTTTGTACACATTTCGTGTTATTAATTTAATAGTCTTTGAATTGTTTTGTTAGAAAAATCATAGTTTCTCAAGTATTTTGTAGCATTTCATCGTGTGATGTGTTTAACATTATAGGTGGAGCAATTTGGAGCAATATGAAGCCAATATTAATTGAAAAAAGGCAAGAAAATCACTCAACAAGACTTGGGGTGTCAAGTAACATGGCCATGTTCAAAAAAGAAGGAAATAAATTGGATAAAAATTGGAAAAAGGGTCCAAAACGGCCAAGCCGTGTCACCAAACACGGCCATGTTGAAGGGGATCAAAAGAGGAAGAAAAACCGCACAAAACAGCCCGAACACGGCCTGGCCGTGTCATAACACGGCCGTGTCGTCGCACAACACGGCCTGGCCGTGTCATACGACACGGCCGTGTCAGGCAATTCTTCAGCAAATTTTGTGCAGCACGGCCTGGCCGTGCTGCCCAACACGGGCGTGTCCGGGACCTCTTTTTGCAACTTTTCTTTGCGGAATTTGGGGAAAACTCACCAACCAACCCATTTTGGCCACTTTTGTACACTTTCAACACCCTATTTTCTTTGAAACATGTCTCCATGTCCCCTCCTCATCACTTGAATACAAGAATTCACCAACCAACAAGGAAAATGGAGGCAATTGTTTAACAAAAGAGAGTACTATCAATGTATTGGTTGCCTATAAAAGCCAATGGTTGAAGTTGGGAGAGGCATTCATTAGATACTCGGGGAAATATTCATTGTATTCATTTCATTAAGTAGAATTGGGATCAAGGGGTCTTGGAGGAGAAAGCTTGGGGCAATATTGGAGAAGAAGGCTTGGAGCAACATCATCAATCAAGAAAGAAATCAATTGAGTTTTGAGAAAGATAAGTACACCATGTCTACAATACTTAAATCTTCTTGTGTAATTTATTCTTTGGTCAAAATCATGTGTAGCTAAACTCCTAGTGTTTGAATGTAATGAACTCTAGAATGGATTTGTGATTAAGGTGTGTATGTTTTTAATAAAATCTTCATATTTTGTGTGATTCACCTATATTATGCTTCGTTCATTCGAATTGATATATGCGCAATATTGATTTGAAGTTTATTTTTCATCCGGGAAATCGAGAGATTCATGGTGAAATAGAACATATATAAGTGAAAAGAGTTGCATGCAATCCTAGATATAGGACGACATAAATCTTCTGGATTAGGGTCAAACCTAATATGGGAATTCACAAATCGTTATAATGTTGTCTTGGGGGTTTTAACTAGAAAGAGATTTGATTAATCAACTTGAGATTAGAAGTTTTTCGCCTTGAGAAAGGGTTTAACTTAAATTGGGAATTTCTACGGTCCACAAGACATGAGATTTTATTAAAAGAGGTTGGTTTTTGCTTAAGGGCTTACGGTTGTATTTTTAACTTGTCAAATCACAAAAACATTCTAGAGGGATTTACATTCAAACACATTTCTATCTCTTGATTTCTTATTCTACAAATCTTCCTTCATTTTTACAATTTATAATTTGTTTTCCTTTTTCATCAAACAAAAACTCTGAAAATTGTTAGATTAAATAACAAAAAGACGGTAATTATTAGTACTTACAATCCTCGTGGGAATGACACTCGGTACTCAATAATCTATACTATAAAACGATAGGTGCACTTGCCTATGGTTTTAAAGGTAGCTTTTGAGCCATCAAAGAGGCCAAGATTCCCCAGATCCAAACGACTTCTTTGATGATGCCGAGACCGTGAGATTGGCGGAGGAAGGCGAACCGAGCAATCCGGAGGGTAATACCGGTGCTCAACCATCTAGGAGGTACACCCAAGCAGAGTATGATGATTTAAGAACATTTCATGAAGCTAGGTATGAGGCTTTGGAGCAAAAGACCTCCAAAATGCAAAAATCAATCGGCAAGTTGAAGAAATTCATCAAAGATCTTATTCCCGGAACTTGCTTCTCTTCGGACGAGGAATGATGTCCCCACCACTTTATTATTTTAGCATTTTCTCTTGTTCATGTTGTTTTGTAGTTTTATGAACTCTTGTAAAACTCTAAATTGCACTAATGAGATTTGGTTGTTTTCTTGAAAGGGTTAAAATAGCAAGTTGGAAATGGCATCTTGGTTGAACTTGGTATTGATGGAGTATTTGATGGTAAAAATACTCTAGTTTGACATTGTTTGATAGTTAGTATGAAGTGCTTGATGGTAAAAGTGCTTCTCTTAATTTTTGATGTCTTGATCATTTTTATGGATAATTTGGGACATTTGTAATGTCTTATTTGTATGCACTACTTGATGACTCTTTAATTTTTGCTTGATGGCATTCGTAATGCCTTGATCTCTTATTTGGATAAAATTATCTCAATTGGGTCGAACCCTTGAGAATTTACTTTGTTAGGCCTATTATTTGTTGCATATATGTTGAAAATTGCCTTTGGTGATGATATGAAAAACTTGGCTAAATTTCTTTTCCAAGGGCTATATACATTTTCATCAAATTTTGACGCCCGCCAAGTGTTCGATAAAATGTTTCAATAAAAGACTCATCACCTACATGATTCTCTTATTTTAAAATGTCTTAAAATCTTATTGAGATCATGTTTTTGGCGAACAAAATGAGCTTATGGATTTCTTATGATACATCTCTCTCATTTTTTTGGATTCTAAGTTTAATTCTTTAAATGGTTGTTAAATCGTATTGTTGGCGCACTTTGATAAACTTGTATGATGTTTTTATCATCCTAACATTCTTTTTGATGATTCCAAAGGGGAAGAAACATGAAATTGGCTCATTAGTTCAAAGAAGGTAATAAAAGCTTGTTATAAAAGCTATAAGCTATGACATCTTAAAAGCCATAAGTTGAGAATTATAATTAGTCCAATTGTTGCTTGATGGACTTATATACTTGTCTAATGATGATTTACTTGTCTAATGATGTTTTGTTGACAGGGGGAGCTTATAAGCTCTTGAACAATATGTAAAAGCTAAGCTTTTAGCTTATAGTTAATTGCTTTTACATTACTCTTGATGTGCTTGTTGATAGGGGGAGCTTGTGCTTATTATTGAATATATTTACTCCCTTACTTGGTTGCTTATGTATTTTGGAAATTTTGGTTGCTTCCAAACGGTTAGATGTTTTTACCGGAAAATCATTTTTAAAATTGTCCTCCTAATATTTCTAAAAATTGTTTTGGTTTGTAATCATCAAAAAGGGGGAGATTGTTTGATACATGTTTTTATCTTAATTTTGATGATTTTATTTTTACACCAAAACAATGTTTTTAATTGTTGTCCAAATACTCCTAAATGATTTAAAATGGTTTTAATATTTTTCGGAGTATTTCTTCAAGTTTTATTTTAGATAAAATTGGACAACACTTTTAATGATTTTATGTTTATAAGTTTTTACTTCAAAACAAGGTTCCTAAATGTTGTCTAAATACTCCCGATTGGTTTAAAATGTTTTTACTAAAATTTGGAGTATTTCTTGAGTTTTATTTTCGACAAAAATTGGACAACATTTGCCTCGAGGTCAACCTGGTCGCCGTAGAGGGCAACCCGTACTGAAGATGAATTTTGGAACAAATAATGAGACGGACTTGAAATTGGCGGGTCGGCCGGTCGACGGGATGGCGTCGGCCGATGGCGTCGGCCGGCCGACCCCGTCGGCCGTGCACTGGGAGCAAAAATTGAAACAGAACAATTGCTCTTTGAAAATCCATGAGGGGACCGGTTGGGGATGAGGTCGACCGGTCGAGGTCCACGTCGACCGTCGCCTGTGTTATTTTGCTGTGTTTTTTTCAAACGTCTATTTCTGTGCGATCGGTCGCCCTATCTTTTGACAACAAAATTCTGACCGTTTGACAGCAGACAAACTTTCCTTAAAATGTGGGATTGATTTCTAATAGCTATATTCTTGATTTTAATTGTATTTTTCTGTAGATTTTCAATCCCCAAGAGGAGCCTATGCTTGATCAATCATCTCCTATAAATAGAGGAAGTTTTGGAGCAACCAACACAACAATTGAGATACAACACAACAAGATAAACTTCAAGAAAACACTTGTTCTTCATAGTTATTATTCTTGTTGTAATTTTGCTTAGCTTATCACTTTCACATCCTTGAGGTCTAGACTATTCTTGATTACACTTGCACTCTATTGTATAATTCATTATCGAGTTGTAATCTTGAATTTTTGGGTAATCATTCAACACAAGATATCCTTGTGAGTGTTCTTGTGGTAAGAACACACTTTGGTGATCTAGGTGTTAGGTGTAAGAAGATTGTGGTAATCTTCTTGTCGAGGTGTTGAAGAATTTGGTATTCTTCAAGGTAGAAGATTGTGGTAATCTTCACAAGGTGCCGTTGGAGATTGTGGTAATCTTCAAGAGAGATTGTGGTAGTCTCAAAGGTGGTGTTGAAGAAGTGTGTGGTGCTCTTCAAGGTGTTGTAAGTTGAGTTTGTATTAATTTTGGTAATTAATAAAATTCTTTTTCTTTTTGAAATCCATCCCGGATATACTGGGGTGGTAGATGATTAGGCCCTAGGCGGGTTGAACCTCTTTAAATCGACGTGTGTTATTTACATTCCGCACCTTCATTATTGTCTTTGAGCTTTCGGTTCGAAAAAGAGGGTAAAATCGAAAAGATGGAGATAATCTATTCACCCCCCTCTAGATTATCGTAGCCGCTTGGACTTACAATTCTTGGCCATGGCAGAGGGTACCCGTTTGAAAGATCTGCAAGAGACACAAAGAAAAATCGATCAGATATTGCAAACAGAAGCTCTAAAACGAGAGGCAGCTGAATTAAAACTTCAAGAACAAATTACTGGAATTAATACTGAGGTTCAGGAGCAATTATCAGGTCTTAATGGGAAGTATGAGCATCTGACCAACACCTTAGCTGCGATTCAACTACAACTACTCAACATGGGCAAGGAGAAGGTGTTGCGGATGATGAATCTATCTTGGGAGTGCCATATCCAGGATCTACAACTGACAAGCCATATTCCAGGTTTCAACAATCACCTAAGCCTAGAATGCAGATAGAACACTCAGGTGGTAATATAATTAGCCCCTACCTAGGGGTGATCGCGGTGTGGTTTTGCGGTTTTTTGTCCTAATTTCAAATCGAATTGCCATGTACGGTTATTTTAAAAATTGAGTTTAAATTGCGGTTTTATTAGGTAAAATCGAACGTGCGGTTTTATGCGGTCACGGGCGGTTGCGGTCGGTTATGCGGTTTTATTAATGAAAATGGGTAGTTTGTGATTATTAGAAAGATAGTTCTTAATGATAACTTAAGCATCTTATTCAATGTGTCTTTGTTTTTTTTTTTTTTTTTTTTGAGGGAAATGTGTCTTTGTTTTTTAGATTGTTCTTGTGCCTTGAAGTTTCTGTTTCCACAATAGTCTCTCTAACTTCTCCTGAAGCTAAAATATCATTATGTTAAACATAAATTAAAAATTAATATAACTTAAAAATCAATCTAAACACATGAAAACAATATCGTTGCTAGAAAATAAAAACATTTCGTAGATATAATGAGACTTACAGATTAAAGCACTAAAATAGAATGAAGCCATAAAATTAAGATAGACTAAGAGACGAGAGTTAGGAATTTGGATTGAACTCTATTATGACCCTTTTGTCTTCTTTCAATTAATTGTCTATCATGCCCATGTGTATTTGAGTGTTGTAATGTTTAGGTACTTACACTGCTTGCTTAGAATTTATCACTAAATATGATTAAGACACATTTAATTATATAATTCTTCTTTATGTAAATGCCTAAACAAATGGTTCGGTTTTTGGCGGTTAATATTTCCTTCAACCGCAATCGCACCGATTTAGCGGTGCGGTTTATGTATAAAAATTTTAATCGCGGTTTTTGTAATAAATTAACAACAACGGTGCGGGGCGGGCGGTGCGGGCGGTTAATTTAAATTGTTGATCACCCCTACCCCTACCTAAAATTGATTTCCCAAAATTCGATGGCACTCACCCTAGAGCCTGGATATTGAAATGCAATGGGTATTTTAAGCTTATACCCAATATCCCTGATGATCAGAAGGTTATTTTGGCATCTATGCACTTCGAAGGAAAAACAACTTTATGGTTCTAGAATTTTAATACTAAGCAGCTAGATCTAACCTGAGCTCAATTTTTAGAGGTGGTATCTTCAAGATTTGAAGAGTTGAGGGAAACTAAAATTATTGGGGAGTTTAACAAATTGAGGCACAGTGATTCTTACTCTGATTATGTGGAAAGATTTGAGGAGTTGAGGGCTTGTATGCTCATGTTGAATGGTGGTGATTACTATGAGGAATACTTCATTGCTAGTTTCATCAGTGGCTTGAGTGAGGAGTCCCAAGCCTTCATTAACATGTTTGAGTCTTCTACCCTGCAACAAAAAATTGAATTAGGAAGAAAGCAGTTGTGTACTATAGAAGCTCTTAGCAAAAAATTAAAGGCCCAGCAAGACCAGTTACCAGTAGTTATTCTCCCAACAAGAGGATTGATACATCCCCATGGCAACCACCTAAAACTAACATGTCTGTTCTTAGTAAGCAACCCATTAAGCTTCTTTCTGCTGCAAAAATGGCTGCTAGGAGGGAAAAAGGGTTGTGTTACAACTGTGATGAACAATTCACTTTTGGTCATAGATGTAAACAGAGGTCTACATATATGATCATGACAAAAGAAGAGGAGTTGGATTACCTACATTCAGCTAATGAAGGGGTGGAAGACAAGGAAAAAGAGTTGGAGCAGATGGAAGAGATACATATGTCCCTTAATGCTATCTCAGGAGAAGATGGCCTGACTACCATGAGGCTTGTTGGGGACTATGATTGGCACAAACTGCATATTCTTATAGACTCTGGGAGCACATTGAGTTTCTTACAGGAATCTACAGCCGTAAAGTTGGGGTGTAAACTTGAGCCAGTCAAACCACTTTTGGTCAAAGTAGCCAATGGGCAAAGGATGATCAGTGCTCATAAGGCTAAAGGGTTTAAGTGGAGTATGCAGGGTCATTCATTCACTTATCCACTGAGGATATTGCAGAATGAGGGATGTGACCTAATTCTTGGGGGTGATTGGTTAAAATCTTGTACACCTATTGAATTAGACTATGACAGGATGACTTTTATTGTCACTGTCTTGGGAAAGAAGATCAAGATTCAGGCACTTACCTCAATGGCTGAGTGCAGGTTAATTTCAGGACCTTCTTTATTTAAGATGGTCCATTTGGAGGCTAAGGACCAGATTGAGGAGATTTATTTGCTGACAATGGATAGTGCTAGCTTAAAGGAAATCCCGCTTTACAGACCTCGCTTATTAAGTTCAAGGATGTATTTGTTGAACCCAAAGGATTACCTCCTAGCAGAGGGATAGAGCATCAGATCTTGCTCAAACCTGGAAGTGTACCAAAACATCAGTTTCCCTATAGAACTTCATACAAGCACCAAGGATGAAATATAGAGAATTGTTAAGGAGTTACTGGATTCTGGGGTCATACAACACAGTCAAATCCCCTTTGCATCTCCAGTTATTTTAGTGAAAAAGAAGGATTCTACTTGGAGGATGTGTGTAGACTACAGATACTCGAATGATCTTACTATCAAGCATGATTATCCCATACCAGTGATTGATGAGTTGTTAGATGAACTTTTTGGGGCAAAATATTTTTCAAAGATAGATCACAGATCAGGTTACATTCAAATCCTTATGAAACCTGATCACAGATTTTTGACAGCTTTCAATAACCATAATGGGCACTATGAGTTTTTGGTAATGCCTTTTGGGCTATGCAATGCCCCGACTACCTTTCAATCACTCATGAACCAAGTATTTAGACCTTATTTGAGGAAGTTTGTTTTGGTGTTCTTTGATGATATATTGGTCTACAGTAAAAGTTGGGAAGATCACTTGTTCCACCTTGAAAAGATTTTAACTGTTCTCAGAATGAATTAGTTATATGCCAAGGAGTCCAAGTGTCAGTTTGGCATGTTGAGATTGAATATTTAGGGCATATAATATCCCAAAAGGGGGTTTCTACTGACCCCCAGAAGATAGCAAGCATGGTTCAATGGCCTCACCCCACCATCATCGAAACAACTCGTGGGATTTCTCGGGTCTACTGTGTTATTACGTAAAATTTGTAAAAGAATATGGGGTCTTGAGCAAACCTCTTACCAATTTACTAAGGAAGGAAAAATTCAGCTGGAACTCTGAAGCAGAGCAAGCATTTAATGATTTGAAGCAGGCCATGGTTACTGCACCAGTTTTGGCACTTCCAGATTTCACCAAGCCTTTTGTTCTAGAGACAGATGCAAGTGTGGCAGGTGTGGGGGCAGTCTTAATGCAGCAAGGGAAACCCTTGGCATACATGAGCAAATTGCTATGCCCAAGAAATCAGGCACTCTCAATTTATGAGAGGGAGTTCCTAGCATTCTAATGGCTATCCAAAAATGGAGACACTATTTGCGGTGGTCACAAATTCATCATAAGGATCGATCAAAAGCCTTAAAATACTTGTTGGATCGAAGGTTATGACACCCATGCAATAAGTGGATAACCAAACCGCTAGGGTTGGATTATGAAATACACTACAAAAAAGGAACTGAAAACAGGGCAGCTGATGCTTTGTCCAGAAGGGGAATTGAGGACAACCATTGTACTGCCATATCATCAGTCACACCTAACTGGGTACAGAAGGTAGCCTTAAGCTATGAGAAGGATCCTTTCTTCACTAAGATCATTACAAGTAACATTTTGGATCCTAACACCTATCCAGATTTTGTGGTTGATAAAGGGCTGGTCAGATATAAGGGAAGACTGGGAATTGGTGCAGATGAGACACTCAGGCAACTTATACTTGCCACTATGCATAATTCATCTTATGGAGGCTATTCTGGGATAAATGGGACTTATATGAGACTGAAGAATGTATTTTATTGGCCTAAGATGAAGTCAGATGCTATAAAATTGGTACAGGGTTGTGATGTATGCAGGATGAATAAGCCAGATAATTCAGCTTATCGAGGGTTATTACAACCCCTACCAATACCAGACCAAGCTTGGTCCCATATTTCGATGGATTTCATATAGGGGTTACCTAACTCACATGGGAAGAATGTCATCTTAGTGGTGGTAGACAGGTTCACTAAGTATGCACACCTAGCAGCCCTATCTCATCCTTTCACTACTCCTATTGTAGCTAAGGTTTTCTTGGATACTATTTATAAACTTCATGGTCTACCGATTAGTATCACATCGATCGAGATAAAGTTTTCACTAGCTCCTTTTGGAAGGAGCTCTTCAAACTTATGGGGGTTAGTTTGGATATGTCATCAGCATACCATCCACAGTCGGATGGCCAAACTGAGCGTTTAAATCAGTGCATAGAGAACTACCTGAGGTGTATGGTGAGCTCTAACTCTAGACAGTGGTTTAAATGGTTGTCTTTGGCTGAGTACTGGTACAATACAAATTATCATACCAGTCTCAAGATCACTCCTTTTCATGCTCTATATGGGTATTCTCCCCTGTTGCTGTCGATTGGGCCTTATTTGTATACTTCCAACTCGGAGGCTAGGTATTTGGTTGTCGAACGCCAGAAGATGATGCAGTCCCTGAAAGAGAATTTGAGAGTAGCTTAGGAACGCATGAAATTTTTTGCAAATAAGCATATGAGTGAACGAATATTTGAAGTAGGGGACCAGGTTTTTCTCAAACTTCAACCCTTCCGGCAGAACTCAGTTCACCTCCGGAAGAATTTGAAGTTATCATCACGGTACTTTGGCCCTTTCACGATTTTGCAGAAAGTAGGAAATGTAGCATACAAGCTTGACTTACCAGAGGGATATGGTATTCATCCGGTGTTCCATGTCTCTCTCCTCAAGAAGAATATCCATTCAGATGTCGTCCCCAACCCAGATCTTCCATTAACTGATGCTGATGGACATTTCAAGATTGAACCTTTTGGGGTTCTGGATAGCCGCGTAATCCGTAGAAAAGGGGAAGAAATCTCTCAGATCCTTGTGTAGTGGGTTAACGCCGGACCAGAGCTGGCTACTTGGGAGGACACTAAATTCATCCGCCGAAAGTTTCCATCTTTTGATCCTTGGGGACAAGGATCGTCTTCGCCAGGGGGTATTGTTATGAGCACAGTGTGTAAAAGTGAAGTGAATGAGGAAAAGGAAGGAGATTGTGGATGGAAGATGATGGATCGGGAAGATGGAGAGGAAAGTACTGTTGGAACAAGGGATTAGGGTTCATCGTGGGAAAAAAAGAGATGAAAAGGGATTCAACTTATTATGTTCTTTTTACATATTTCAATTAAACACCAATTGGGCCGTATTGGTTAGTGGGCCGGTTGGTTTAGTTAATTACTTATAACCACCCATATTTGAGAAAATGGCGGTGCAAGCAGTCACGGCTATTAATGAGGATCTCAGCTACAACGGTGGTCTGGTTCAGGATATTCAACATTATTTGGAGTCTCTAAGAGTAACCACAATTTCTCATGTTCGGCGCACGGCTAATAGCGTTGCTCATAGACTAGCTTATTTTTCTGCTTTTTCTTCATCGTCATTTTGTTGGACGAGCGAAGATATCCCTCATTGGGTTGAAGAAATTGTATTAGCGGACATTTCATTATCTTAATAAAGCTATGCAATTTTCTCAAAAAAAAGAAATCCATATATAACCACCCATTTCAATTAAAATTGAGGGGAAAAAAGTTGGCAACAATATATTAAACGTAAGAAATAAAACTACTAAGAACAGGTTAACACCAAAACATGTGTATTGTTTGGTCGACAACCATACTAACAATTAACCAAAATTAGAAAGAAAAATGAATTAGAAAATAATTACGAGAAAAACCAAAGAAGTAAGAAAAAAAAACATCATCTAATCATCTTGGACGGTTGGACCAGACAATGGCAAAAAAAAGGTGACAAATAAAAAGTAGTGACATAATACTTTTTGAGTAAGTCTTACGTTTGACCGTCTCATGGATCTAATTTCATCAGACGAATCTTAAAATACACAAAATTATGGATTCTTTTCATGGGTTTGAGTTCGGGCCGAAATTCTATTTAAATATAGGTTTGTCTCATATATTATATCCATGAAGCCGTCTCATATGATACAAGTTTTTGTGATACTTAATTTTTTGGCCAGATTTGACGGGGGTAACCAAGTTTTCTTTGTTTTTTTCTTTCCTTTTTTTTTTCCTTTTGAGTATCATGAACCAAGTATTTTAAGATTTATCTAAATTGTGATGAATATGTTTGCAAATTGGAATAACTACTTGAAAGTGGCAAACCTAATCAATTCTATGTTGAAAGTTGAACCCTTTCCTCAATTTCACTTTTCCTTTCATTATAAGGCACCTCAACCCCCCACTCAATTCGAACTTTTAATTTTTTATAATGTTTCATTGTGTTTTAGTATATTAAATTAAGAAAGGGCTTCTAAGTCTAACTATTATTATTATTATTATTATTATTATTATTATTATTATTATTATTATTATTATTATTATTATTATCGCATATAAACAAGGATATATAAATAAGTAACATTTTTATTTCCTTAGAACGGAAAACACATGTATTTTAATTGTTACGATTTTTATGTCGTAAACTTGACTTTTCTTTACTGAAAAACAAGGCTTGTAATTTCACCCGTCGAATTAAATTGGCTAAATGTTCCATTTTGCTTAGTTATAACAACCGTGTTAATAATATAATATTAATTTCTTCTCATTTTAGATGTATATCATAACGCGGTTGTATAGAAGTTTATAGTAATTAATTATTTCATTATATAAATTAAATATTTTTCTAGAAGGTTGAGAATATAGGGAACACTTGATCGCTTGTATATATTGAAAATGAATATACATGTCAGAAAATTCAGCAGTATATAACTATTAATTGTAATATTTTAGGTTTTTCACTTAAAATTTATCTAATATGTATCAGTTCATTAAGTTTATTTAATGAATTTATTACAATGATTCTTTATCAAAATTAACAAAAAAAAAAAAAAAAAAAGTGATCAGACTTTTTTGACACGTTCTTCAGAATCGCATATCCGCATCTGTAGTTAATTCCTGTGTTTCCCAATTTTACATTCATAACCACTGTTCTAAAAAAAAGGCCTAGAAGCATTAGCAGCTAGTCGGGCAGCAGACGAGGCCTAGAATCAGGCGAAGCCTTCGGGTTTGGGGAGGCCTAATCGGAAGAAAAACGAGGCGACAACGAGTCTAACGCCTGCAGCAGGATTAATCGTGACTAGGCGGGGATTTTTAGAGCAGTGTTCATAAAGCACAATGAAATCACGCAACTAAATTCTTTTATTCTTTCCTTCGTAATTCTAAATATAAATCTCAAATAATTATAATAATGAGTAAAAATATTTATTGTGTTTAATTTTTTTGGATATGTTAATTTATTGAATATTACATACTTGATTGTTTTTCTGTATAAAGAAAGAAAGATCCTTAAATAGTCCATTTCTCAACATAGAATTAAGATTCTTTGTAGGCTAATCTGTCTTATTTTCCTTGTCGATTTCAGACCAAATACTAGAATGGCAATGATGTTGAATGATTATTTGTGTTCCAATTTAAAGTCAAACTGATGGACCCCCTGGCTGGGTCCAAGTAGAAAGTCAAAATGAAATTTTCATAGAATGTTTAGCCCGTTTGGTTTATTTTCATATATATTTCAATATTTATAGTATTCAAAAAATATATTAATTAATTTGTATAAAAATGGAATATATTTAGATTTATATTCCAATATAAAGAATTTATGCTGTAAATGAAAAAAAAATTATGGTGTTCCTATACGAAAAAGATTTGAAGATATTATTTGTGAATTTAAATATGCATTTAATAAGTGCAATGATGTTATATGACACAATTATTAGAGATACAACAAAATCAATTAAAGAGACCCACTTATTAGCCCAAAATTTTGAACCTAAATAGGTTGTATGGTCATACAACATGCTCCACTAGATGAAAACCCTCTTTTACATGCCTCCAAAAACCACATGAGATCTTCTATTTCAGGATGGTATTTCATCTCCTATTCCACCCGCACGGATGATTGCTACATGTATAAAAGTTATATATTAAAACCCCACAATTTAGGCTTGATTTATGCTCCAAAATTAATATGGTAACTTCTATACACGTGACAATTATCCATACGATAAAATAGAAGATAAAACACCATCCTGGAATAAAAGATCCCATCCGAAAACTTATTGATTGGGGCCTTTAATTCCACATAAAAGTACCCCTTTCTCACCATTTTTAAAGTGGTTATAGGCCAAATTGAGAACTTAGCTCCTATCTGTTGACTCCCATTAATCATAAAAAGAAATTGACAACTTATGTATGAAATATAATCATTTTTTCAAAAACATGTTTTTTAGCCATTTTAACTAAAAAAATAGACACTCATCCTATTTGTATATTCTCTACTAAAGTACTTGGCTATTTTTCAAAATATTAATGTGGTACATAACTCGATACCGAGTCATGTGTCTTGATACTAAGTTATGTGCAGATCCCCAGAAATAAACAAAAAAAAATATTTAAACTCAAAAATGACTAAAAACATATTTTGAAAAATACAGTTAAACAAACATTTTTATTTGGAGAAGAAGTCAAAAATTTGATAAACTATTTTTAAATGTGCACAATATTTGCAATTTTGCAAATATTTGAGGGTTTTCTCGGGGACAACCACAACACTCATAATAACTTGTGTTGTAGATAGTAGCCTATGTGGTAGGAGACTTCCAACTTTAAGTTTAGAACTTGATCAGCTAGATACATCATGCATGAGAATAAGCAAAGTATAAGTAGGTTTGACAATAATTTTTTAATAAAAATACATTGAGTCTATAATAAAATATTCTTGAAAAAAATGAAAGCAAACGGAGCAAAAACAGACACAGATGAAACATAAAATCTTTTATAACTAACCTTAATAATTGTAAAATTAATAAATTGACTCCCATGAATGCTGTGTCTATTTTGTATAAGAGTACACAGACCGAGTTACCATATGGTCCCAAAATGTTGTTTCAACTCAATTATTATCACTAATTAATTCCTTTAAAAATAAAATTATTATTACTGAATAATTATAAAATAATTTAACCTATTATTGTCAACTATCATATTATAGTGTTATAGCATTTGAATTTTCTATGAGATTGTCAATTACGTGAAGTATTTTGCGGTTGATCCGAATTTAAGTAAGAATCTTTGCCATTTATTAATATGAATTGTATAAACGGCCAAATGAGCAACGCGTTTATGCATTCCACACATGGCAAGAGCAATTGTGAACCATTCTTTTTTTTTTTTTTAGGGGAATTGTGAACCATTCTTGATTAACACTTGATGAGGGATAGTGTGGATTGGGCCGATCTGGGCCTTTATTATTGGGCCGACCTGATGGGCCTTAACTATGGGCCGAATTGATGAGAGTCATTGATCTGAACTAATGAGTTCTTGAGGAAGTTTAATATGGAATGGGTTGAGCTAAAGGACTCTCGTATTAAAGAATGGGGATCGTTGTTGGATCCAGTTGATGGCCTTTGTTTATTAAGGATGAATGTAATCCTTGCTTGTTGGGCTGGACTGTGGCCCTTGCTCTTATGGGAGAACTGCTGAGCTTTGCTCAGGAAGCCAAGCTGGATGAAGATTCTGTAAGTAAAAGATAGGGTTGACTTGCTGAACTTTGTGCAGATAAGCAAATGTCAATGTTCTCGTTATGATGGTAAGTCCTCCCAATTATCCGACGTGTTAACAATTCAAGAAGGGATTTGGTAGGAAAGTAATCGAACTACTGACCTGAGGTTCTTAGAAGGTAAAATTAGGGTTTTGAAGATCCGATCCTATCTTAATGAAGATTCTTTTACCAAATAGTAACAAAATTCGGATTTTACGGAAATCCTAATCGGGGCTAAATTATAAAAGCCCAAGTCCAGGTTCATTCTTAACCTAATTACACTTTTATCATATCTTTTATATTTTTGTCTCTTTCTTGTCCAACACTTTTCTGACTTAAGCATCGGAGAGGACACGCTGGAGCACCCCTCAGGGCCCCCCTATTTGTGTAGGTTCGCGGCGAAGTTCGGTCGGAAAGCAGGTTCACGAGAGCGGAGCATTTTAGGAGCAACCAACACTTTTATCTAATTGTGCTTTTTTTAAATAAAATAAATACTATGTCGAGAAATTGTCGAGAAATTGAAGTGAAACAAAAATCAATATCTTTAGAACCCCCAAGAAAATTAAGACATGCTCTTTTGGGTTGCTTTTTGAGTAGCACGACCAACCATGTAGTGTTAGGATATCCGAACAAAGTCCCACATCGGCTAGACATAGAAAGATCATAAATTTATAATATGAATATTATCTTCAATGGTATGAGGCTTTTTGGGTGGAAGTCCAAAAATAAAACTGATACGGTTTTTGGCCTAAAGTGGATAATATCATGCAAATGAGAAGATAGGTGGTACGCTCAGGCTCCCAACAAGTGGTATCAGATGGTTAAAAATTTTCCAGTGTAGAACAAAGACGGTATGATGGAGATAGGCGGTAATCAGGTGCATGAGTAGTCTAACTCGATGGAGCATATCTTCCAAGTGGGCTTCACGTTAGGCGTACGCTTTCGACCCGGTGAAGAGGGGTGAAGAAGATGTACTGGATAATCGTTTGAGGGGAGGCCCGATGGTCCTTTTATTCAGGGGAGGATTGTTAGGATGTACGAACAAAGTCCCACATCAACTAGATATAGAAAATGTCATTATTTATAAGATGTACAATATCTCCATAGGCATGAGGCGTTTGGGATGGAAGTCCAAAAACAAAAACATAAAGGTATTTAGCACAAAGTAGACAATATCATACAATGAAATAGGTGGTATCCGTGGACTCCCAACTTATAGTGAATTTATCCAATAAGAAGGTATGAGAAAAATTCTTTTTAATCCAAAAATATTAAGAGATTTGTAAGTTTTGTATCCTAGTTATTTAAAATAGTTAAATCAATCAAGAAACCATCGGTTTTGCTTGGTGGTCGGAAAATGCTCACTTATTAAATTATCTGGCAAACTACTAGGAGCTTTTGTAGCCCATGCCAGATTAATCGAATTTGGCTGAACTTATTTGAAATATGTTATAAACTCATATATCTTATAAAATGTTTTTAGAACTTAAAAAATGCTAGTAACATCAATTTTGTAACTAAAATTGTAAAAAATAAAGGAAGTTTTTATTTAAAAGAAATTAGAATCCCATTTTTGTTTTTTAAACAGCTTATAAACTTTTAACATCTTACTTTGGAGCTTGTAGAATCATTTGTAAAATAATTTAGGGCAAAATACATTAATACCCCAACCCCCTTGAAGTAAGTTTTTTATTTCTCAAAATGCAGATTAGTTATTGTTTTAATTAAATGATTTTAACAATTACTATAACCCAACAAGCTATAACAAAATGAGAATCGGATAGTGGTCGAATGGTTAAAACTCTCAAACATAAACCAGATGTCCAGGGTTTGATTCCCATCCCCTTCCCCTATCAGAATGTGTACTCAAACAAAAATAAAATTAACTAACAAAACAACATCCACAATATATTGACAGTTAAAAATGTCTCCCATTAAATACAAAAACTATATTAACAACACATGCGAATATTCCCTCAAAGAAAAAAAAAACACATGCGAATAAAATATCACATTATTATTTTCCAACAAAATCATCCAAACACATTTTTTTTTCAAGTTTTTCCTAACCTTTTTTTTTTAAATGGATTATGTTTCACATTTTACATAGAAATCAAAATGCTTAGCTTCGAGAAGTGAATACAAAAAAGAGAATTCTTGCAAAGTACTCAGCCACTAAACCCCAAAAGCAAGACAAAAAGTACTATTTGTTTTGCATCAAATAAATCAGATGATTCATATCCTCATAACATTCATCTCATATTCAAGGAAAGAATATAACTGTCCAAGTATTGCGTTTAACAAGAAACAGAAAAATGATCATTATTATAAGGACACAACTCACAAGAGCCCTTCAATACTATACAAATGAAATTTTGAAATATAAATTTGTAGTAACACTAAAACTTGATTATTTTATTAAGACAAGGGAATTTGTACCTTCAGAAAACAGATATGGCCCCTGATCCGAAAAAAGGAAGTCTTGTAACTGTGCTGAGCATCGATGGAGGCGGCGTCAGAGGCATAATCCCGGCAACAATTCTCGCGTTTCTTGAATCTAAGCTCCAGGTTTTTCCTACTATATGGGAACTGAAAATTTGGTACAATTACTATAATAACTATGTAAGAGAATGTTTTATGGTCAGATTATAAATGTGTCTTTTTACAGGAACTGGATGGACCAAATTCAAGACTTGCAGATTATTTCGACATAGTTGCTGGAACTAGTACAGGAGGTTTGTTAGCCACAATGATCACTGCGCCTAACCAGGAAGATCGACCGTTGTATGCAGCCAAGGAAATTGTAGACTTCTATTTGGAGCATTGCCCGAGCCTGTTTCCTGGTTGCAAGTTAGTATAGCATTTCAAGAAAATTAATATCATATATAGAGATGGCTTTGGCAAGAATAATGTCACCAAACAGTCATGAATAGCAGAATTGACAGATCAAAACGCCTGGTTTTAGAACCGTTAATCAATAAAAGAAAAGTGATTGTCAGGTTTGGCTGAAAATAAAGTAGTTTTTAGTATTTTCAAATGTCAACTTATGCTTCTAATTTTGCATAATTTAATCAAAATCTAGAAAATCAGGAGTAGTGTTTTAGATTTCTGATTCTGCTTCTGGTTCGAGATTTACACACATATAAGCACTTTTATAACTTATTCGCCAAACACTACTTTTAGCTTATATATGCAAATACTACCAACTTCTGATTTTCAACTATTTTTCGCTTCTGCTGCAATAGGGGGTGTTTGCAATCACTAAAGAGAAGTGTTTCTCAACTTTTGGATGAAAAAAAATCACTTTTTACTGTTTGCAAATGCCAACTTCTGCTTTTGGTTTGACTTTTACAAACAAGTAAACACTTTTACAGCTCTTTCACTAAACACTCTTAACACCTGGTTCTCAACTTCTGATTCTATTTACAAACACTACTATCTTACGATTCTCAACTACTTTTACCTCTGTTATAATAAATCACTTCTTCCTAAAATAGAAGTTTTTGCAAACACAAACACTCCCTTAGCGTAGAATTCTTTAAAGTAAATGCTTTCATCCTGAGTTCTTTAAAGTAAATGCTTTCATCTGTTAATTTATCACACACGAGTATTCCGAACCAAGTCCGGCTAGATTTAAACATTCACCATACAAGTAAATTTACTTTTATCATATGCCATTAACTCAAAACTCCAATCGTAAGTAAGATGTACTTGCTACGTGATGAGTTAAGTCTGGTCGGATCAAGTCCGGATTTTCTAATCGCTATATTTACTTTCTACATTTCACTGTATGAACAAGTCACTAACCAGATATTGTGTGTGATCAAAGCCGCCATAACTTACTGAAGACGCTTAAAAATTTATTCGGCCCCAAATATAACGGGAAGTACCTGAGAACACTGCTAAGGGAACTACTATGCGATCTAACAATAAAGGATGCCTTAACAAATTTGGTGATTCCTGCCTTTGATATCAAGCACCTTCAACCAGTTATCTTCACCACTAAAGATGTAAGCATCGGTTGCAGCCAACCAAGATAAAATCTATAGGAACAATTATGAAAAGACCTCTGAGATTTGGGCTAATTACAAAAAAAAAAAAAAAAAAAAAAAAAAAAAAAAACTCAGGTTTGATTCTGCCTTAAATTTACAGAGGTAACTGAAATATTTTTATAAATATCAGAGGGGTTTTTAAAATGTTTTTACTTTTGAAGAGGGAAAATATAAGACGCAATCAAACCTCAAGTGGGTTTTTGCAATTTTCAATAATACATGGTTTTTTTGGTAATTAGCGGCTTTTTTGTAATTATCCCTAATTTTTATGAAATCCAGTTGCAATCTTCTACCCTTAGTGGATGCAAAATTGATATTAGTGTGCTTCTATTTTTGTCCAGGCAAAGGAAAACACTTACAGAAATGCAAAATTATCTGATATCTGCATAGGCACCTCTGCTGCACCCACTTTTCTCCCAGCACACTATTTTGAAACCAAGGACGAACAAGGAAATGTAACCACTTATGATCTCATTGATGGAGGGGTTGCAGCCAACAATCCTGTAGGTTTCTGATAAAAGTTGAGGGTAATATCAAAATTACCCCCGAGGTTTGGGTTAATTAAAAAAAATCCACATGTTTTTGTAAATTACAAAAAAAAACCGTGAGGTTTGATTTTGTATTACGCTTTACTCACTTCATAAGAAAAAAACATTTCAAACAACCCCCTTACATTTCTAATAATATTGCAATTATCCTGTTACATTTAATACATAATCAAACATCTAGTTGTTGTTTTTTTCTGTAATTTTAAAACATCCATGTTTTTTTTTTTTAAATTAATCCAAACCTCAGATTAGTTTTGTAATTATCCCAAAGTTTAAAGGGTTAATTACAAAAAAATGAGGTTCAGTCTAATTACAAAAAAAACATCTATCTTCCAAAATTACAAGTACCCCATTGGTATTTGTTTCTATTTTACAACGTATGCCCTCAAGAAAGGGGTATTTGTTAAGTATATACAAACCCAATGTAATAACTTGTGGCCTGTGGGTATTTGTAATTTTAAAAGATAACTAGACTCTTTTGTAATTAGGCTGAAACTGAGGGATAGTTTTTGTAATTTACTTTCTTGCACCTTCACAGACTTTCACATTTTCAAAACCTGTTATTTAACAGGCCAAAATTAGAAACTCATTTGAAGTGATTGAATTTCACAGACTCTAATAGCAATATCCCACATTTCCTCTGGAATCTTAGCTGGAGACTCAGAATATGTGCCGATGGAACCACTAGACGGCAACAAAATGTTGGTCTTGTCTCTGGGCACTGGCATAGCCAAGCAAGACGAGAAGTACAATGCAGAGGCAGCCGCAAAATGGGGCCTGTTTGGATGGGTGTACAAGAAAGGTGACACGCCTTTGTTGGATGTTTTTGGTGATGCAAGCTCCGATATGGTCGATATACACGTTTCTACCTTCTTTCAATCCCTTCATACCAAGAAAAATTACCTCCGCATCCAGGTCATATAAACATTGAGTAAAGTAGAATTTCAGAACTAACAGATTAATAAAAAGGGATAATTACAAAAAATCACATGAGGTTCGAGCTAATTACCAAAAAGAAAAAGGAAAAACCCAGAGATTTTTGAAAATTGCAAAAACACCCTTGAGGTTTGATACCATGCCCTTCATATGTAATAAACATTTCAAAAAAAACCCTGACATTTATAAAATATAAATATTACAGTTACCCCCTAAATTTAAGACATAATCAAACCCGAGGGTTTTTATGTAACTAACCCAAACCTCAGAGATAGTATTTTTTTGTAATTATCCCTAACAAACATGCGCACAATATAACTAAAATTCTAAATATTTGTATACTTTTCCATAGGATGACACGTTATGTGGGGACGAGTCTTCTCTAGACATTGCAACACTAGAGAATCTGCAAGCACTTGTGGAGGTTGCGAAACAACGGATAAAGAAGCCGATGTCGAGAGTGAATCTAGAGACAGGACAGTTTGAGGAAGTTGAAGGAGAGGGCACAAATGAAGAGGCTCTTATTCGTTTCGCAAAGCTGCTTTCAGAGGAACGAAAGCTAAGACAAACAGATTTAACAGAAAGAACACTTGTTATCGACTAACTATAGTATCTCAGACGAATAAACTGAGGCTAAACCCAAAATAAAGTCAAGTTTTTTGTCTCCATGTCTCCATTACATGATTGAACTTTCAACTTACATTGGATTCTTCTTTGAATCCTATGCATCCAGAGCTCATTTTTTAGCCATCAACTCTTAAAATTTGTCTGTGTTTTAGTTCATGTTTCCACTAGATGAACATGGTTCAATTTTTATGGGTTTCTCATAAAATGTAAACCTTTTTTCATCTTCTTCTTTTTCCGGGCAGGGGGGAAGGTAGATCAAATTAATGTTGTAGGTACCATTTCGCAATTTCATCGTATTTATATTGTGTAGTAATTATTCGATGCCATAACGCATAACGAAATTACAGAATTATACCATAAGTAATGGATAATTTAACATTTCTTTCACCGAATCAAAGTTGATTATAGCGGTAAATTTAGTGAATACATAGATACAAAAACTAATACATGAGAAGCCATTTAATCAAAAAGATCTTTAACATCTTGTTTTTTATAATTCTATTCTTGAAGAAATGTAGCAATACATTTTCATTAGTCAAATTGATATTTTCTAGTGTTAAAACACAAGTCAAATGATATGAGAAAATAAGTAAATTATGTGATACTGAATTGTTATAATACCAAACCACAAATACTCTCATTAAAAAGTTTCATAGTAAAAAGCTGTCAATTTGCTTGTGGACCTCCACAATTACAGCAAGAAATAGAGAATTGTTCTCTCATTCAATAAAAGATCAAATGAAAAAGACAAAAGTCCATCTAATTTTGAGTTAATGAACATAATCACTTTTTCTAATGTACAGAAACAAAAAGAATCACAAAATAGATCAGAAGAATCTAGAACCAACGATATTCTTTCTCATTAAAAAAAAAAAAAAATCCTTCAGCACAAAGGAAAACCAAAAGAACAACAATATGGATACAAATTCTAAGTCAAGAACTAAACTCTGAACAATAAATAGGAATTAAAACTAACAGAGGTCACAGAACAGGTAGTCAAAGCAGCTATCCATACAGTCATAGAAGCAAGAGCAACTGCATCATTCAAAACCAAAACAAGGCTTCATCAGAAAAACCCCAAATTACACTACATTCAAATTCTCACTCCCTAAAAACTATCGCACAAAATAAAAAAGCCCAAAAATGAAAGAATGATTTTACCATTCATTAACAACTTTATCTTGTTCATCTTCCAGTGGAGGATTGTTGGTGGTCGAATTCTGAACGGATTGAACCTCTGGTGGATCCATTTTCTCTGCCCCTTTCGGCTTTTAGCCCCTTTTCTTTAGCAGTCAAAGCCTCTCACTGTGTGCGGTACTGTGTGTAGTGTTTGGAGCATAAATGGAGGTGGGATTTGATTATATATCAGTATGGATTATGAAATTGTGGGCTGGGTTTGAAACTTTGAGTGGCTCAAAAAGGTAACAATACCAAAAGCCATTTTTTAAGCTTTCCACGTTTGTTTCCTGATTCGCGATATTCGTCTTCGACTTTATTATACTTTGACGTATTGGAATTTGTTATGACTACTTTTTGCAAGAAAACGACCACACGAACTAATATCGTTTTTATTTTATTATTATATCTTCCTTTTCTTTTTTTGGGCTTGGCATTAATAGACGTGTTCAAAGGTTCGAACCGAATCGGCAAATCGACGATTTTGAACAGTGGTCAACGGTTCCGTTGACCACGGTTTTGGTTTAAACCGGAACCGTGAACCTAATTTCTAAGGTTAGGTTATGGTTCGTGTTTTTTGGAACCGAAAATCGGCGGTTAAACCGGCGGTTTTTTTTTTTAATTTTAAAAATAGAGTTTGAATTGTAAATTACCAACGGTCACAATTTTTTTTTCTTTTTTCCTTTCTTTGTGGTTTGTACTTTGTAATTTAATTTTTATACGAAATTGTATTAACTTGTAATTTTATTTTTAAATTGTACTTTGTAATTGTAATATCTTAGAATTTTTCATTTTGTAAATTGTAAGTTGTAATTTTACTTTTAAATCAATAATATTAATTTTTGTGTTACTCAATTTCATTTCCTTCATCAATTGTGTTAATTTATCAATTATGTTAATTTATTAATATTAAAAACTCAAAAAATCAAAAATTCAAAAAAAAAAAAGGAAAAGCCGGCCAAACCGGAACCGAAACCGTCTATAAGACGGTTAGATTCCGGTTCCACCCTTTGGGCAAATCGGAACCGGCGGTTCGGAACCGTTGGACACGTCTATTGGCATAGAACAAAAATATTGTTTGGACCGAAAGTGAAATTAATCAGTTTGGGCTTGTGAAAAAATAGGGGTTAAGGACACTATTGCCACACATTCCGGAGAAAATAATAGTTTTTTTACGCTTTTGGGTATTTTGTGGATAGTTTTATGCTCCCACGCTTTTTTCGGACAATTTTACACTCCGGCCAAATTTTCTGATTTTTTACGTTGTCGTTTCAAGGTTGTTTCGAACATGTTTCATCTAATAAAATTTCAGTAAAAAAATAATTTCTTCCCCAATTAAATAATCAATTTTATACTTAAAATCTTATAAAAAAATCAATATATATATATAACAACACATATTAAAACCAACAAATTAAAAAAATATATAAAAACAACATGAATAAAAAAACACAATTTAATTTTTAATCCAATACATTGAAAACATCAAATGAAACAACCAAGAAACAACATAACATCATTGAAAATGATATAGAAATAAACTAAAACAACATAAACAATATAGAAAACACCACATGAACAAAAAGAGCTCAAAAACAGGTAAATAGTGTTCATCCAAGTGGCTACAAAAATCTAGAGGGAGATGAATAGATTTTCCCGATTTATGCCCTATTTTTAGAAAGAAGAAGAATAAACACAATGATATAAAGTGGTTCAACTCACCTAGAGTCTAATCCACTACCACTCGGTATGTCCAAGTGGATTTCGAAAAAGAAAAAAATTATTAATTAATACCACACAATTGCAACTTTTACCTTGAAGAGCATCAAACTCTTCTTACAATAACAACCTAGAAGAACACCAAACTCTTCTTACACATTTGAAGAGTACCAAACTCTTCAACACCTAGTTAATCAACCAAGTGTGTTCTTGCCAAAAGAACACTCAGCAAGTATATCTTGTTTTAGGTGATTTGATCAATCAAGATTAAAACTCAAATTAAGGTTTACAACTTTGAAAGTGCAAATGTAATCAAGAAAGAAAATCTTTGAAAATGTAGTGTGTAGACTATTACAATAAGAGTATGAAAATGAAAGTTTTAGGCTATGTTTGTTTCACTTCCTCAGTCACCCATTTCTCCCAATCACTTTCCCCAATCACCAACCAAATATACATTACGCTTCTCGATGTATTTCTCTACTAATACATGCATTTTTCAATACATCACATCAAACCTCCTTCTCCCAATCACTCCCAAAAACTTCCCCCAATCACTCTCAATCACTCCCAATTTGCTGAATTTCTCTTGTTGTGATGTAGAGTAATGTGTTGTATTGATCCTCTAATCTTCTTCATTTATTTATAGAAGAGCTCCATGATTTGAATTCCAACGTAAGCTCTTCATATTTGAGTTCTGTCTACAAAAAGAAGACCACAAGATCCACAAAATAATGTACATAAATGATAAAGTGATACAAGTAAATCTTGTTATCTGCTGCAGGTTAAAAATCATCTAATTTTGAATAGGGCGACTAGTGGGTCGATCAGTCAACATGTTGTAAAATTTGAATTTCAAATCCATTTGAGTGCAATCGACACTGGTCGATCAAGTGGGCCTGGTCGACAGGGGGGGACAACTCGCGTGCCTACACTGATTTAAAACAGGGGATTCGAATTTCTAACTTCAGGTACTGGTTGACCACCCAGGTTGGCCTAGTCCAGAGGATTTCGATCCGAGAAAAAAAATTCGACTAAGTCTTTCGAGTTTCGTTTTACCTTGACGACATTCAGTAATAGTTAAAAACACTTTAAAAAGTGAAAACCAAGTTTTATAACACCCAAAAAATTTGTTTAGGATAAACTAAAAATATTAAGGTGAAATCATCAAAATCAAAAATAATTTTATCTAACAAAAACTGCATTGAAACATCGAAAACTACATGAAACAACAAAAGAAACATCAGAACAACATTAAAAACAGTATAGAAATAACCCAAAAAACAACAAAAATTATATATAAAACAACGCATGAACAAAAAAGAGCGTAAAAAATAAGTAAAAGTTGTATTAAAATATCGAACAACAACGAAACAACATGTAAACAACCAATAAATGAATATAAATAACATCGAAACAACAAATATAACATATAAAGCAATACATGATCAAAATATCGAAAAAAAAACATAAAAATAACCAAAATATGCAGGAGCATAAAAAAGTAGAAAAAAAAAGTACAAAAGTGATAGGAGCATAAACAGTGTCTTTTTTTTCCAAAATTTGAGGTATTTTTGGCAGTTTCTCAAAAATATGTTATTTGGGTCAAAAAGGACAAATACATTGTTAGCTTGGGTAGAATATTAATTATTTCGTCTATCCGGACGGGAGTTGAAAAACTAAGATAGCGATGGGATATGTTTTCATTTTAAAAAATTTCTTTTTGCAAGAGAATAGTATAAGAAAAATTAGAAGAAAAAAAATAAATGTTGATATTGTGATTGGTTATGAGATAAAAAAGTATGATGAAAGTTGAGTTTTGATATAAAAAGAGTAAAATAATGATTGAATATGATTGGTAGTCAGAAATGTGTGAGTGACTGAATAATGAAATTTGTGGGATGATGTGTAATAATGATTGGTGATTTGATAGATTTTTTGAAAAATTGGTAGAAGTGATTGGTGGGAGCAAAAAATGAAAGTGAATGGATATTGTATATTTGAAAATTTTCATAAGCATTCACATTTTGGGGTAAAAAAAATCCTCTAGCGAAACAAAAATGAAAGTTTTTGGTAAGCAATCGCTACCTAAGGATATGTTTTCATTTTGAAAATTTCATTTTTGCTAGAGAATAATGGTAAAAAAAATTGGAAGATAAAAGATGAATTTGGAGATTATGATTGAATATAAGATGAAAAAGTAATGATGAAAGTTGATTTGAGATCAAAAGAATAAAATAATGATTGAATGATTGGTAGTTGGATATGTGTGAGTGGGTGAATAGTAAAGTTTGTGGGATGATGTATAATAATGATTGGTAATTTGATGGATTTTTTGAAAAATGGGTAGAAGTGATTGGTGGGAGAAAAAAAAAGTGAAAGTTAATAAATAGTGCATTTTTGAAAATTTTCATAAGCATTCACATTTTAGGCTAAAAAATTTTTCTCTAGCGGAACGAAAAATGAAAATTTTTGGTAAGTAACCGCTACCTAATGGATTCACAATCAAACATTGGGTCGATTCAGATATTACCTTACCTGTCTCTAGCTCAATCTCACACACAAAAGGGTGACATTATTTACACCCCCAAAATTGATAAATACACCCACCTACTAAATACACCCTCACCCACTTTTTAAAACATAATTCATTTACTAAATACACCCCATAATATCTCATTTTACCCTTCCATTATTTTTCTCCCAAATACACCCCAAAATGATACTCCCAAAGGGGAGCGGCAGCGGAAGAAGTTAAAAGTTCAATAGAAGAAATATAATATTTTATTTTAATTTGGAATGTAATATTTTACTTTAATTTCATACTTATAGTTGGATTAATTTTGGTAGTTGTTGGGTATAAACGTTGGGTAATTGTATTTGGTTTGAATTCTATAGTTACAGAGCTAATTTCTTCCTCTGGTTTTGTCTGAGTTTGGGAAGAAGACGATGGATGACACGATGGCCCTGAGTGGTGCGATGGTATACTTGATCGTCAGGCACGTGGTGCGATCGAATTGTAATTATGATCGTGTCATCGCGTGCGATGTAGCACGAGCAAAGTTGTAATTATGATCATGTCATCGTGCCATATAGCAGATGACACGACCAAGGTTGCAATGCAATCGTGCCAAATATCTCACTTTTGTTATTTAACAGCAAATTTGAAACTGTAAAAAACGAATAAAAATGGAAAACAACATATTTTAATTTGTAAACAGCTGATATACTTATACCGACAAAAATAATTTGTTGTCCATATGTGCAACAATGTGGGTGTTGGAAAATCTAGGGTTTACATAAATTACTTTTAGTTTTTTGCTCAAGAAGAAGAAAAATATGAGTGGCTGTGAGGAAAAAAAGATTATAATCTTTAATAAAAGATGAGTATATTTAGAAATTCGTTATGTGGGTAAGGCCGTAAGGATATTGTAGTCTTTTTTAACTAAGACATATTTAAAATTATATGAAGGTGGTTGTAATTATCAATTTTAGGGGTGTGAATAGTGGCCACCCCACACACAAAAAAAAGAAAAAAAAAGACGAAGCGCAAAAGAGTGTCACCTTACCCAACGTTATTTTTTCCTGACAAGAAAATAATTGTATTAATTAATTCAAACTAGCAAAAAATCAATAGAAGGCAAAAACAAATCTGTTAAAAATCATAAAATATTAATTATGAAAAGATTCATAGAATTTATGTTAATAACAAAAATTGGTTTAAAACCTATAATTTTGAAAATATTATATTGTCTAGAATACCTATGATTCTAGATCTACAACCAGTTAAAGACCATAATCTGATTTGTTATCTCTGTCGGATCTAAAACTTGCTCGTCTGAATCTACACAAAAAACCACCGCACTAAGACGGTGATAAATCAAACATCGCACCAAATGGCGAAATCACAAACAAGAAAACAAACAAATAATCCAGATACATATGGGAAACCATTTATTTAAAAACTAAATTAATAAAAAAATATAGATGGGATAATTTCAGGCAAAAAATGACCAAAAATCATTTTTTAACAATGAAGAACACGAAAAGAAGCAAAAGAGAGGGGGTTAGATAGAAAATGAGACTATGTTATGGTATTTGATTTCATTTTGTAGGTATAGTAAGCATCTAGCATCTAAGTTTTAAGCATTTTTTTCTGCCCTCCGTTATTTTAGAAAAAGGGGTATATTACCACAGTCGAGATCTTACGTTCCCAATGGTGTTTTATGTGATGTTCAATATGCTACAACACGGTGTATAACAATATCAATTTATACATGTAATATTTCACTTAGGGCTCGTTTGGTTGGGGTTAATGGGAGGGATATCACACATTTTTTTAATATTTCATACACATTATGTTGTTTGGTTCAAAGATGTGAAGCCCATAAAATGGGGAGAGCCCCGTCCACTATCAACCCAAATTGGGTATACCATATCCCACCAGGGTGTGGGATACATTTTCACTCCCTTTCTCGACACATATCTAATAGCCCAATCCATCAAACAAACACAATAATAGGGCTTTTATATCCAACTAATAAGGTGGGAAAAGAACTTGGGAATTAATCATACACATAATCATCCTACAACCAAACGAGCCCTTAGTGTATTAAAACATAAGATGGAATACTGTAAAAAAATATATGACCCCAAATCAATTTTTATACGTTTACATATGATAAATATAAAAATATTTGTAAAACCATATGTTTTAATAGATATATTATGCTTTAGAAATATATAATTTTATTTTTATAATAAATTGAAACTGAATTTAAATAATTAATAATATTTATTATGCTCGTTTAGGCTCGATTAAGCTCGAAGAAGTTCGTTAACCATCAATATATTCGATAAATTCAAATTCGAGTTCGACTCGATAATAAACGAGCTAAACTCAAACTTTCAAAAGCTCAGTTCAGTTCAGTTCGATTATAGCCTTACTTGTATTTGACTAATCCTATGCACGAACGACCAAGCCCCACAACCTTGCCACCATGTAAATCTGAATGCGGTCACAATGTCCACACTTGGGCCGGACATTCAAGAAGTGGGCCTTCTCCTAACCATCCCGACTTTACGTCCTGCATGTATTGGATCCGTGGAGGCACAACACGACATAGTTCCGCTATAGCTGGAATTTGAACATCCAATATTCCGTGGGATTTACGTCACTTCAGCCCTCTCATTTTTTCTTGGGAGACCCTTGAGATGCAAGCTAATTACAAAAAAACTAAGAGCAAGTATGTTATGAGACGGGAAAAAGTTTCTCTCTCTGAGAACACCGTTTCTCTCCGAGAACCCTAGTTTCCTTTCCGAACATCCGCCCCCTTACTTTGACTTCTACCAAATGAGTCTCACGGTCCATGTTTGTTGTTAAAATGAGCTAGATCTGGTTTTAATGCATTCTTGCTGGTTTTCTATGTGGTTTTTGGTCTTTTTCATTGTTTGGATTCACTATGATTCCGTAAAATGTTGATATGCATTTATTAGAGCATATATATGTCTGGTACTTTGCATCTGTGTCTTTTTCCTAGTAATCATTTTGTCATGTCATGCATCTGCATAGTCTTTCTAGATCTTAGTGTTGTTGCATCTATTAGAGCATCCTTTTGGTACTATGCATTTATGTCTTTTTCTTACCAATCACTTTGTCATGTCATACACCCGTAGTATTCTTTATAGATCTTAGAGTTCGACTTCTTCTTTTGACCCCACCCCGCATAAATCTCGAACCCTTCTATTTCTCCATTTGACGTGGAAAAATCTGGTTACTTGCTTGCCGTGGATAGAGTGGGGCATCACCATGGATCAATATGTAGTAGACGGCTTAAAAACTTTTCCTTAACATCGAGGAAAAAGAGGAAGTAGCCCTTGAAGAGAGAGATATTCTCAAAAGCAAAGCGAAGAGTGCGTCCATGATCTGGTAGGCAAGAGCTTTGGTTGCAAAAAATGTTGAACTTTGCAGGCTTGCGTAGCACCCTCAATAACATATGGATGACCAAGGACCCCTTTGTAACACGAGAAATTGGCAATAATTTATTCCAATTCATCTTTCAAAACCAGGAAGACAAAAAAAGGGTCCTTACGGGAAAGACATGGACCTTTGATAATCGGTTTCTTCTTTGCGTGAGTGGTCCGAGAAATTGGCGGGGCGATGAGGAGGCCTTCAATTCGATTGAAATCGGGTACAAATATGGAACCTCCCATTTCATTGGGTTTCGATGGAGACAGTCGGAAAATTGAAACAAATTCCCCGAGAATACTTGATGTCGATATTAGGATGCGGGCACTACTAAAGGAAGGTACATTCGTATTCTCATTTGAGATCAATTTACAAAAACCCCCGCTCAGGGACCAATATAAAACTTAACTCGGAAACACACTTGGTTGGATTTTAAGTATGAAAACATGCAAAATTTTTGCTTCTATTGTGGGTTAATAGGACACCTCGAAAAAGGATGCAACACAGAAGAGATGATCTTAGAAATAACGACATTAAGGATGGGCAATTTGGGGATTGGCGTGTGCCCATGAAGTAACCCCATCCCATCAATTTAACCGAAGTCCTAAAACCCCGGGGGAACAGAGAGTGTATTGCCTCGAGGAAGAATGAGGAGCTTACGAAGTGGCCCTTCAAGCCCAAAGGAGTTAAAGCAAACCAATATAGAAAGCGAGAATATTGGAGAGGAAGGAGGATCTCCCCACCCCCATAAGTCCAAAGTCGAGAAATGGGCCTAAAGTGGGATATCAACCAAATAAAGAAAATTCGATCCCATTAAGCTCATCTTCCCATAACCTCGGTGAACGCAAGTCAATCCCAAACAACGAGGTGGTACGAAATGGAGATGCAGGAAATCGAGATACCCTCTACTATGAAGGAAAATGAAAGATGCATAAATCATAATAGGTGAAAGGAGGCGAGAACCCCCCGATAGAGTGTACTAATGGATCAAGGCTCATGGAACACTATCATAGCAAAAATGAGAACCCAGTAAGAGAGTCGAAGAAAAGAGTAGGGAGAAAAGTTGGAGATCCCACTCCAATGGAGATTTTCAACTCTGCAGAGAATGTCACAAGTGGTCGAAACGAGGTCTTGAAATCGATCGGGGAAGTTCCGGAGGAAAAAGCTAAGGAGTCCAAAAATCAAAGTCGGCGAGGAGGAGAAGAATCCCAAAGCTTTCTAAATAAGGTGGAGGCGGCCACTTGAATGGGCCCAACCCCATCAATGAGAGTTTGTGTGTGGAATTGTAGGGGTTTGGGAGGACCCTTTACGATTCCCCAACTGAAGGAGACCATTCGTCTCCACCCGCCGATTTAGTTTTTATTTGTGAAACAAAAAAGAAAAGAAAAATTTATTCAAACAAGTTTGTAGGAAATTAAAACTAGAGGAACTTTGGATTTTCCAGGATCCAATCGGCAAGAGTGGTGGTCCTGTTGGTATTTTGGTCTACCAAGGTTACTATTCTTCGAGTCTCGTATCACGTTTTGCTTGAATGCTATTGAAATTGTTGACAAAGCTAGAATGGAGTGGTTAGAATTTAAGGAATATTCTACAAATGCTACCAATGGCTTGACAAAGCTTACGCACCCCATGATGTGATTAAAGACAATCCTCTTTATTCAAAGAATGATAGGATTACCTTCAATGGTGATCGATCTTTTGTCGCGGAATAATGAGGTAAAACAAAGATGTGGGGTTTGATTTTTAATGAGCAGGGGTTGTTGATGAAGGCATGGGTCAAGCATTTTAGGGAAATTACTCGTAATCCGATTGGAAGCGACCCTTGTGGGAATCCGTCATGCTCGGGCCATGCTTATAGGGACTAAAAATATTGTTATCCAATTAGAAGATAAGACTATGGTTGCTCAACTCAACAACAAATTCACATTTGGAGGGAAAAGGCTTCCATAAGCGAGGACATCTATCCGCTTGGATACTTATTTGATTCCTTGGTGTTTTGTGACATGAAAGTTTGTTTTCACAATCAATGTAATAGACTAGTTCTAGAAGCATTTGATAGTGAGGAGGATTTGAATTGGATTAACCAATTCCCTTCTTGGTTAAATTAGTATACCAAGTAGGAACTTAGCCAGTTGGCTACGTCTTTTCAGTTGTAATGTTTTGAGTGGTTATTAATAAAAATCTATCGTTTGAAAAAAAAAAGTATGCTATGAGACGGTCTCACGGATCTAAATTCGTGAGACGGACCTCCTAAGAGTTTCGTCTTGAGAACATGAACCATGAAAATTAATTTAAAAATAATAATGAACCATGAAAAAACAAAAATAAACCCTAAAAACATGAACCATGAAGAATAAACCCTAAAAAAATCTAAAAATCCTAAAAACCCAAATCAATTAAAAATAAACCCAAGAAACAAAATAAACCCTAAAAAAACAACTATAAACCCTAAGAAAAATAAAACCTGAAAAAAAAACTTTAAAACTTTGTGTAAGGGCTCCGTCTCACGGATCTAAATCCGTGAGACCGTCTCACGCAAGTTTTTGCCAAAAACTAAAAGACATTTGAAAATTACAAAAAACTACTTGAGTTTTGATTACATCCATTATTTTCCTATATTTTCCTTCTTCATAAGTAAAAAATATTTTTTTTGAGAAACACAACAAAGGCAGAATAATCACATACTATTTCCCTCTCCTCTCTCTCTAACTATTTCTCTCTCTAAAACCTAGATCTAGCTTTTGAATATCTTCTCTCCCTCTCTCTACAAAGTGACTCGCCCCACTTCTCCGGGCGGTCTCGGCGCACGGTGACCCGGCCTCCGATGCAAGATGGTGAGCCCCCCTCTTCTTCCTTTTTCCTCTTCCTTTATTTCCACCATTGTTCTGTTCGTGTGTGGGCTTTGTCGGCCCGATTTGATTGTTGGTGGAGACTTTGGTTGCTCATGCTCGAGGGGCAGCGACTTTTGGAGGTTGCTTCGGAAGGAATGGCTGATGGGCGATTTTTTTGGAGGTTGTGGTCAGTCTTGGGATGGGATAGGCGAGTGAGTACTTTTGTGGGATGGAGGGGAGAGGTTAATTCGTCTTTCATATTGCTTTTTCTTTTTGTTTCTAGATAGTTTTGTTAGTTGTGTTTTTGGTTTTTGTTTCTTTTTCTTGTTGTTGTTTTGTTGTTCCGGTTGAAGGGCGAAACTCGTAGGTGGGGCAGTTGTTGTCCTATAGTGTGTGGTGTTTGCTCGTGCCCGGGTGTTTAGTGTTTAGTATTTAGTATTTAGTGTGTTCTGATCTCCATTAAGAGTCTTTGAAGTCTCCGGCGTGGAGTGGTTTTAGTTTGGGGTGGGTAGTTTTTTTAGTCCATGTTGTGAATCTGAATTGGTCTTACCAATTTCCCGCTTGGCTCTTAGTTAGTCTTGTCGGCTCTTAGCCCGTTGGCTACGATTATAGTTGTAATTTTAGTTTTTGAGTTGTTATAATAAAATACTATCGTTCGAAAAAAAAAAAGTAAAAAAAATTTCACCACCCCCCCGCGCGAAAGATTACAATTACCTTCTTAAATTTAAGACAAAAATTAAACCTCAAGGGATTTTTGTAATTTTCTAAAACTTATGGTTTTTTTTTTTTTTGTAATTAGCCCAAACCTCGTTTTTTTTTTTTTTTTTTTTTTTTTTGTAATTATCCTTTTCTGTTTTATAAATTCTGGGATGGTATCATTTACCTAGAGCAGAATTACCTAAAATTCTCAACCCAAGGAACTCATTTGCATACGCGGTAACTTGATTTCATTAGCATCCCTCCTGTGAGGGATTCACATTATAAACAAATAATTACAGTGGGTGTACAATACATTGCCAAACTGTCTCCTCTCCGAGTCATGGTATTGCCAGCTCTATTTTCCGTATGGCATTCAAAGCCTGAACCCAGAATCACCATAGTCCATTAAATTTTTCCGAAACGAAAGCACATCCCTTTCTCAGTGTGTCATCTTCGACAACAAAGCAAACCAGGGAGGGCCAAGACAGTTATGAGCTTGCTGGAATATTGTTGGGCGTGACGATGTTCCAAGCCGGGTGGGGATAAAAACGGAAGAGCCTTGAAAGTTGAACCGACTAAACAGGATGTTTTGGGATGACTTTGTTGGCTTGTCCGTTCAACTTTAAATGCCGATTTTTTGAGTTTGCGCGTACATGGTCCCGAATGCAACACATGAAAGTGGGGAGACAAATCACAACTCAGCTGTTACTTCTTGTTAGCCAGTTTCCCTTTCTTGATCTGTGTGTCTAATTTGTCAAATTTATGATGTGGCCACTCTCTTTGCACATTGTCCTGTTGAATCATGCATACAGATGAATAAATCACCACCACCATCAATGAGAAAAAGAGAGCCAGCAGGCCAGAGTAAAAAAGGGATAATTACAAATACTACCCTGAGTTTTTGCTTAATTACAAAAACTCCAAGTATATTTCGAAACTACAAATACCCCCTTAAGGCATTAAATATACCCCTCTTGAGGTGCGCATTTCGTTAAACAGAAACAAATGTCAGAGGCGTATTTATAATTTTGAAAGATAACTGGGTTTTTGTAATTATGCTAAACCTCGGGTAATTTTTGTAATTATCTAGTCAAGAAAAGGAGAAGCAGTGTGCTAAGAAAGTTACCGTCAATCTTATCATTTTAAGTGACTGGGTGCAAGCATCAGGATGCTGCGAGTAAATCACAAACGGATGGTCTAGTAGCTGGCTCGCTGTGGGCCTGTCTGCTGGATTTCTGCGAAAGCAGCATTGCAAGAAATCCTTGCCATCTTCTGAAAGTGTTTCAGGTATTGGTGGAGTCTCCTTTAAAACCTTGAACATTGCTGCAGCCTGGATATATTCCATTCAAGAGAAAGTCAAAAGAATATTTACACATGCAATCAGCTCAGATAACCAGCATCGAAACGGAGTTAGAAAGCATAGTCCAAAACTTTTACCATACTAAAATTTAAAAATAATGATTTAAATTAAGTGTGAATATAGTTAGGATAACTTTACGAAACCTTAATACATTATGGCATGCACCAACAAAACATCAATTGTTACTACTCCCTATTCTGCAATTTTATTCAGCCATAACGGCCATAAGGCCTTTTGTCAAGTCCAACAAACCCAAGCAAGACATTTGCATATATAGGAATCTAGTACTTGGAAAGAAAAAAGAGGAAATCCTTGAAATGGCCAAAAAAAGGCGGAAGAGTTTGCTGTAAAAGATAAATCAAGAAAAATACAATTAATGGATGATATTTAGATCAAGAAATCCTTAAAAAGGACCAAAATGTGAAGCAAATTCAAAACAAAGCCACTCTAAGCTTGGTTTTACCAGTCTATGAAAAGAACGAACTTATATAGGTATTATGGATAATCACTTCCTAATAAACATTTCCCTGAGTTATCTTTAAACTCATATAAGCATCCTACAAATTAGGATAAAGGAATGAAGCAATTTGAGTTTAACTAGTGACTTCATTTATTGAAATTTTCCTAAGGCTGGCTTGCCATGTTTAAACTTGATCTCCGAGTTCGTTAATGAGAATTTCTATCCTGTAAAGCCTATCAAAATGAGCACATTATCAAAATCAAGTGCTTACCCCTTCATACTCGCTCCAAGGAGGCTTTCCATTCATCATTTCAATTATAGTACAGCCCAAACTCCATATATCCACTGCTAAAGCAAGATCAGAACTAGCATCCTTTGGCATCACGGATTGCAAAAGCTGCAGGTAATAATGTGATGTTAGTATTTCAGGCAATCGTTTCCAGGAAATACAATTTGAGGTTGCAACATATCTTTACACCTCTGGAGCCAGCCAATATGGACTACCCTTCAATGATAGATTTGCCGCTTCTCCGTTCAGCTGCAAGTTACAATAGAAAATCTAAGTTCCAACAGTACAAGAGCAGAAGTGTTGTAGACTTTGACAAGCATGAAATAACAGAGCAGCCCTGACGGTAAACGCTCTAATATTTCGAGTTTGATCTATTTTTTAGTATCCAAATTTTGCTTTCTACCTCCATTCTTAAAAATAATCTGCTATGACCAGGACGGATCAAAAATAAAGGTTGCATCACTTTCGATAAGATCTGAAGCTAATATGTTTCCCTATAGGGAAAAGTTGCATATTTCAACACTTTGCCATTCTCAGAACTAACATTAATCCCCATGTCTTCTGTGTTCTTTAATCATTATGAAAATCTAAACAGTTTTAAGCATGGAGTAATGGCTAGGATGCAATTAAATTGATTCCAACAACACAAAGGACAATGAACGAAACAATATCTAGCATAGATGAAAATTAATTTGTATTGAGTTTCATGTACACATATATTTCACATTTCTAGCTTCCATAAGGAAGATAGATAAAACAAATGGATAGCAGCTCCACAGTGAGTCACAAAATACAAACACTAGTATTCAAATAAGGTAATAATAGGTGATACAAGCCTCTTATTTAACCATATCGCTCATTCCATCTTTTTTATAAATACTGAAGCATATTGCGGGACTTCAGAAAATAAAAAAACTCACATGTTTGGCCATCCCAAAGTCAGCAAGCTTGACAACTCCATAAGCATCAACGAGTAAATTAGCACCTTTGATGTCCCTACAAAGATAGATCATCATAAAACCAGGTCAGGATGACATTTCAATTGACCTAATAGCTCGAATTTCAATTTAGGCATGTCCTATTCTTCAACTTTGGAAATTATTGTTTTCTCATAGCATGAACACTCTCTCTGACCCAGGCCTTGTTAGGAGATATGTCAAACAATCCAGCCCAAACTCTGTAAATAGATTATTATTTCCTAAATCTAGACATAATGGGCGCAATATTTGGTCCCACCAAGGACATATTGAGGACAAACTGATACACATTGAACAACAGTTCAGGGTCCAGTTTCATGAAAAACCAAAGAATAACTGAAAGGACACATTTAATTTGTAAAAAAAAAAATAGAATATTGTTTAATACATCATTGAAGAAATAAAAAACCAGAGAGAGAGAGAGAGAGAGAGAGAGAGAGAGAGAGAGAGAGAGAGAGAGAGAGAGAGAGAGAGAGAGAGAGAGAGAGAGAGAGAGAGAGAGACAGAAAGCATACGAGAGTTTTCACAAGAAACCCCTCTCACTGTGTGGCCTGGCGAACACCACAAAACTATGAAGCAATATGACATAAAAAAACAACTAATCTACTCTAGCTTTTCAGTGCCTTAGATTAGCATCCCCATCCTGTTTATATCTTGAATTAAGATTCTAGTTTGATTCATTTCACGAGATTTAGAATCATGTGTGTAAGGAGATGCAATTTTCAAATATTATCGTCCAGTCATCACACACTACATCTTTGTAAACAAACTCGCATATTACACTCAGATGTATTATAATCCTTCGCCTCCAGATTTATGCTTCTTATCATCCATAGGCGTTGAATGAAGTTCAGACTTTGGCAATAATTGAGAAGAAGGATATTTTTGCAATTTGCATGAACATAGAATACCACAGCATTACCTGTGTATGGTTTTTGTGCTGTGCAAATAAGCCAACCCACATAGAATATGACGAGTAAAATTGCGAACAATGGGTTCTGTAATAACTCCACAATGGTCTTGAATAAATTTATTGATTGAACCAGGATGGACATATTCCAGGTATATATAGAACTTGTCTCGGACCTGCATGAACATAAAATGAGACCCTATCTCAGAAGGAACCAAGCAGACAGGCGAGCTTTCATGGTGAAAATTACTTACAATTTCACTACCAAAATACTGCACAATATTTGGATGCTTTAGACGGCTGAGAACTTTAATTTCCTGAGCAGATTGAGAAACATTAGTGTGAGGTCCTATTATTGATTATTCAGAAGTAGCCAGAAGAATACGCAATCATCCCAAAAATGTCAAGTAGAATTCGCAGCTCAGTGGAAAAACAGAAGACCGAAAATTTAAAGTCCATTAACCATCAAGTCCTCAAATAACAAAAGCCCAAATTGAAAACATTAAACGTCTCTGAAACATCCAAACTTTATAAATCACTGTAACAGCTTTGTCGTGGTGTTAGTGCTACTAGGCACCGAATACGTGAAAAGAATTTACTTCAAGAGAAGATCATATCTAGCTCACCAGTTATAAGTTTTTCTATCAAATAACCTTACAGCAAACTGTAGAAATGATTTCTTTTTAAGTTTCTTCCTCGACAAGGCTTATTTCCATTAATAACTATTTTACTTATGCTGAAGGTAGGATGCCTATTTGACAATTTCACACAAATCAAAAGCTATCCAGATTTTCCATAGAGTGGAGTGACTGGTTCATACTTTTACCTTTACTGCCTTTTAACTGTTCAAACTTGAAAATAAACTCTCTCACCTTATTTTGTAGTCTTACGTGTCCTACCATGTCTTTCTATTGTGCTTTCGTTTCTAGTATCAATAGAAGACAAATGTACTCTGATAGGGCAAAGAGCCATAAACATTCATTAATATCATAGAGACACCTATCAGCCATACCTATATCAAACTATATAAATCCAAAATTCAGCATTACTAATTACACTTATTTACACCAATAGCATATGATGAACTTGGCGACATCCATTTGTACTAATAGTATAATTACATCTGAATACAGACTAAAATACAAAACATGATAAGCAGTTAAAGTGGAACCCAACCTGCTCCAACTGTCTCATTCTCTCTGCAGAATTTGAATCATCTGGTAAAATTTCAACTTCCTTCATTGCACATAAGGCTCCAGTCTCTCTATTAATAGGAAGAACAGGTTACTAAAGCACATTAATTTTAAAAGTAAAAAAAATTATATTTATCTATGCATACCTGTTGGAAGCAACATACACGCTTCCATATGTCCCCCTCCCAATGAGCTTTCCTTTTCGCCATTGAGATTTGATTGGCTTCAGCTTAGGTTTAGCTGCAACCGGTGAAATAGGAGAGGGCTGTGGAGGATGTTAGCTCCAGGGAATTCCTGTTCAGCTGCAAGAGGAGAAATTGGAGTGGGTTGTGAAGGCACAGAAGCTCCTGAAAAATCAGATCTTGAAGCAACTGGGGATATAGGAGTGGGCGGTGAAGGCATGCCAGCCCCTGGAGGAAGAGGTAAAGGATGTACACTGGCCTGAGCATTACTTTCCCGACGTGCCATTGGTGTCTCAGAGGATATTTTAATAGGAATTGGTGATGCGGGCCTGGGTGAACTTGCTGCTTGGAGGCAAGAACTTACTGTTGGACTCTGAAGGGGAGAATTATCAACACTCGACGCAGTTTTCTCAAAAGGCGTTTGATATAAACTTTGGCCTAAATTCCCATAGGGCAACTCTGGGGCAGACCAAACTTGGAAAACACTTGGGGAGTCATGTAATGAGTGGCCATCATATAACTGTCTGGGGGACTCAGAATAGGGCTTGAATAAGGGCTAGTCGGAGCACTGATAGGAATATTAATATTGTAACTGTAAGGGGATCTCACTTTGGCACTTTGGTACTGTGGTGACTTCCTACATGACCGAGTTTCAGACTGCTCTAAATTTGTCCGGGTATTTTGGTCTACTAATCTGCTGATTCAAGAATAAACAAACACAAAAGAGAATCATTATTCTGATCCCCGATGTTAAAGAAACAGCCTCTGTTCCACAAATTAAAAAAATTAATGAGTGCTGACTAGAAGCAGCAAAAGATAAATGAGAAACCAACAGTCTCAAACATGGCCACATCTAAAGGATACTAGAACTCTAAAATCAGAAGTCAGAGTGAAAATATATGATAACTTCAATTTGGCAGAATGATAGAAAAGCAAGTTTAATGCAACTAAAGTTGAAGAAGTTATATTTTTGCAACATTATCCTTGCAACAGCTTCTATTAAAAAGAAAAACAATTAGAAAATGAGTGGACATAATAGACGAGGTTTAGGAAATTGACAATCGAAAGACGGGTTATTTGATGCCTGAAATTGTCACGATTCAATAAAGAAAATATTATATACTATAAACTTGCTATAAGCAAGCCGGTTTTTTGTGTCAAACAAGGGGGTGCTACATAGTGGTTTCCACAAATGCCTCATCCAATTGCAGATACCATGAAATACATGTCCATGCTTTACAATGACATCATTCAAAATCTGAATGAGATAACAACGTATACAACACAAAATTATGTGGATTCATAATGACAAATTCACCACGTGACACAACATACCATCCAAATACATGAACATTTAATGAATTAGAAATACAAATATTAAAAAAAACCAACATAACAAATTTAATGTCTTTTATAAAACATTCTTTCAAATACCTCTTAAGCCCATAGAGTCCATCAACGGCATCGCAACTCGACGTCTCAGCCGTCTGCCTTTCTCTTTCTCTTTCTCTCTCCTTCTCCTCACACACACCCCTCCGGTTTGGCGAGGGCAGGGGCACGCTCGAGGACGCGAATTTAGGGTCATTCCGCAGCAGGACATGCAATTCAGGCAGCGGCAGCGGCTGAGGCAACACCGAGGCTGACCTAACCGAAGAATGCTCGCAACGGCTGGGCGACCGCCACGCTTCGACGTCGTTTTTGGTAACCTGCCGCAATTTCCTCGAGCGCGCGAGGTTCCGACACCGCCGGGCGGAAAAGAAACCGGATTTCACAGAGTACCTGCTAGCTCCGTCGCCGATAATGACGCTATCGTCGTCGGAATGCCTCTTCGACGAGGAGGTAAAGGCGCCCTGCCACCAATGCATGATTACCGGCGATGCGCAAATCGTTATTTTAATCCTAACGAAGGAATCGCAATATGCATTGGTGAGAGAGGGGTTGGGATTAAGGAATTAGGGATTTTCTGTTGTTTCCTTGAGGACAGAAAATGGAAATGCCCCCAATTGGCATGGCGTATAAAGAAGAAGACGACGAATATGTCTGGAAATGTAAAACGCGGCAAAACGCCGTTTACGACGATAGCCGTAAAATAGTTTCCTTTTTCATAACTTAAAAAAGGAAAAAGGAAAAAAAGGGAAAGTGGTTTTTTTTCAAAATATTGTTACCCTCTTTTTTTTTTCTTAGTATTATTTGTGTTTATATAACTCCAATTCATGTTACCATTTTAATTTCTTACTTGTTATTAATATATTCTGACACATTGGAATCATCTCTATAGAGGTGAACTTATATTTTTACTATTTATAGCTATATGAGAAACTTCCATAGTTCCATTGTTCATGATTGAATATATAATATGTTCAGATTTTTATGATAAGCACAAAGTTTTTATGTGGCATAAATATTGACATTGGCATGAGTCATTCGTATTTTGAATGTGGCCTGTTTTATGGGATCAATTAATTGTCCCCCATACTATTCACCAAATTTAACAATAAAATCTGTATTGCCTATATATCGGTCTTTTATATCATTTAATTTAATTCAGTCTTGTTAAAAGAAGAGAAAAATTGCGGAAGGGGAAAATTAGAACTATTCCCATTTTGAGTTGATCTTACAAGGGACAATCTCATGGATTAAGTTCATGAGACAATGTTGTCGAATGGAATCAAAACTTTCGGAAAAGTGGTACTTTTTAATGAAAAATTGCATGGGACCCCAAAATTGTACATTTTAAAAAGATGAAGAATCCGAACTTGTTCTCAAAATAAGATCTTATTTTAACAATCACCGTTGATTTTGATAATTTTAATTACAAAACTGTCATTCTTATCTTGTAAGTTCCACCATCTTATTTCAAAATAAGATATAACATCTTATAAGATCTTTTTAATAAGCTTAGCCAAACACCCTGTAAGTGCCAGAGAAAGCAACACATTTGAGCAATGAACCATGAGATAATAATGTATTCGGAAAAAACCTTCCAACTCTCTGACTAAATTCCTCTGCATAATGGCAACTTTCATTTCACATAATTTATTACATGGGCTGATTCATGTAGTATATCACCAAAATACCAACCACATACAGTCCGAAAAACTACCTGAAATGCCCTATGTCAAGCATGTCAAAGAAAAACAGCACTGAAAACGGCTCGTGAGCTCAAACAATATCACAGTGGACATGACTTAAAAATGGTACACATTCCCAAACAGTGATCCAGTTTGTGCTATGTACTTTTTACGTTTTCTACGTATGTCGGCATAATCTTACAAATAGGCAACGTTTCGTTCTTACTCAGAAGCTTCAAGCTCGGATGAACCACAACGTCATGCATAGACACCCCGTCCCCGATATCTAGTTTACTCACATCAGCTTCAATTTTTGCAGGAATGTGCTCAGCCAGGGACATGTACCTCAAACTAGTCCTTATCTTACGTAGACAGCCTCCTGTTTTTGCATATAAGACGATGAGGCAAGTTAGTTTCAATATTACCACTAATATATCACACTATAAACAAATAAAATAAAAGTTGCACAGAAAAAACATAGTCCGTCCTTTTCATCACATGGCGAACAATGTATTTATCAGCTGATTTTCAACTCTTCATCATTCTACTAGAAATGTAAAAGGTGATGATATCAAATGGAGAAAAGTTATGAGAAACAGTAAAACGCAAAAACTCAAAGCCAGCATTCATGAAAAGATTATTGCGGAGATGCTGGGTGATGGGAGGAAGATTGTAGAACAAATTTAACATTGTTTGATGAGAACTCTACATTTATCTACATCATCTGAACTTAAAAGGTGAGGGGGGGGGGGAAGAAAGGAAGGAAAAATGAACAAATTGTGTGTTAGTTTCATATGTGATTCCATTTCCACTCTTTTTATTAAATTAAAGTAAGCCCTTTGTTTGATTTTACATTCTCGCTTTCTTTCTGCTCAGTTTAGACAAATCACTTTATTCCGAACACTGTTAACCGGATTACAGCCTTTTCAGATTGAGATGCATATCATGACAGGTGTTTCCATTTATTATTAGACACCTTTTTAATTGTGCCAACCTGTCTGCACATCTAAGAACAAAAAACATGAAATTCAAGCACATCTCAAGCATCAAATAACAACGAATATAGGAAAAAACAGGTTTAGAATCCATACTCTCACCACTGTAGAATATACATAAGAATAGACAGATACAACACGTTTAAAACTAATAAACACTGAAGAACTATCTAGCAGCTAACATCTACAAGCGAAAAACATATGATTCAAGCACGGTTCAAGCACCAAGTAACAACAGATAAAGAGATACAAGTTAAGAGGTCCATATTCTTACCACACGTTTAGCCTATACATAATAGACAGCTAAAACTAAACCCTGAAGAACTAACTAGCAACTGACATCTACGAACACAAAAATTATATAATTCAGGCAGCGCTCAACCATCAGATAGCAACAGACATATAGCATACAGGTTCAGAAGTCCATATTCTTACCACAAGTTTAGCCTATACATAAGAATAGACAGGTAAGTACATTTGTTCGAGACATTTAAAACCAAACGCTGAATAAATAACTAACATCCAACCAGCAACGTGATGGCTCCAGGTTCATTAAAGTCGATACTTCAAAAATCCAACAACAATTTCAACTTCAAGGAAAATGTAAACCAAGAAATGGAGACAGAACATAAGAACCACCTTTCTTGAGACCAGGGCAAACATCTTCTCCTTTATAAACAATGGGCACGTCCACCTTAAGTTCTGTCCCATCCTCCGCCCATACAAACACCAAATTCATTATATTCCCGTCTTCATTTGTATGTATCTATAAACCAAAATCCCAATTATCAAACAGAACTACACAATTTGCGCTGACATAGTGTTTGGTATCAATGTATTGAAGGTAGATAATAGGAATTAGAAACACGATATTCAAAATTGAATGCATATTTCATCAATCAATCCCATTTCAACTAACTGAATTCAGTGAATCCAAGCACACTATCGACATAGACAAAAACCACTTACCTTAATCGGAAGAACCTTTTTAGTCTCAAGTATAGTAGAAGAACCTGACCCAGCCCGGATCTGAAGCGGGAAAGTGGTGGAACAGAAGAATGGGAGATTAATGTCCTTGAGAATAGCCTTAATTTGCTTCCGCTCGGTAGTAAGAAGCTGTTTCCGAGAAACCGAACTGGAGGCGGCGACAGAAGTTGGATCGTTGGGGTCTGTTTGGACGTAGCTCTGGGAAAAAACAACGGCGGGGATGCGACCCTGAGCTCGTTCACGGACGGCGATCCGGTGGCCGGAGATTTCTCTCGGAACGGCTTGGATCGTATGGTAGCTGCGTCGAACCGGTGTCTCCGCCGCGGTTTTAAGGACGCCGGCGGCCGCGCGCCACCACCTTGACATTGATTTTTGGTTTAATGAAATGGGAAAACGGGTGGCAAACTCAGGTGAGCTGAGGCTCGAGAGTTGCGAATGGTGTGAGGGTTTTCCACTTTGTTTCTTGGAAGGTTTTAGCTGATTAAAAAACATTGGGCTTTTCTTTATTTTGTTGGGCCTTAAATGTAAGCCTAACTCTAAATTTTAGACCTCAAAGCCCAAAAGCTAATGCCGTTATCGGGTTGGAGCTTGATCTAATGATTCTAATCTTATTCAAATTCGATGCTATTTGTATCTGAATTTAATTACCATCCAAATCCAAATCGGGTTTCAAATATTCGGATATACTGAATTAGCTTATAATTAAGGGATGGAGATTTTCTATTCCACTTTCTTATACTACCTATTTCATTGCATCGGATAAATAACACGTGTACAATCCATCCATGCATATAATATATTTTTTTGAGCCCGTAATGTAATCTTAGCCTAAATCTCATATAATTACGTTAGTGAGAGATCTACAGGGTCAACAAGCCAACTACATATTGGTTAAGCTAACCAATGATATACAATGCAAGACTAGCTCTTTTGGTCAAGTCCACCAAGAATATTTATAGTATGAGGCTACAAGAGGCATGTGTTGGAACAAGTATCGATATTGTTGTAGTGTTGGAACAAGAATCAGAAATTGCAATGAATGTGTTGGATAAAATATGTAACAAAGAAATTGGTCTCACATCCATCACGAACATAAGGTAATGACTCATTTGAATCTTCTGAATAAATACCAACATATAGGGCTGCAATCAAACCGAACCGAGCCGAACTTTTGAGTGTTTGAGTTTGACTCGTTTATTATCGAGTCGAACTCGAGCCTGAATTTATCGAACATATTGATGGCTCACGAACTTTTTCGAGCTTAATCGAGCCTAAACGAGCTTAGTAAATATTAATTATAAATTAAATTATTCTTCAATTTATTACAAAAATAAAATTATATATATCTAAAACGCATAATATATTTACTAAAACTTATAATTTTATTCAAACAAATAAGTTTATTGAAATATTTTTATATTATCATAAGTAAAAGTATGAAAAATTAAAATTAAAGTCAAATTATTAGTTTAATTTATACGAGCCTACTATCGAGCTTACTAACGAGCATGTTCACGAGCTAACGAACCGAATATCTCTAAGTTTGAGTTTGATTCGTTTATTTTAACGAGCCTCATTAAACGAACTCGAACGAGTTTTTATCGAATCGAGCTCCGAATAGCTCACGAGCGGCTTGGTTCATTTGCAGCCCTACCAACATATGGGAGACAAACTTATTAAATTGAAACAAAAGTCGTCTCTAGGGGATATATAAACAAAATTGGGATTGTTGAGATTTCACGCCCATTTTATTTCATTGGATGAATGGATGAATGACACATGCACAAGGTGATATCATACTTGCACATATGCCTTTCATCCACTATAATAGAATAGGAATAGAACAAAAATGTAAAAAGGGAGATCTGATCCTACAAAAGTCAGCTATCGGGACAAATTTATTTATAAATAGAGATTAAAAATATTGAAAATTATTTTCTTATCCATAAATGGATCAATAGCTCCTGTTATGGGGCACGTGTCACCAAATTTATTTTCCTTTATTTGTTTATTATTACTATATACTATCAAGTTTAAAAAATAAATTGTGCACCCATTAATTATTATTATTATTCTTTTGCCCCCATTATAAAAATATTATGCGTCTGTCTTTGCCTTCATCCTCCAATGGAATTGTTGGAAGAAGGGAGGAAGAAGATGGAGAAGGATAAAACCGTTAAGTTTTAGGGAGAATTTTTTTTCTACACTTTTTAACAACTAAAACTCTTTCTTACCCACACTTTTATAAAAGCTTTTTTCTTCACTTTTTTAACCACCCCCACATTAACCACACTTGAGTTGGTCCACTCTTTATGACTTAAGAATTTTTTCCCCCTTCTCTTTCCAATTTCAAAATTAGGGTTACTTGGCTCTAACCTTCTCCTTCCCCATCCAAATCGCTTTTACCTTTGCTACACCTAAATAGTGACCCTAGAACCATAGAGCCCATCCATTTGCCTCAAGAACAGGTGAATCAAACTTGGGGCCACAAGGCCAATGCAAGAAGCTCGACTCGAGCCAGTTTCCTTTGAAGAAATTGATAAGTATTAGGAGTTCAGCTCGAGCTAGACTCCAAATACTTGGGGCAACGAGGCCAATGCAAGGAGCTCGACTCGAGCCAGCTACATTTGAAGAAATTGACAAGTATTTGGAGCTCAACTCGAGCTAGACTCCAAATACTTGGGGCCACGAGGCCAATGCAAGGAGCTCGGCTCAGCCGAGTACCTACCTTGAAAAAATTGACAAGTATTTGGAGCTCGGCTGAGCTAGACTCCAAATACTTGAGGCCATGAGGCCAATGCAAGGAGCTCGACTCGAGCCAGCTACCTTCGAAGAAATTGACAAGTATTTGGAGCTCAGCTCGAGCTAGACTCCAAATACTTGGGCCACGAGTCCAATGCAAGGTGCTCGGTTCGAGCCAGCTTCCTTCGAAGAATATGACAAATATTTGGAGCTCAACTTGAGCTAGACTCCAAATATTTAGGGCCACGAGGCCAAGGCAAGGAGCTCGGCTCAAGCCAACTTCATTCGAAGAATGTGACAAGTATTTGGAGCTCAGCTTGAGCTAGACTCCAAATATTTGGGGCCAAGAGGCCAAGGCAAGGAGCTAGGCTCGAGCTAGCTACCTTTGAAGAAATTGACAAGTATTTGGAGCTCAGCTCGGGGCCACGAGGCCAATGTAAGAAGCTCGGCTCGAGCCAGTTTCCTTTGAAGAAATTAACAAGTATTTGGAGCTCAGCTCGAGCTAGACACCAAATACTTGGGGCCACGAGGCCAATGTAAGGAGCTCGGATCGAGCCAATTTTCTGTGAAGATATTGACAAGAATTTGGAGTTCAGCTCGAGCTAGACTCCAAATACTTGGGGCCACGAGGCCAATGCAAGGAGATCGACTCGAGCCAGCTACCTTTGAAGAAATTGACAAGTATTTGGAGCTCAACTCGAGCTATACTCCAAATACTAGGGGCCACGAGGCCAACGCAAGGAGCTTGGCTCGAGCCAGCTACCTTTGAAGAAATTGACAAATATTTGGAGCTCAACTCGAGCTAGACTCCAATACTTGGGGCCACAAGGCCAATGCAAGAAGCTCGGCTTGAGCCAGTTTTCTTTGAAGAAATTGATAAGTATTTGGAGCTCAGCTCTAGCTAGACTCCAAATACTTGGGGCCACGAGGCCAATGTAAGGATCTCGGCTCGAGCCAGCTTTTTTTGAAGAAATTGACAAGTATTTGGAGCTCAGCTCGAGCTAGACTCAAAATTCTTGGGGCCATGAGGCCAATGCAAGGAGCTCGGCTCGAGCCAACTACCATTGAAGAAATTGACAAGTATTTGGAGCTCAACTTGAGCTAAACTCTAAATACTTGGGGCCACGAGGCCAATGCAAGGAGCTCGGATCGAGCCAACTTTCTTTGAAGATATTGACAAGAATTTGGAGTTCAGCTCGAGCTAGACTCCAAATACTTGGGGCCACAAGGCCAATGCAAGGAGATCGACTCGAGCCACCTACCTTTGAAGAAATTGACAAGTATTTGGAGCTCAACTCGAGATATACTCCAAATACTTGGGGCCACGAGGCCAATGCAAGAAGCTTGGCTCGAGCCAGTTTCCTTTGAAGAAATTAACAAGTATTTCGAGCTCAGCTCGAGCTAGACTCTAAATACTTGGGGCTACGAGGCCAATGCAAGGAGCTCGGCTCGAGCCAGCTTTCTTTGAAAAAATTAACAAGTATTTGGAGCTCAACTCGAGCTATACTCCAAATTCTTGGGGCCACGAGGCCAATACAAGGAGTTCGGCTCGAGCCAGCTACCTTTGAAGAAATTGACAAGTATTTGGAGCTCAGCTTAAACTAGACTCTAAATACTTTGGGCCACGAGGCCAATGCTAGGAGCTCGGCTCGGGCCAGCTTTCTTTGAAGAAAATGACAAGTATTTGGAGTTCAGCTCGAGCTAGACTTCAAATACTTGGGCCACGAGGCCAATGCAAGGAGATCGGCTCGAGCCAGCTTTCTTTGAAGAAATTGACAAGTATTTGGAGCTCAGCTCGAGCTAGACTCCAAATTCTTGGGGCCACGAGGCCAATGCAAGGAGTTCGGCTCGAGCCAGCTACCATTGAAGATATTGACAAGTATTTGGAGCTCAGCTTGAGCTAGATTCTATATACTTGGGGCCACACGAGGCCAATGCAAGGAGCTCGGATCGAGCCAATTTTCTTTGAAGATATTGACAAGAATTTGGAGTTCAGCTCGAGCCAGACTCCAAATACTTGGGGCCACGAGGCCAATGCAAGGAGATCGACTCGAGCCAGCTACCTTTGAAGAAATTGACAAGTATTTGGAGCTCAACTCGAGCTATACTCCAAATACTAGGGGCCACGAGGCCAATGCAAGGAGCTTGGCTCGAGCCAGCTACCTTTGAAGAAATTGACAAATATTTGGAGCTCAACTCGAGCTAGACTCCAATACTTGGGGCCACAAGGCCAATGCAAGAAGCTCGGCTTGAGCCAGTTTTCTTTGGAGAAATTGATAAGTATTTGGAGCTCAACTCTAGCTAGACTCCAAATACTTGGGGCCACGAGGCCAATGTAAGGATCTCGGCTCGAGCCAGCTTTCTTTGAAGAAATTGACAAGTATTTGGAGCTCAGCTCGAGCTAAACTCCAAATTCTTGGGGCCACGAGGCCAATGCAAGGAGCTCGGCTCAAGCCAGCTACCATTGAAGAAATTGACAAGTATTTGGAGCTGAGCTTGAGCTAAACTCTAAATACTTGGGGCCACGAGGCCAATGCAAGGAGCTCGGATCGAGCCAACTTTCTTTGAAGATATTGACAAGAATTTGGAGTTCAGCTCGAGCTAGACTCCAAATACTTGGGGCCACAAGGCCAATGCAAGGAGATCGACTCGAGCCAGCTACCTTTGAAGAAATTGACAAGTATTTGGAGCTCAACTCGAGATATACTCCAAATACTTGGGGCCACGAGGCCAATGCAAGAAGCTCGGCTCGAGCCAGTTTCCTTTGAAGAAATTAACAAGTATTTGGATCTCAGCTCGAGTTAGACTCTAAATACTTGGGGCTACGAGGCCAATGCAAGGAGCTCGGCTCGAGCCAGCTTTCTTTGAAAAAATTAACAAGTATTTGGAGCTCAACTCGAGCTATACTCCAAATTCTTGGGGCCACGAGGCCAATACAAGGAGTTCGACTCGAGCCAGCTACCTTTGAAGAAATTGACAAGTATTTGGAGCTCAGCTTAAACTAGACTCTAAATACTTTGGGCCACGAGGCCAATGCTAGGAGCTCGGCTCGGGCCAGCTTTCTTTGAAGAAAATGACAAGTATTTGGAGTTCAGCTCGAGCTAGACTTCAAATACTTGGGCCACGAGGCCAATGCAAGGAGATCGGCTCGAGCCAGCTTTCTTTGAAGAAATTCACAAGTATTTGGAGCCCAGCTCGAGCTAGACTCCAAATACTTGGGACCACGAGGCCAATGTAAGGAGCTCGGCTCGAGCCAGCTTTCTTTGAAAAAATTGATAGGTATTTAGAGCTCAGCTCGAGCTAGACTCCAAATACTTGGGGCCGCGAGGCCAATGCAAGAAGCTCGGCTTGAGCCAGATTTCTTTGAAGAAATTGACAAGTATTTGGAGCTCAGCTCGAGCTAGACTACAAATACTTGGGGCCACGAGGCCAATGCAAGGAGCTCGGCTCGACCCAACAACCTTTGAAGAAATTGACAAATATTTGGAGATCAACTCGAGCTAGACTTCAAATACTTGGGCCACGAGGCCAATGCAAGGAGATCGGCTCGAGCCAGCTTTCTTTGAAGAAATTCACAAGTATTTGGAGCCCAGCTCGAGCTAGACTCCAAATACTTGGGACCACGAGGCCAATGTAAGGAGCTCGGCTCGAGCCAGCTTTCTTTGAAAAAATTGATAGGTATTTAGAGCTCAGCTCGAGCTAGACTCCAAATACTTGGGGCCACGAGGCCAATGCAAGAAGCTCGGCTCGAGCCAGTTTTCTTTGAAGAAATTGACAAGTATTTGGAGCTCAGCTCGAGCTAGACTCCAAATACTTGGGGCCGCGAGGCCAATGCAAGGAGCTCGGCTCGAGCCAACTTTCTTTGAAGAAATTGACAAGTATTTGGAGCTTAGCTCGAGCTAGACTCTAAATTCTTGGGGCCACGAGGCCAAAGCAAGGAGCTCGGCTTGAGCCAGCTACCTTTGAAGAAATTGACAAGTATTTGGAGCTCAGCTCGAGCTAGACTCCAAATACTTGGGGCCACGAGGCCAATGCAAGGAGCTCGGTTCAAGCCAACTTTCTTTGAAGAAATCGACAAGTATTTGGAGTTCAACTCGAGTTAGACTTCAAATACTTGGGCCACGAGGCCAATGCAAGTAGCTCGGCTTGGGCCAGCTTTCTTTGAAGAAATTGACAAGTATTTGGAACCCAGCTCGAGCTAGACTCCAAATACTTGGGGCCACGAGGCCAATGCAAGGAGCTCGGCTCGAGCCATCTACCTTTGAAGAAATTGACAAGTATTTGGAGCTCAGCTCGAGCTAGACTCCAAATACTTGGGATCACGAGGCCAATGCAAGGAGCTCGGCTCGAGCCATCTTCATTCGAAGAAATTGACAAGTATTTGGAGCTCAACTCTAGCTAGACTCCAAATATTTGGGGCCACGAGGCCAAGGCAAGGAGCTCGGCTCCAGCCAATTTCATTCGAAGAATGTGACAAGTATTTGGAGCTCAACTCGAGCTAGACTCCAAATATTTGGGGCCACGAGGCCAAGGCAAGGAGCTTGGCTCGAGCCATCTTCTTTCGAAAAAAAAATAAATTGACATGTATTTGGAGCTCAGCTCGAACTAGAATCCAAATACTTGGGGCCACGAGGCTAATGCAAGAAGCTCGGCTCAAGCCAGCTTCCCTGAAAAAAAAGAAAAAATTGACAAGTATTTGGAGCTTAGCTCGAATTATAATCCAAATAGTTGGGGCCACGAGGCCAAGGCAAGGAGCTCGGCTCGAGCCAGCTTTCCTAAAAAAATGGTAGAGTTGTGGAAGATTTGCTTGACACACTCCTGAACTGATTGAATGATGGAAGAGCCCTCCGTGGAAAGTAGAAAATCCCGATGTCCGATCTCTATGCCTTCAGTTCGAGCCTTATCCACATTAGTGGTACATTATATCGGAAGGTCGTTGAGCTCGGCCTTAAGGTCGGAGTTGTCAGTCGTGTCATAGTAACATGATTAAAAAGGACATGGCGTGATGCAGGAATTTGAAGAGATAAAAGCTTAGAGGCAATTCAGTTCAGCATGAAAAAACTATGGCTGAAATGCTTAATATATCCTTCCATCTATAGTTAGGGGAGCAATTGATGAGGGTCCATTTAGGTGACCTCATGGGCCGAATCAAGCTCTCGCTAATGGGCCAACTGAAGAGCGATGAGCTCGCTAATGGCCGAATCGAATAGCGTGATGAGCTCTGCTAACGGAAGAGCTGATGTGCTATGCTAATGGGAAGAGCTGATGAGCACTGCTAATGGGCTGAACTGAAGAGCTGATGATCTCTGCTAACGGAAAAGCTGATGAGCTTTGCTAATGGGCTGAGCTGAAAAGCTGAGGAGCTCTATTGATGGGCCAAATCGAAGAGGCGATGAGCTCGCTAACGGGCCGAGCCGAGGAGCCGAGGGTCTGGCGATGGGGTCGAGCCGAGGAGCTCACGATGGGCCGAGTTTGAGAGCTCGCTAATGCAGATCGAGTTGTGAGAGCTCTGTGATGAGGGTCAATATTGGATGACCTTTTGGGCCGACCTGAAGAACTTTTGTAGTTGGGCCGACCTGAAGAACTTTTGTAGTTGGGCCGACCTGCCGATCTGGTCAGTAGAATTAGGGTTCTAGAAGATTCGATCTTATCTTAATTATGATTACATTGCAATCGTAACAAACTCCCGATTTTTCGAAAACCCTAATTAGGGCAAAGTTATAAAAACCCTATGTCCAGTTCATTCTTACCGTAAGCACATTTCTTATTCACTTTTATATTTTTGCTTCTTTTTCATCGAATACTCTTCCGACTTAAGCATCGGAGAGGCACGTCGGGCGATCCTCCCCCCTTTTTGTGCGTGTCGACGACGGAGATCGGTCGGAAGATAGTTTCAGGGAGACGGAGCAATTTTGAGATCGACCAATAAGTGTTTCCAAACATGCAGGAACCCTTTTGGCATTTTCGTAAAAAAGAAGAAAGAAAAATAAAATAAAGGAACCCAACGTATCTTGCACAATATTTTCTTGGTAATCACATGACAATGATTGGTTTATATATACTCCAAAAATGTTGAAGTAAAAAAGCTACACTCGGTCTTGTAAATTAAAAAAAAATGCTACACTTGATGTGTGAATTTCGGCTGTACAATAATGTTTTTTTAACCGTCAATAAATGCGAAATACATAATAATAATAATAATAATAATAATAATAATAATAATAATAATAATAATAATAATAATAATAATAATAATAATAATAATATCCGCTTGATTTGCTCCATACTTATCTCAAACTTAACTATCTCCTGTTTTCAAGCTAATTGTTAGCATGTGTGGTAATTACTCATTAATCGCTCAAACAATCTAATTAATTATATATAGTTTAATTTTTTTTTGAGTACAATGGGGGAATTTGAGGAGGGGACACACACTCGTATAGAATCATTCACCTTTACAATACATGTCTCAACCATTAGACCATAAGGTTGGTCCCATTTATAGTTTAATTAAACCTACAATTTAGATATGTTAATTCCACTATTAATGGAACACTTCAAAATTCTAAAACATGTCGAGAACAATGGGACATTATTTTAATCAACATTCACTTCATAAACTCAATCTAATTTTCACTCAAAAGGCCTAATCAAGAATAGATAGATTGATATATCTAGAAAGTTATAGAGAATAAAAAAAAATGGCCAATAGTATAATTTCATGAAACATTAAGGCTCTTAAGCAAAACTGGAAAACTCAGAGAATGACATTTATCATTCCTTCATAAATAAAAGGGATAGGCGGATAGCTACAAAAACACCCTTGAGGTTCAGTTTAATTACAAAACAACCCACAAATTTTTTAAAATTACGAAAAAACTTGATTCTGCATTACACTTTTCCTATTCATAATCAAAAACACTTCAAACATATCTTTTACATTTGTAAAAATATTGCAACAACCCCCTTACATTTAACACAAAATCACACCTCAAGTCTTTTTTTATAATTTTCAAACATCTTTAGGTTTTGTTGTAACTAACCCAAGTCTGAGGGGTGGTTTTTGTAATTATCCCTAATAAAATTTCCAACTATAAGTCTATAACCCTCCCCCATTTCGTAATCCGGCGGTGTACACTAGTTCATATTTTACACGTGGACGGATCAGATGAGGCACACGCCTTTGTTACTTTTGTATAAAAATGACGTACGATCATCTCTTAACGATCTCTTCCATTCCCTTCACATCTATTTTTTCTCTCTCTCTCTGATTTCTCAGTTCTCGTTGGGATCAAGATCACAAGGAAAGTGATCTTCCATTTTTCTAAATCCATTTTTTTTTATCTTTTTTGGAGATGGCGAAACGTTGAAGATCGGATCGAGAGTTTTCTCTCTAGAACCCTAGATTTCCACTCTCTCCCGTAAACCGAAGGTTTATTTCTTACATTTTTCCACTTCTGTTTTATTTTTAATTTTACGTATATGTTATCTGTTTTCTGCTGCGATTATTGATGTTTGCATGTTTTCGTCTGACAGTTTTGCGGAGAGAGTGATTTGAAGTAGTTTTCTTGCGCATAATTGATTAAGGTGAGGAATTGATGGAGCTTTTATTAATTTGTTTCCATTTTTTTCGTTTATTTTCTTGTGCTTTTTTTGGGCGTTTTGAATGTGAAATGAAGTATGGTTGAAGATAAGGAGAGATCTTGGCATTTGGATTTGCCGTAAAGAAATGGTTATGTATTCGATTTGATTTTTATTATTTTAATCCAAAAATTGTTCACTACTGCACCGATTATTTTCTATTGCATTACTCCATCTTTTTGCGTTTTTAGATAGAGAAATTTATCTTTCTTAAAAAAAAAAAAAAAAAAAAAAATCACTGAGTTCGATTTCTCAGTGTTCCGGCGATATTTTCTCTTGTTTACGTGTTACGGTTACTACAGTTCTCTTTCTGAATATGAATATGTTTTTTTTTTTCGTTTCATCTCTTTTTAATTTGTTTCTTCTTTCGGTTGAGTTTCTGTTCTTGATATTTTTCTTCGTCTGACTTTCCTTATATAAAAATTCATAAAAAAAATGACTATATTGTGGCTTGATGTTATGTATGGATTTGCCGTATGGATTTATGACATTTTTTTTCAATTTCAGAACACACAAAAGTGCAATCAGTCTCATTTCCAGTAGAAGCGGCAAAAAAAATGTCATCATCCACCTACGCTCCATGTGCGGCGTGCAAATTTCTCCGGCGAAAATGCACACAGGAGTGCGTCTTTGCGCCCTATTTCCCACCTGAAAACCCTCAGAAATTCGCCAACGTACACAAAGTCTTCGGCGCCAGCAATGTGGGTAAGCTCCTCAACGAACTGAATCCCAACCAGCGAATCGACGCCGTTAATTCCCTAGCCTACGAAGCCGCGTGCCGGATCAAAGATCCGATCTACGGCTGTGTTGGCCATGTCGCTTATATGCAGCACCACCTCCGGCAAATCCATGAACAAACAGAGCTCGCGAAGAAGGAACTGGCTACTTATATCGGACCGTCCGCTATGCTGCCCATATTGAATCCCAACCACCCAGCTGTCCTGCAGCAGCAACAGAATTTCGACCCCACGGCTCAACAGGCGGCAATGTATCACGCCCTGCAGATGGGGGGCCCACCTGGGGGTCAGTTAGTACAACAGCACCAACAACAGCAGATTATGGCCGCGGCTACAGATCAGGAGATGCTGAGAGCGCAACAGCAGCAACAAGAACAACTGTACGTGCAACAATTACATCAACAGCAACAAATATTGTACGCACAACAGCAGCAGCAGCATCAACAAGAGCTGTACGTACAACAAAAGCAGCAACAGGTACAACAACAGCAGCAACAGGCACAACAGAAGCGGCAGCATGTACAACAGAAGCAGCAGCATGTACAACAACAGCAGCAACAGGTACAACAGCAGCAGCAGCTGATTGATTTAACGAGGTCTAATGATGAGTTTGAGGATGCCGGAAATCCAGCCACCGCCGTCACCGCCACTGGTTTTATTCAGATGCCGACGGCCAACATGGGTGGTTCGTCTGATACTCAGGCTTACCAGCTAATACAACAGCAGCACGCACGTGCACAGGAGCATTTGTTGCAGCAACAACAGAGTGTTACAGCTGATCATCATCATCGTCGTCTACAGCATGAGTTAGATCAACGTCAGGCCTCACACTCACAGCAGCAGACTCTGAGAGATAGCAGCGAAGATGACATGCCTTGTGTGATCAACGTCAGGCCTCCAACAAACACCTTCTCGGAATGATCAAAAGATCACACGCCTTGTGTGATTCATTCTTTCTTTCAGCAAAAAATTTCATCCAGGTAATTATTAAACTTCCTTTCAGTCTTTTCTGTTTCTGTTGTGGTATTTGCTTCTCTTTGCGCGTTGTTGATTTATGTATGGCTTGTTTATAATTCCTAAAATTAAAAATGGTAGTTCATAATTCAATTTATTTATAGAGAGTATAATCCGAAACATTTTATTATTTTAATTATTATAAAAATAGATTTCATAAATTTAGGGTAGAATCTGTTTCATCTGCTCACATAGAGTGTGTATCAGAAGGGATGAATGATACCTGGACAACATTAATGTTGGGAGATTTGGGATTGGTTGTTTCAACATGGATCGGTTGGTATTCTTGCTGAAGGCAATAATACTTGCTGTCTATGAAACCCTAAGTTTCATATTCATTTAAGTAGCTCATTGGTTTTTGCATCTTACGTGGGATCGATGCAGTATTAGAGCCAGATTTAGGGAGTGTTTGAAAATAAAATGAGAAGTTGATATTTAGAAGTTGAGAGTGTTTGGTGAAAAGGTTGGAAAAAAGTGCTTATTTGTTTGTAAAAAACAAACTAGAAGCAGAAGCCATCTCCTTACTTTTAGATTTTAATTAAATAAAGCAGAATCAGAAACAGAAGTTCACTTTATAAACACTACAAAATGATTTTTTTCAGCCAAAACTAAGACATTTTTTTATTGCAAACACTTCCTTAGTTAACTCCTTGCTTTAGCAGAAGTATTAATAGAAGTTTGCAGTGTTGTAGGTCAAGCTAAACCTGAAATTCATAAGAGTGTCTTGGAAAAAACTTTTAAATTGATTGTCAAATTTGGGTTTTTAAAAAAGGACATTTCGAATGCTAACTTTTAATTCTACTTCAACTTCATTAATTAAGTAAAAAATACTTTTTAATATGATAAAAACGGATATTTTTATCATTTTGTTAAAAGCTCATTCTCAATAACTTTTACATTTTTCTATAGTAAATCAGTTTTTGAAAAAAAAAATTGAAAAGTGTTTGCAAACACTATGCGAGAAAAGGTTAATGCCAAACACTATGTGAGAAAAGGTTAAGGCATTAGGAAAAGATTAATGTGATCCTGGAGATGCAGACGCTATGATGTATGATGTCATTATGATGTGATCATGATACATGTGTAGTAAGGGAAAAAACTGCTGTAATATTTCATTTAGATTTAGGCACGAATAGAATTGTTGGAACTTTGGTGTGATATTTGAGAGTGCGTGGGGGGAAAAAGATGTATTTCTATGATTTACCGAAGGGACGAAGGGACGGACAGAAATGGAGATTCTAGGTCATATCATGCTCATATGTCCAAGTATTTTGCATTTGAATTCACAAATTTGTTCCAAACTTTCTTTTATTTGACATCAAATTTCTCTTATTTTTTAATTTGACATTCTTACCCACGAACTTATATGACATTTTAAAAAATGCTTAAAAAATTTATGCAATTTCTGTTTATGGGTGGACTTTAAGTATTAAGGCCTAAGGGTGATTTAATTTGTTGTTCTGCAATTCCTTCTTATAGGAAGTTGGTAAGCACACGGAAACATACATGGGTCTAAATTTTCCTCTTTGCTTGTAATTTTATTTTATTATTATTTGTTAAATATATATTTTTCTATTTCGTTGCAGCACAATTTAGGCCGGAGACTTTGGTGTACATCTATGTAGGTAATCAATCAGTTCTTTTATTCTTTTTAGTGGAATTTTTCCGGAGAGGGAACATTTTCTTGAGGAAAACATCTCAAATGATGAAGCAGCGTTATATTTCAAGCAACATTATTCTCTTCACTCTTCCAACTGGATTGAGAATATTATTTTTCGTCAAAATCGGATTTGGCCAAATCATATTAGTTTCTAAGCGAAATACTTGTCATATATTTTTTTTGTATCGTGCATTTGTACTTAAGGAATAATACTTCCATTCTGGAAAAAGTGCTATTACATTTTAGCGAAACCTAATTACTATATTAGAAGTCACTTTATAGGTGCTCTTAAAATAGAAATATTAATAACTTGTTAAGCTATCAATGTTATTTGGTAATTTATTAAATATTTATAGTGATAAGTGATAACAAGGAATTAGTACTTAATGTAAATCTGACACTAGGTATTGTACATGTGTCCTACTTTTAGTCCTCCGAAAGATCATATATCATGATCGGTTTGTTTAGCTAGTATATTGGTGATAACTGAGAAATATACTATAATGTTTTTTTACACATATGTCTATGAATTAAGAAAATCACTATATTGTAGTTCTAAACTTTGAGGTATTCGAGTTCTTGGAGCACTACGTCTAGTTTGTTGGAATAACCTTGGTACTTAAGCTAGCGGTCAATATGAATTGGTAAGAAGTAGGGGTGCCAAATCGTGTAGTCATGCCGTGCTTTGTATGGACAAGACATGATAATCTAAAATACGAATACAACATGATAAAGAGTTGTATTTATACACGAACACAAAAATGAAATTTTTCGTGTTTGATACGATTTCATGTAATAATTCAAAAAAAAAATTGACTAATTTTGAATGATATGATAGTACATGTTAATACATGATAGCACATTACATGACATGATACAATATTTCACAATAATACACGATACAAACTACAATGTGTTCAATAAAAATACACAAAATTAACACATTAACCGGTTAATACTCCACAAGTTAATTTTTATCGTGTTAACACGAACACTGTGTAACACGACAAAAAAATTTGTGTCCTTATTGTGTCGATAAGAACGCAATAAGTTTTCGTTTCCGATAGAATCAAGTCAATACTAACGCGATAAAACTAATCACTTACCTATTGTTTTCGTATTATTCTTGTTATCACATTGTATGAAGAATTAATTACCAATAAGGAGGTCGTGATGGAAAATTAATTAATTTATGATAGCTAAATACCAAATTATTTTTATTAGTTGATCCATATAAGCCTTAAATAATGGTGCCGATGTGTCTCATTCTCATGAATCCCCATTTTATTATTTCTGAAGATCCCAAGTTGAACCTACTTGAATTCCACAAGTATTAGTAGTAGGACATTTCAAAGGGTTAAAATCATCGATCGTTTTTCATACATTAATTTATACTCATATATACAATTGTACCGCATAGCTTACGTTTATATATATAATTGTTCAGTCCCAGGATAGTACTGTACTAAATGGTTAGGTATCATACTTAGGGATCCATGTGAGAGTATTATTATTACATTGATGATATATATATATATATATATATTATAATCGTGCAGTCCAAGGAAATTATCATACTAAATGATAACATAGTTGTAGGATCATGTGATTGGTGCTAGTATTTCATTGATGATACGGATGGTTGAAACTCATGAGCACTTCAGATCATTTAATATCCTTCATATTTAAATATTACTATCTGATCAACTTCATATTATGTTGCGATAATCCAGGCTCATACGAGATCATTCAACAATCATAGACAATATTATTATAAACATGAGATGAGATATGTACATGTATCAGTAAAACCATCAAATTAACATCCATAATTACATGGTAAGAACAACACTAACTTTTTATTACATGAAATGACTAATTACATTAACCAAAATGTCACAATGTTTACTTGTTTTTTGTGTTCTTAACATGAACTTCGCAAGTTATATATAACAGAACAAATTAAAGAAGTCATTTTAAGTTTGTATGTCCAAAATCCTGCCTTGACAATTCCCTCTATGTTTGATTCCTACACACGTTGCTCGTCGTGCTTCTGAAGTCGGTCCTTCCAACCACGCCTTTCGGACTTCTTAGCTTATTCTTCATCTTCAATGTTATCACCATCGGTGGATGGGCCCACTTTATTCGGCCTTCCGGGCCGGAATTGGCCTAATGGGGAAATGGAATTCGCAGCCATTGGCTTCGAAAAATCTCCAAACTGATCTAGTGCCAACCACGGGGAATTCGAGGGGCCAGCTGATGTAGATGGAAGCTTTCTGATGTGAATTCTGTATTTCTGAAATTTTCATAGAAATTTGCATCAAGATCATGAGCTGATTGCACATTGTGAGCTAATCAATAAGGGTTTTCTTTGGGGATAATTACAAAACCGTTTGATTTTGTTTTAAATTTAAGGGGTTACTATAATATTCTATAAATGTAACAGGGGTTTTTAAGTATTTTTAGCTTATGAAGAGGGAAGATATAAGACGAAACCAAAATCTCAAGAGGTTTTTTGTAATTTTGAGAAACATCCAATTTTTTTTTTGTAATTAGCCAAAATTTGAGGAGTTTATTTATTAATTATATCTTTTTCGTTTTTTCTTGTGTACCTGCAAATGGCTTTTTACTTCATCATTGGTGAGGCCATCCACTTTCATGACTTCCCTAATCTGCTTTGGTGTGGCTGCTGTAAAATGGACACATTGTATGTTTGAATTTTGAAATCTCCAAAAGTGAGAAAGAATGTATGTACACAGAATGCACTTCTGATTATTTATTTGGGTTAATTTACTGATGGAAATAGTTTTATGATATGATAGATTTTTTTTATTTTATAATAAGGTTGGAAATGGGAGGCTTATTTTTGTAGGTGTAATATAGTATGTAGTGTAAGTGAAGAATGGAGGAACTAAGGCAAAGAGATGTTTGAACTTTGAAGTAGAAGTTTTATTGTTTGGTCTTTGATTTTGCTTACTTGTCTACAAGAATGCCTCCACATCTATTTATACTAGTCTAAGGAGGCTTCTAGTACTTGTTCTAGATTTTTCTAGTTTCATTTAGCAATTTACATGCTTCTAGATTTGTTCTTCTCTAATCTAGATTTTATATGTTTGTTCTAGATTTTTCTTTTTACTACTACAATTTTCATATGCTAGAATAATCTAGAAATGTGCACCAATTTCTAATACTCCTCTTTGGTGCATATTTCGTGACTCTATCATATCTCGTAATATCTCAAACTTTCCTCGAGGTAATGCTTTTGTGAAAATATCGCTAATTGTTCGTCGATCTTGCAATGCTCCAATTTCACTTTGTTTCTTCGCTTCCTAGGATGAAGTGATACTTGATTTTGATGTGTTTAGTTCATTTGTGGAACACGGGATTTTTGCCATTGCTATAGCAGACTTCATCGCGAGAAAATTTTTGTAGCCTTTTCTTGTACTTCTCTCATGTCTTCAAGTATGCGCTTCAACCATATTGCTTTGGTAGTCATTCTTTCTTTGCTATATATTAAACCTGGCGATGATTGTCGATGTTGCTTGCTTTTTGGATGCCCAAGAAAATATTCCGGAACCCAATGTGAATGCATAGCCTGATGTGCTTTTCATGTCGTCGATTGATCCTGCCCAGTCGCTGTCTGTATAGCCTATTAGTTTTGAGTCTGTCACAGATTCATACCAAATACCATAGTTCTTTGTTCCTTCCAGATATCGGAGTACTCGCTTTGCTGCTCCGTAATGAATTTGACTTGGATTCTGCATGAATCTTGATAGGAAGCTAGTTGCGTACATAATGTCGGGTCGAGTTGCGGTTAGATAGAGTAAGCTTCCAATTAGACTTCGAAATTGTGAGTTGTCTGCCTTCGGTGAGCCATCTTCCTTTTTGAGTGCCTTGTTGTTGTCAAGTGGAGTTGCTACAGTCTTGCATCCTTCCATCTTGAACCTTTTAAGTAAGCTTTCTGCGTATTTCTTTTGTGAGATAAAGATACCATCTTTTCTTTGATGTATCTCGATACCAAGAAAATAGTGCATCAAACCCAAATCCGTCATCTCGAATGTCTTCATCATGTCTTCTTTGAACTCCATAATCATATTTTCATTGTTTCCTGTGAAAATGAGATCATCCACGTATAAAGAGACAATGAGTGTATTGTTCGTACCTTGGGTCTTGATATATAGTGTTGGCTCACTCTGGCTCCTCCTGAATCCAAGCTCAGTGAAGTAGTCATCAATTCTGCTATACCAGGCTCGCGGGGCTTGCTTTAATCCATATAGTGCTTTCTTTACCGAGAACTTTATCTTCTTTTCCTTGTACCACGAACCTCGAGGTTGTTCGACGAGATTTCTTCTTCAAGATAACCATTAAGGAATGCAGACTTCACATCGAGTTGATATATCTTCCATTGTTTCGAGCCGCTAATGCAATAAGTGCTCGTATCGTGTCGAGTCGGGCTTACTGGAGCGAAAGTCTCACTGTAGTCGATGCCATACTGTTGTGCATATCCTTTTGCAAATGTCTTGCTTTGTATTTTTGTACTGAACCATCTGGGTTAAGTTTTGTCTTATAGACCCACTTAACTCCAATGGCTTCTTTATCTTGCGGAAGATCTTTGAGCTCCCACGTCTCATTTTTCTCGATCATTTTTATTTCTTCCTCCATTGCTTTTACCCAGACTTCTTGTTTAGCAGCTGCTTCGTAGCTATCTGGCTCCATAATCGTCAAATTGCATGTTTGATATATTTCTCTGAGCGATCTGGTCCTTTTTGGTGTTGAGTCTGGAGATGTGTCAGGATCTCTAGTTGTTGCTCGTTCTGGCGTCTCTGGCGGATCATTGCTGGTTTCTTCTTGTTCATGAGTTAGTTTAGGAAGGTTGATACTCCTCTTTTCCACTTGGTTTGTCTCCCAATTGTATGCAGCATCTTCATCGAACATTACGTCTCGACTGATGATCAACTTTCTTGTGCTTAAGCTATAGACTCGATAACCTTTGGATTGAGTGCTATAGCCTAAGAATATACATTTTTCAGTCTTCTCATCCAACTTGCCCCTTTTTTGTTGAGGAATATGAACATAGCAGATGCATCCAAATACTCGTAGATGTTTAGCTGATGGTTTTCGTCCGCTCCAAGCTTCGACTGGTGTCTTGTCTTGTACAGCTTTGGTAGGACATCTATTTAGTAGATAGACTGCAGTACTTACAGCTTCTGCCCAAAAGGATTTGGGAAGACCTTTCTCCATTAGCATAGATCTTGCAGTCTCCATTACTGTTCTATTCTTTCTTTCTGAGACGCCATTTTGTTCTGGTGCGTATCCGACTGTGAGTTGATGCTCCACGCCTTCATCTTCACAAAATTTTGTGAATTGAGTAGAAGTGTATTCTTTTCCACGGTCACTCCTTATTGTTTTGATTTTGTGACCACTTTGCTTTTCGACATATGCCTTGAATTTCTTGAAAATATCGAATACCTGCGATTTTTCTCGTAGAAAATAAACCCATGTCATTCTAGTATAATCATCGATAAAGAGTATGAAGTACCTGTTTTGTTCATTTGAAGGAGGTACGCATCGGACCGCAAATGTCCGTGTGTACTAGCTCCAATGGCTTTTTGGCTCTCCAAGCTTTTCCGGATGGAAAAGATTGCGGTGTTGTTTCCGAGCATGCACTTTCACGGACTCCAACAAGCTCTTTGATTGTTGGCAAGTCACGCATCATGTTCTTCTCCGATCTAGGATCTTTAATCCTTGTAAATTGAAATGTCCGAACCTTCTATGCCATAGCCAAGATCGTTAACTTGGGCCGTCATTGCAGCGTCGTTTGCATATCTCCATTGGATGGGAAAACATCTATTTTCCTCATTTTAACTTTTGTAATTACGAGGGATTTATCCTTTTATCATAGATTGTGCAAGAATCTCCCTCAAATACAAAGAGTATCCTTTCTCCATCATTTGTCCCACACTAAGTAGATTTTGATCTATTGTAGGGACTAAGAGAACTTCATTAATATATCTCTTACCCTTTTTCGTGTCTATAGCAATAGTGCCTTTGCCGATTGCTTCCATATAATCACCATTTCCAATTTTTATCTTTGTACTTATTTTATCAAGTTGGCGTAGAAAATACTTTCATTTTTAGTCATGTGGTTGCTACAACCACCTTTGTCCAAATACCAAGTATCTTTGTTTTCTTTCGATGCGCAGCCTGAGGACATAAAAGAGATTATTCTCGAATTCCGTATTTTCAGAGAAATTAGCCTGGTGTCTTTGCTTTAACCGACATGATTTCTCTACATGTCCAAACTTCTTACAATTTTGACATTGTGGTTTTCCTTTAAACCAACAATCTTTCTCAAGTGACTTTTCCTTTTGCATATACCACATGGAGGAAACTTGTCATTATTATCTGTTGGTTTCCCTTCATTATATTTTCTCCCATTTTTCTTATTTTTCTGAGACTGCATACTTAATTTTGATTGAAATGCATTATCTATGTCTTTTTCGTAACGTCTTTCTAATCTTTTTTCGTGAGCCTCAAGTGATCCCATTAATTCGTAGAGTGATTAATTTTTCTATATCTTTGGATTCTTCAATAGCCGCAATTATGGGATCATATTTTTCTCGTGCAAGTAATTAAAATTTTGGAAACAATTTTACTTTCTGGAAAATTTTCTCCATAGGCTCGTAATTGGTTTACCACTTCATTTACTCTTGAATAATAGTCTTTAGCAGTCTCAGAATCTAACATTTTTAAATTCTCAAACTTCCTTCTCAAAGTTTGAAGTCTAGTAGCACGTACCTTTTCATTGCCTTGAAACTCCTCCTGCAACTTATCCCATGCCTCTTTACACTACAAGAAATCATATATTTTATGACGAAAATTCATGCCACGAAATTGATTTTGTCACCATTTGTTCTTTTAGAATGACGAAATTGTAAAGTCGTCGTTAATGCCTATTTTATTGTGACGATCGCTACTTTAGTGATTATAACTCTTCTATGTCGTCACTAATTTGTATTTTTTATGACAACTAAACTAAATTCGTCACATAAATATTTGGAGGCAAAATTTGCCTCCTACTTTATGGAGGGAATTCTTTCAATGACAAATGAATGGTAATTGATGACGATATTTCATGTCATAGAAAATTTCTTTTGGTGACAACATGATACTTTGTTGTCACCGATCACATGAATATATTAGTGACTACAATATTTCGTCATTATTGAATTTTCTATTGCTACGACAACTATTTTAGTCATTATAACTCTTCTATATCGTCATCAATGTACATTTTTTATGACACTAAAACTAAATTCGTCACATAAATGTTTCGAGGCAAATTTTCGCACCTATTTTGTAGAGGGAATTCTTTCAATGATAAATGAATGGTAATTAATGACGATATTTGATGTCATAGAAAATTTCTTTTGATGACAACATGACACTTTTGTCACTAATTACATGAATATATTAGTGACTACATTATTTCGTCATTCTTGAATTTTTTTATTGGGATGACCGCTACTTTTGTCATTATAACTCTTCGATGTTGTCACTAATGTGTATTTTTAATGACATTCAAACTAAATTTGTCACATAAATATTTGGAGGTAAAATTTTGCACCTATTTTGTGGAGGGAGTTCATTCAATGTCAAATGAATGGTAATTGATGACGATGTTTGATGTCATAGAAAATCCCTTTTGATTATAACGTCATACGTTTGTCACTAATCACATGACATATTCGTGACTACAATATTTCGTCATTATTGAATTTTCTATTACGACGACCGCTATTTTAGTCATTATAAATCTTCGATGTCGTCACTAATGTGTATTTTTATGACATTAAAACTAAATTCACCACATTAACAACCGGACTTACTGACATGTCAGCCACGAACCAACCAAAATTGGAAATTATTTATTTTATAGAAAAAAATGATTAGGATGCTGACTTGGACGCAAATTAATCAATCAATCAAACAAGACAAACTAACAAGACATTGTTCACAATAATAGAGATTGTGCCTGAATAATGGAAGTGTTTGTAATCACTAAAAAAAGTGTTTCTAATGTTTTGGCTTAAAAAAGCAGTTTTTAGTGTTTGCAAGTTCCAACTTCTACTTCTAATTGGGCTTTATTTAATAAAAATATAATAGCAGGGAGATACATGCTACATATTTCTACTTCTGCTTCTGTTTTGACTTTTACAAATAAATAAACACTTTCACAATTATGCATAATGACCAATGCATTCTTAGTACATATATTGACAAAATTGATTTGGCATAATCATATAATTATAAATGGCATTGGATTTAACAATACTTTTTTCCTACAATATTTAAATACAAACATCACATCCAAACTCAAAAAAATTCCATATCCAATCACAATTCTCCCTAACAAAAAATATCACATCAAATGTCATCATTACATATCCATTCACACTCTCAAAATTTTACTATTAACTTCTCTAAAATTTTATTTCACTATTCTCTACCAAAATGAAAATTTTCAAAATGAAAGTACATCCAATCGCGCCCTAAACCCTTCATCTTCAACAATCGAATTTTTTGACCTAACAATTTAAAATTATCGGGTCAATCGGATCATTAAACCAATTGAAGCTCCACTTAATTAAATTTAGGAAGATGGCGTAATTTACCCAAAAAAAAAAAAAGCTTTCTGAAAAACATACCTTGCAAGGATTTAAAGGAATGAAAACTGATTGACTATGGCTATTTGGTTTGGTGTATTAAGTCTTGATTTTTCATTCACGGATTTTTCTACTGCGATTTCTGGAAAATGGCAAAAAATTGTCTGCGGCTCGTTTAGTGTATTGGTTTGGTGTGTATTGAGTCTTTACTTTTCATTCAATTGAAGCAGTTGTCTGCGGCTCGTTTGTTTCTTTTATATTTTCACTTAATAAACCTAACTTCTTACTAATGATTTAGTGTCTTTAATTTGGGCCTTCTTTTTCCATAGTAAAAATTAAGTTTTGATTTTTAATTAATCCAGTGACTAATAAGCAATATAGTAAAGTTTGGTACGAGATAATTTAACAAAGTTTTGTATAATTTTAATATTAGAAAATTAATATATTGTAGGAATGTTTATGGGGTGTAATTAGAGATGAAAAACAGGTTGCGGCTCATTAGCCTGAACCGTTTAAACCATAAAAAAAGAGAATTGGGGTCGGATTATTTTGGCCCGTTTAAATCCGCCCCTTGTTTGGCCCGAACGCGTTAGCCCGAGTCGATTAGGGCTAGCCCGTAGGTTAACCAGGCTAGCCCATCAATTGTGTTTTTAAAAAAACAAATATAATTCTAATATTATAAATATATGTTATTACATATCATCTTTACTAAATATATTTTTTCAAACTCACATGTCCTCACCTTTAATAGATTTAAATATGTAATTCTTAAAACTATGACTTGTAGTCATATGAATGATTTTTTAAAAAGTATTATTTTTTTCATTTTATATGGGTATATATTATATAATGCTATTTTTTATAATTATAGTTTTATTTTAAAAATTTTGATCATAGAATATTTAAATTTTATAATTCTATTAATGCAATATAATTATAAACAATGCAAGATTTTTTTATAATGAATACTTTAACTTAACATGTTAAACTGAAATGTTATATATGTTCGAGTTTAAAATTTTTAGATTTAATATATTATTTTTTATTTTTTAGATTTATAGCCCGATAGTAGCCCGTTTAGCACGAAGTCCGCTAGGGTTAGGGTTAGGTTCACAATATACTAGCCCGTTTAATAGTGGTCCATTTAACCTAGAGCCTGTTTAACCCAAAGCCGGTTAGGCTGGCCCTATAGGGCCAATCCAAATAACATCTATAGGTGTAATGGTAGGTTAGGTATCTCAGGACCCAGACTCGACGTGTCTTTAAAATGAGGAAAAGAGGTGTAAGTTGACACATATTGACCCAAATAAAATCAAAATAGTGTAATAAAATTATTACACTAATTTAAGACATTCTTAGAAAATATTAAGTTAATATTGCACTAATCTATTAAAAACACTTGTTGAAGTATCTAAAACTTAAAATTATACGTTCACTCAATAAATTTTGACAACTAAATTAAATTAATGAATAAAGAGATTGTTGAAGTTTATACCAATAAATTTCTATATACATAGAAAAATCAAATGAACAACAATTAGGGCACAATAAATTTCTCATAGTAAGCATATTTTTGAAAGTAAGTCCGATTAAGGCCTTAAAAATGTCTTTCAAGTAGGGATGCACAACATGACGGGTACATAATGGATTTGGCTAAACATAGAACCTGCCCCACTAAATGCTTAAAGGGTAACATGAGTGTTCTCTTTTACTTTAGCCAAGAAAAAACTAATATGTTGTAAACTCTAATAATTACAATAAAAATAAATTAATATCAATGATATGTATACGAGGCAAACATATGTAAATCAGGTCAAGGTCATCCAACAAAAATCCTATCTCGACTCAGTCTATTTCCACCCCTAATCATTCGTCAACTAAATAAAAATGAACCTATAAAACAAATGGAACCAATAAAATCTGTCAAAATCAACAATAATACATCATTAACCCATTAATACATTTGGTTTTGTGATTTTGTTTTATTATTGTTCTAAAACTACCCCTTGTTGCGGTTAGTGCCTGTCTAGATGCTAAGCTCCCATTATATATCTACGGTATTCATTCGATTAGAACTCGGCTTTTTATAATTAACACTACTACTTAATTACACACACACACACACACATATATATATATATTTACATTAGTGACAATATAAATGGGTTTGGTATTAGGCAATATTTTAAATACCGTACTGGTGATCAAACCGACCAAGCCAACGGTAATCGATTCAACCGGTCGGACCGGTTCAACCATCGATTTTACCGATTTTGATAAAACTAATTATATTTTTAAATATATTATATAAAATATTAATGTAATATATTGATGTAAAAAGAGAAGTAATATATATTTTTTATTATGTAATTATATGATTGATTGTCTATGCCTATATGTCCAAATTTAGAATTTTTTGATTGACTTGAATACTTGTTTGAATTAGTTAAAATATGAATAATTGATTTAAATCTTAACATAAATATTGAATAATTGATTTTAATTCTTGTTTGTTTTGAATTATGGCATAAATATGTTAAATATTAATTTTATAATTTCAATTTTTATAAAGAAAATGTTAAAAAATTAAAAAATTAAAAAATAGCTAAATCCGGTTTAACCGGTTTTGGCCGATATTGGCTGTTTTTGACCAGTTTTGGTCGGTATAACCACAAAAATGGTATTTAGGGCCTTATCGTACCGGTCCAACCCCCGGTATCTGGTATAACCTATTAAACTGGTCAGGTCAGTCCGATATTTAAAACAATTGGAGAGTATAAATTTTTTTTCCGCTCCATTATTGAATTTATATTTATTTTTGTAACAAAACTTCAAATTAGTATTGTGATATTCTAGATCACTACTTACCTTAAAAAAAGAGGATATGGTCATGATAATGATTATTAGATAGATAAGTAACCAAAAGAATTGGCGGACAATTTTTTCCATTTTGGCGGTATTTCAATTTTTTAGGGTACATTAAAAGGCCAATTACCATAATATTCTCGCCACATTCCACTCCATCTTAATTTCATCACTTATCACAAATTATCAAATCCACCGCCCATTTTTTTTTCTCTCTCCATCACTGCGCATCGAGAATTTGTTCTGCAGGTAATGTTTCTCATTCCTCTTGTGTAAAACTATCTTCTTCTTTAATTTATATTATCTTCTTGTTACTCCATTTCATGAGTTGTTGTATATGATGTCATTGTCACTGCACGGTCTGTACCCATACATAATTTCATGACTTGTTGTATATGATGTCATTGTCATTACATAATTTCATGACTTGTTGTATATGATGTCATTGTCATTGCCATTGTCATATGTCGTTTGATTTTATGTTCTTTTTACTTAATCAACCTAACTTCTTAGTTCTTACTAATGGTTTAGTACTTTTAATCTGGGCCTTCTTTTCCAAATTAAAAGTTAAGTTTTATTTTTATCCAATGACTATTAAACTGTAACCAAAATATTTGATGGTGATGATAATAATCAAAAGGACATACGTCCATGCAAACATATCAAAATAGGATAGTTTTATTTTTAATTTCAACTTGCATGCTCTTTCATGGGTATATTAGATTGAACAGTTTCTGAATTTTTTTCTAATAAATAATATATATGGTACCTTTTGGATGGATTAAACTTAATAGTGAAGTGAAGTGTTTAATTACACTAGAAACTTTCGGGTCGTCTCAATTATTTGTATATTATATTTTTTAACGAAAAAACATTTCTCCCACTCTGTTTCTTGAATTAGTAAAATAAGTAATCATTTTCTTTAGTAATTGATTCCTTTGATTGCTTATTTGAATCCATAAATGATTATAATTTATTGATACAGGTAGTAGAAATGGCTCCTGGAGCTCAGCGTAAAATGAAATCGAAGAGCAATCTAAACAAGTCTCAACAAAGTCTCGTTGCCAATACTTCTAAGCATGGACCATCTGATTCGTCAAATTTTGTTGGTATTAAAGGACTTTTTGACAAAGCAAATGGGTCACCTGATGGTGGGGTATCTCATATAGAAACTGAGACACTAGCTACAATCAAACACAACATACTTCCTCTAAAGAAAGGGAACCAACTATTAGAATTCAAACACGTGCGAGTGACAATGCGCGCTAAAATCTTCGTTGTTCCATCAACTCAAACACCTCAAATTCCATCAAATGAAAGTCCTGCAATTCATCCAAATGACAGCCCTACAAATCCATCACCTGATACAAGTGCTAGTTCAGGTATAATATTTTTCTTTAAAGATTGTAATTAGGTTCTTTAGTAGACACTATAATTCCAAATTGTTATATATACAAAAAAAAAATATTGTGATTGTCATTTAATGTGTATATATATTTATGCAGTTGCTGCTTCTAAAAAAAGAAGTCGTGGTCAAACAATGGGTAAAGGAATTATGAAGGCATTTGCTGCTTCTGGACATAAAATGAAAGTAACTGTTGATCCATTTATAGGAAGACCTATAAATGGAGAGGAATCCGCTAAACTCTCAAGTCAAATTGGTATTGTAACTCGAGATGTCCTTCCAGTGCCCAAAAGTTGGAAAGAAATAGACGAGGAAAATGGTTTAACACCAAGCTTTGATCATATGCAGGTTTATTGAAATTGAAATATTTCTTTCTTCATTATTGTTGAAGGTCATTTTGCTTTAATCTAAAATATATTTGTATAATATGTAGATGCATTTGGATGTTAATATTGATGCTCTGGGCGTGCGAGAATGCTTGATCGAGAGGCTGAAGTCTAGTAGCCGCCAAAAGCGTTACAAGCTACACTTGCATTATAAAAAGTTTGCAACTATGCAAGAGGCGAAGGAAAACAAGCCATCGTTTTGTTCTAATAAGCAAATTTGGGAAACATTGTGTGACCATTTTGCGACAACTAAATTTAAGGTAATTGTTTTTATTAAAAAATATTATTCCAGTTATTTGACCCTTTTAAGCAACTCCACTCCTATTCCTTGGCTTTTTGACGCTCTGAATGATTTTTTATTGGTTTCAAGTTCTTGACATTAATTTCTAAATATACTTTGGTTGTCATAATGCTGTTGAATCAAATTGACTTGTTGGCTTGCTGCAATTAATTCATTTTGGAGGCTATTGGTCTTGTAATGATTGCTTTTAATTTATTAAAATAAATTGACTGAATATTATTACATGAATTAGAGGGGTCGAATGGTCTTGTAATGATTGCTCATAATTTATTAAAATAACAATACTAAATAAATTTTCTGAATAATTTAAATTGATAACTACTGAATATTGTTTTTTCTTTTTTAACAGCGTAGAAGTTTTGTGAATGGTCAAAATAGGAGAATGGTGAGAGCACCACACATTTGGTGAGAAAGCCTTTTACCGTTCGACGACATGAAATTGTGAGTGTTATAATTTTGTATTTGTATACATGTTTCATATTTAAATAAAAAACATATTTTTATTTGAATAACCTTTGTTGTTATTTTTCTAAATATATTTTAGTCTCAGAAGGAGTTGAATGGAGATCCTTGTGATCGAATTGAATTGTATAAGCGTACTCATCATTCAGAAAAAAATGGTTGGTCATCAAAAGCTGCTGAAGAGAATTGGGTAACTTACATATTTATTTTATTTCTTTCTAATTTGATCTAATTGACACTGATTATACATTTTTTTTATCAATATGGTCAAACAGGAGTTGATGATAAAGAGACAAGAACAATACAATGAAGAAATTTGAAAAGAGCACTGAGATGAAATAGTGTTAGAGGTCCTTGGCTACGGATCAGGTTATATTAAAGGACTTGGATATGGTCCAAAACCTACAAGTAGACGCACCACATCATATGATTTAGCTGCTCAGAGACTCCAAAAGGAACTTGAAGAGACACATCAAAAGCTACACACATCTGAAACTCAAGTGAATGAGCTTAAAACACAAATGGTGATTTTGAAATGTAAGTAATCGATTTAAGAAATCAAATGGGTCAGCAAGGTGCAAGTATCAACAAGCTTATGCAATTAATGGCTGCAAATGGGATAAATATGAATCTCTAAGCTGAAAACTTTCATGTAAGTAATATAGACTTCTTGACTTGCTTTAGTCCAAATATGACAAATTAAAATCAACATATTTATTGTAACCATTAAGTGAGTTTTTAATGTTAATTTAAAGTTTTTTTACTAATATATCTATATATGTTTAAAATGTGCAGTGACTTTTTTATATATGGTCGCTATGGTTCTTCACGTGAAGTTTTTCAATTTGGCATATTGGAGTATGAAACAATTTAGCAATTTTAAAATAAGATATATTGGATTCTTTATTTTAATCATAAGTAGTATCTTGATTTGGATATAGACTATTATGCTTTTTATATTTTCGAAGTAGTTTATTTCAGATATCAAACATGGATATTTATCACTTTATATTTATAACTAATTTTATTCTACCTCTATGTCTTTGGTTCTTTTATTCCATTTGCCTGTGTAGTGACGTTTTAAATTGCATCATAATACTCAAAATTGTATAATCATAAGATTTCATAGATTTTCAATATATAGTACTTTAAAATTATTTATTAAAATGTATACAAATTTTTCACACAATGGAACGGATGAATTGTGAAAAAAGTAATTTATAGTAACTCCTGAACAAAATATATTATTTTGGTGATTATATATCTATTTTTCCCCTTATGTTCGTTGCATGACTATGAGGGTCATCATTAAAGAATCAACCAATTAAATAATCACGTTGGAATATTATGTCATTAAAAAAATTCTTTAAGACTAATCATTCTGGCCCGGTCCAATGAGCCAGCCAGCCCAACCCAGCCCAATTTTTATTGGGTTGAGCTTTCACATCCTAGGCCCAAAAAAAGTCGGGCCTCAAAAGCCCAGCCCAACAAGCTAGCCCGGCCGGTCCGACATTTTTAGTGTATGTTCCAATGTATGGGCCAGGCTGGACTCCCAAATTTTGCAGCCCGAGTACACATTCATTTAGTGACATTATATTTGGTCAATAAAATGTGCCTTTCATAACGAATAACATTGTCGTAAATTAGATTCAACTAATGTCATATTAAATTCATTAAAGGACATCAAATAATTTGTCACTTAAAATTAATCATTCATGATGATTCTTTTGTCACCGTATGTATACATCTTGTGATGATATCATTGTCACCATACGTCTTTTATAATGACGAATTGTTTCATCACCGCAATTTTATTTTTTGAGACACTAACTATTTTTGTCCTTAAATGTGTACTTTTTAATGACAAAACATGTCATCACCACTCAAATTTATTAAGTGACGGTATACAAGTTGTGCATAAAAATTTCTCTATTATGACGCATTATTTTGTCATCAAATATACTCCTTTTAGTGACGATAATTATTTTGTAACTATTGATTATACATTTCATGACGAAATATTTTAAATATGACAAAATCTGTTATTAAATAGTGACAATAAAAGATGTCGTTAATTTTTGATAATTTGGGTAATTCGATAATATTTGTCACTGTATTAATATGTTTCGGTGACAAAATATAGTTTCGTCATTTGAAGACTAACTCTTAAATGACGAAATATAATATAAAATGACAAAATATTTACCATTTTAGTTACAATTTATCCGTCACTAAATATATTTAATATGGTGACGATCACCTTTATCGTCATCGAAAGGTAAAGATTTAGTGACAAAATGTTAAGTGTCAATTATACCTTTTGCCACGGAGCTACAATGACGAACGTTGTGACGCTTACATTTCGTCACCAAATGATTTTAGTGACGAAATATTATATATAGGTGACGAATTTTATCGTCACATTTTGTCAATTTTCTTGTAGTGTTAGCAGTTTTTGCTCCCATGATCCTTGGAAAATATTCGTCTGCCAAGCTCATCTGAAGAGCAAGGAGTGCTTGAGAATCCTTCTGTTGATTCTCCTTAAATTCCTTCTTTTGTACCGTGGATAATGTGGAAATATCGTTTGGAATAGTATATCCATTATTAACAATATCCCACAAATCTTGAGCACAAAAGTAGGTCTTCATTTTAATAGACCAGAAATCGTAGTTTTCACCACGAAAGACCGGAATTGGAATAGATGAGCGGAATGTGTCGGCCATTGTATCGCCTCCCGATAATCGAACTCCAGCTCGATGCCACCGAGGAAATAGTTTTATGATATGATAGATTTTTTTATTTTATAATAAGGTTGGAAATGGGAGGCTTATTTTTGTAGGTGTAATATAGTATGTAGTGTAAGTGAAGAATGGAGGAACTAAGGCAAAGAGATGTTTGAACTTTGAAGTAGAAGTTTTATTGTTTGGTCTTTGATTTTGCTTACTTGTCTACAAGAATGCCTCCACATCTATTTATACTAGTCTAAGGAGGCTTAAGACTTGTTCTAGATTTTTCTAGTTTCATTTAGCAATTTACATGCTTCTAGATTTGTTCTTCTCTAATCTAGATTTTATATGTTTGTTCTAGATTTTTCTTTTTACTACTACAATTTTCATATGCTAGAATAATCTAGAAATGTGCACCAATTTCTAATATTTACACCCCAAAAAAAAAAAAGTTACCTTGAGATTTAGTTTAATTACTTAAAAAACTCAACAAATTTTCAAAATTACAAAGACCTCTTAGTACTTGTTTCTGCCTACAAATTTGCCCCTACCTAGGGCCAGAAGATATTTGTTAAGAAAAGGCAAACCTCTGTGTATATCAATTTTGAAAGATAATTAGTTTTGTTTTTGTTTTTGTAATTAGGTCAAAATTCAAGAATACTTTTTGCAATTTGGGGAAAAATTACATGTACGAGACTGTTGTTAACAAGATGTAGTATTCTAACCCTTTGTAAGGGTGTTGACAGAGTTCGAACCATTTATCTTATAGTTTCTTTGAAATCTATCCCTTCCCTCAATCATTACTCCCAACTTATTAAAATAAGATGTAGTATTCCTAACACAAAAGTGTTTCTCATTGAAAAAAACATTATTAATCCTTCAAATCATGGGCGGACTTACATGGTAGGTTAGGGGGGCCCGCCCCCCGCCCCAATATTTTATATATTTATTTTTTATATACAAATTTTGGGCATAATTTCATTTGGGCCCCAAAATTTTTTTGTAAAAGAAAAAACATGTTGATTTTAGATTGTAATTATGTATTTTGAGATACTTAATTTGTCATGTATTTAATGCAAATGTATAATATATTTTGAATATTATCACGATATAAATAGATATTTGATTATCCAACTATTGGCCCTCTCAAATGCAAAATTTTGGTTCCGCCTTGCTTCAAATGAAACAAACTATAGGGTGGAACGAAAAATGTGAAGTAGTGAACACACAATGGGAAGCAATTCTAATCTTTGCAGATTAAACTATTTTCAAGCCTCAACTTCTCTATTTTCTTGAAACAATAATAATTACTTTAAAAACCATTAGATCAAAATTAACCAAATTTCTATTTTCTTGAAAAATTAAAAGCCTAAAAAAAAGTAGAAAGAAGGATTGTTCTTACTTTGTGCTCCACCAAGCTGATGGAGTGCATCAACAAATCTCCTATGCAAATCTGCAGTCCAACAGCGCCTCTGTTTCCTCTCCTGTTCTTCTTGCTGCGGTTGCTGCAGTTTTGTCCTACCAAACACACTATTTGTATTACCTTTCTCAGTCAAATCAGTATTATATTCCACCTGATCAGCCACTGGAATAGACAATGATAATAGGAACTGGTGCGGTTCCACCAGATGATTTCTTGAATGGCACAAATGCCCCTGTCCTGTTCTTCAAATTACATCCCTGAGACTCACTCTCAATGCTATTTCCTTCCCCATCTTGATACCTCTGATGGGGAAAATTATTTTAGTACTATAACGAGGGGCGGATCTAGGGGGGCTTGCGCACCCCAAATTTTTTTTATCCCGTTTTTTTTAGTAGAAAAAAAAATAAAAAAAAATATATGTTTTTCTTAAGGGGAAAAAATAGTTGGACTAAGGGAAAAAAAATTTGGGCTAGGGGTAACTAGTGCGGCTGGCTACGCCCCTAACTATAACTCTTAAGGATTGACACTTTTAGTCATTTAATTTCTTGATTTGTCCATTTGGGTCCTTGACGATTATACCATTTAGTCAAAATAGCAACCCAACCATGTAACTTTTAACAGTTATATATATTTTTGGTATTTTGGCGAAATGTCATGGGTACTGTTGGAGCAAATAAAATACTGAAATATCTAGTTGACCAAGAGTGTGGAAACAAATAAAATACTGAAATATCTAGTTGACCAAGCACATAAAGTAAAGAATTTGCATGATCAAAATTACACAAATTAGAACTTATACTCTAAATCTTATAGGATCAAAATTGTTACCTAAAATATTAACAGGAATTAAACTTTTCTTTTAATTTAAAGGAAAAGAAAAAACTTACTGATGTGAAGTTCAAAACAAAGTCTTGATTTCTTGTAACAAAGTTATTTTCATACTGCACAGGGGTACTCCAGAGCTGAACAGAACTCATCCAATTCTTCTTCTCCAAGAAATTATTTGACACTTTTGCCCTTCCATCTTCTTCACCACCACTCCTGAACAGTATGAATTCCTCCATAGCTGGCCCCATTTCCTTTTCTTTCTCCTCCTTCAATCTCTCAATCGCTACAAAAATAGCAATCATCTCAAAAAGAGAAAACCCAACAAATTTTCGTGTGGCTATCTATAATATTTAGAAAAATTGAAGGATGTAACTGTAAAATGTAAGAGAAAAAGTTGTAGTTATTTGTAATATTTAGAAAAGTTGAAATATGCAATTGTAAATTATTTGATAAAGTCAACAACTTCCCTCGGTTCAACTAACGGCTAGGGTAAAAATGTAAGACGTAAGCAAAATTTAAGAAAAGTTTTGTAATATTGAAATTTCTCTGAGTTTTATTGTAAGTACCTAAACCTCGTGAATAGAGTAATTCGGCCCCTGACCACTGTACCCGGTATTTTTACTGGGCTAGACTGTAATACTCCAGGCCCAAAAAATCGAGCCTCATAAGCCCGGAAAATAGGGCCGGCCCGTGGTTTTTAGTATTTTTTCATAGGTTGGGCTGAGCTCAGAAATCACCAAAATGGGCACTCTCTGGCCCGATTTTCCCTCTTGGCCCGGTAGGCCTGGCCCGCCCTGTTTGATACCTCTATCTCATGGGTGGTTTTTATAATTATCCATTTTTTAAACAGTCTATTCAGCTAAGTATATAACATTAACATAAGGCTATAGAAATTATAAAATACTAATAATATATTAAATTAAAACATGTCGACATCTCATTACATAAGTTCAGATATCGTGTAACATCCTTTTATTTAAGAAAAACTATAGTAATCTTAATAAATAACACAAGAGAGAGAGAGATAACCAATCATCTTTTAAGAGATGCATGCTATTAGGAAGTTCGCGTCTGAAAGCATCAATTTTTCTTAGTTCTTCTTTCAATGCTCGAACATGAAAATCCAACTTTGATGATTTCTTGGAAAAATCATCAATCCCTGACACTTCTTTAAGTATATCTGAAATGGCCTTATAAGAGGCAAAATTTGAACCCACATCTAAATTCAAATTCTCATCCATATTTCCCTTTAAATTTTTTTAAATAGATCCAATATAATATAAAAAAAAATAAAAAGTGGCACAAAGCCAAAACAGCTAGCTCAAAAACAAAAAATAAATGCAAATATATTGGAAAATAAAGAAACGAAAACTAAGATTCAGTATATATGCTATGCATAGACATTTATTTTTTTCAAATCTTTGTGTATATATATGATTACATGAAACATGAGTGTGTTCTTGATACAAAAAGATGCACGAAGGAATGGAATGGGGGTTCTTATTTATATAGGTGGATGGAAGGGCAGAAAGGGAAATAAAAAAGTTTGGGATCAACAAAGTATTCTGCGAATAAAAATATTCGGAGAATTTTATGTTTTCACACTTTCGAGTCTTGGCATAATTTGGTGGTCTCAGTGATTTTCGGACAGTCAAATGTGTGTATTTTTACACAAAAAAGGCTTTTTATTGACTTGAATTTTCAATACTATCCCTAAGAATGGTGGGGTGGTAGGTTAATTGTACGTCATGAAACGAGGAGAAATTTGTCTTTTTGAATGAATTTATGTAGGAAATAGAGAATCCCTTGTGCAAATTACTGAAACTTTACTTGAGATTAACGTAACTTGATTTCAACTGCTGATAGTTATATGTAACGGAAAGAAGGAAACTTTACTTGGGATTATGCACATTTTTTTTTTATCTTTATTACACTTTGTAGAATAAGATTATGGAATTTATACTTTTGGAGGATTTGCATCATCTCATTGTCATTTATAGTTGAAGATTCACTAGATATGTGGGAAATTTGTAGGGATAGAATCAGATTTATGTATTCATCTTTGAAAAGTCCCATCTCTTGAAATAAATTGATGGGCATAATGAAAAGATTGGTGAAATTGGATTGTTAAGTAAAGTAATAAAGCCCACACAAAATTACAATTTGGAAAGGGGAATAATTAGGATAGAGGAGGAATTAATGAAATTTGTTGTTACTTATAAATTAAGAATTTCCAGATGATCAATATTGACAATTATTATTAAGTTTGATTGTGTTTTTTTGTATGAATTAAAACTGCAAATCTTATTTAGAGTTAATTACAAAAAAATATATATTTGGTTTGAGATGATTATAAAAAATACAGCTAAGTATCAATTACAAAAATACTCATGATGTTTTAGAAACTGTTGTTAAACTAACGAAATTTGTGTGAAATCGACAATCCCATTGACAGATTAACAAAACGAAGGAAAAAATGTGGACGGACAAAATTACCTCCATCTAGTTTGTAAATCCATAATTTTTGGATCTTTTTTAGTTTGTAGTTATAGAATATCAAATGAGTGCATGGAAACTATTTATTTTTCATAATCAAGTGGGGTATTTGCAAGATTCTTAGGGTTTTTTACGTTGTGTAATTTTTGGAAAATTCATAAAATAGTTTCATTTGATTTTGTTAGGGTTGTATATATGCATAGGATTGTTAAATATGGATAATTTTAGTCGATAATTCTGGACAAAGTTACGGGGAATGTTGTAGTTTGTGTTGAAACTAAAATATATTTTTGTAAGTATTGTTTTTAAATATTTTGTGAAAAAGGCATTTTTCTCTTCTCATAATATGTGAAGTTTTGAAGTTCCATATAATTTTTTGATGATATCAACATATTCCATTAGGTCAACTAATAGTTGGGGTAAAATGTTAGACGAAATCAAATCATACAGGCACATTTTGTAATTGTAAAATTTATATGGGTTTTTGTAATTACCTTAAAACATGAGGGGCACTTGTTGTACTTAGCCCTTATATGTAGTCATTGAGAATATCACAACATGAATAGTTAATTGGTGGAATATTAGGTGTAATTTATAAATCAACTTTTGAAAAATGGTTGCGTTAATAAATCCAGAGTATGAATCAACTAAGTATCAAATTACAAAAATACTCATGACGTTTGAGAAATCCACTACAACATAAACAACATTAGGTAACACAAATTTTGTAACACTTTTTACATAAAGTACATATTTAACACATGTTTGTAACACTTTTTACATTACAATATTTATGTAACACTTTTGTAGCACTTTATCAATATGTAACGCTTATATGTAACACTTTTAAATAAGTAACACTTTTTAAGTATCACTTTTTTTTTGTTATTTCTTTTGTAACGCAAATAAGTATCACTTTTTCTAAGAAGCACTCTTGGCAACACTATATTTTATTAATTGTAACACTTTTTAGGCTATATTTTAGTAACACAAAATTATATAACTATCATTAAATCATGTCAACAATTTATTTAATTAATTGATGTCACAAAATAGGTGAAGATAAAAAAAATTACCAAACTAAAAATTGTAGACATCATGCACTGTGTTTTTTTTACTGAATTTTTATTTTCTTTTGATAAAGTATTTTAGTTTTGCTTTTTTTTTTTACGGAGGTAATTAATTATGTCGTAATACCGACGAAAAATACGCATGTATATATTATTATTATTATTATTTATTTATTAATTATTTTTTACTAACGGAGACTAATTTCATCGTTAATATTTTTTAATTTTTTTGGTTTTAACAAAAATTACCAATGAAAATTGATGTTGTCGGTAATTACTTAGGAACTTATTAGTCGGTAAATTATTTTCTCATTATTTATTTTTATTTATTTTTTTTACTGTTAGAACTTTTTTTATCTGTCGGTAAATTTATTTTATATATTTTTTTATTTTTACCGATTGAATATTGATCAGGCGATAAATTAATTTTATATATTTTTAATTTTTTGTGTCCTTTAATATATAACATAATATGATTTTCATACTATATACTATATAATATAAAATTTGATATATACGATGTATAATATAATTTAATACATATATTATATAATATAATCTTTATTATATGAAATATATTATTTATACATATAATATATAATATATATATATATATGTACGTGTATATATAAAATAAAACAAAAGTTGTAATAAGAATCAACTCAGTTTAGTGACAAATTGTCACTTTTACACATAATAGGTCGTGGATTCGAATCTATTTGGTGACAAAAAACAGTATTTCTACGAAGTGCTACAAAAAAAGTATTACATAAAATTCATATGTAACACTATAGAACTATTTTTTTTAAAGTGTTACAAATATAAAAAGTATTACAAAAAGTGTTACATAAGATTCATATGTAACACTTTAAAAATATTGCTTCAAAGTGTTACCAATAGAGAACTTAATGTAACACTTAGAAAAAGTGTCACTAAAAGCTAATAAGAGTGATACCTTAGACTATAGGTAGCACGAGCAATTGCAGCACCATAAAAGTGCTACATATTGTCTATAGTAACATTTTATGGCCATTAGATAACATTTTTTGGGTGTTACCTAATATCATTTATGTTGTAGTGATCGTTGTTAAACTAACGAAATATGTGTAAAATCAATAATTACCCTTGTTCTGTCCTGGATGAACTGGATTATCAAGGACCCAATTTCCGCTCCTTGCCGCACCTGCAAAGCCTAAACCGGAGGGTTTTCCGGCGTCGGCACTCTAATGCTAAAGTTAGAATTGGAATATTGGATTATAACAAAAGTGTACAATAAAAATAGAGTTTTAGATGTAACCTTTTTTCTTGGCATGAAATACCCCTTTTATACCTGAATTGTGGCTCTGCTCCCCCTCCAAGAGGGCTCCACGCGTCACCCTAAGATTGGTTCCTGACTAGTCTTCTCCAACAGTCCCTCGAAGTTACTCGCTTATAGGTCTCCCTTCCTCATGGGTCACTTCCAGCAGGTCTTCCCTGAATATACTTCATGGCAAGAAAACCTTTGACCCGCCCTCTTTTATACCTCTAAATCCGGCTTCATTAATGACAAGGTCAGAGAATGTCTTTTGCATTAAATGACCTTCCTCGGTCGAGCTACCATTCGCCTTTATGTCTCATCATGAACCATAACTATCGCCGCCCACTTCTCATTCAATAGTTACTCTCACTACAACATAAATGACATTAGGTAACACTGAAAAAATATTACCTAACGGCCATAAAATGTTACTATAGACAATAGGTAGCACTTTTACGGCGCTGCAGTTGCCCGTGCTACCTATAGTCAAAGGTATCACTTTTATTAGCTTTTAGTAACACTTTTTCTAAGTGTTACATTAAGTTTTCTATTGGTAACACTTTGAAGCAATATTTCTAAAGTGTTACATATGAATCTTATGTAACATTTTTTTGTAACACTTTAAAAAAATACTTATAAAGTGTTACATATGAATCTTATGTAACACTTTTTTTTGTAGCACTTCGTAGAAATACTATATTTTGCCACCAAGTAGATTCGAACCCACGACCTGTTATGTATGAAAATGACAATTTATCACTAAGCTAAGTTGATTCTTATTACAACTTTTGCTTTGTTTTATATATACACATACACACAAACACATGTATATATTATATGTATATATAATATATTTTATATAATAAAGATTATATTTTATAATATGTATTAAATTATATTATACACTGTATATATCAAGTTTTATATTGTACAATATATAGTTTGAAAATCATATTATATTATATATTAAAGGACACAACAAATTAAAAATATATAAAATAAATTTATCGACTAATAAATATTCAATCGGTAAAAATAAAAAAATATATAAAAATATAAAATTAATTTACCGACAGATAAAAAAGTTCTAACAGTAAAAAAATTAAATGATTGTGCATGTCTTTCTCGTGGGAGGTCTCCTTATTTGCATAGGACCTTGGAAGAGCTCTCCACCCCATATGATAGGAGCTTGATTGCCTTAGTCTTTATTCTTCCTTTAAAAGATCGACCATGGGCGGTCTATCCTCAGATAGGCTTTATTCTTGCCCATGTTGGGCCAGATCAACTACTCCCCCTACTTTATGTGGAGTAAGATGGCAGATCTGTCCACTAGAGTAGGCTTATAATCGGTTCCAGAGCCTTCCGGCGGCTGATTCGAGCGATTATTATTTCAAATTATGCCGTCGTTTCGTATGCCGTGCCCATAATGACGCGTCCCATCAGTCCCATCGGTTCCTTATCCTTTCATCTCCCAACCGTTGATTTTCCTCCTATCCTACGGTTGTCATTCATCCCCCTCCATCTTCATCCTTAATTACTAAGATTCACCTCCTTTTTAAGGGGGACTGCCCTTATTCTCTCCCTTTTTTTCTTTCCAATTTTCCTTTTTAGCATTTCTCCTTTCTCTCGATCACAACTCCCTCCATGGCCAGCCGCTCAAGTAAATCCTTATTTCTTTTTTTTTAATTTTTTCTTTTTTTCTTATCTTTTACTTCTCTCCCTTTTCTGCCTTCTTTTGAGAGCTTTACTGCCATTTTGTTTTTCACTCCATGGCCTTCTCTAGTTCTCCCCTGCATACCCCAACGTCCAAACCACTTTGTCTAAAATTATCCTGGGTAACTTGTGAGTTAATGCAAGCATTCCCCCTTCCTTCCTCATTCGGCTTCCTAGTCCCCAAGTCAGGCCTCACAATCCCGTAGGGGGTATATAATATTTTTTGTGGAGCAAATAGAGGCGGGCTTAAGGTTTCTTGTGCCCGACTTCCTGTGCCATATCTCTAAATCCTTCGGGATACCCTTATCTCAAATAGTTCCCAATTCCATTCGATTATTACAAAGTTTTTTCATGGTTCTTTCTCACGCGGGGAAGGTACCTACTACTCAGCTTTGGAGTGATTTTTATCATTTAAGCCCTCTAATCCTCCCGATTTCTTTTACTTCACGAGCCGTGATTTTACCAAGTTGATAGACGAGATCCCTAATTCGAACAAAGCCTAGAAGAAAAGGTTCTTCTTTTCTCGCTCCTCCGCACTTTGGTCCTTCCTTACCAAGTGGATCACGGAAATGCCCCGCTAGGGCCGACCGCCTAAGTTGTCCTCTTTTCCGAGGCTCTAGCTCGGCGCCTGAATTCCAACCCTTACCATGTCCAACTGTTGATCGAATCTTGGTCTTTGCTTCACTATTCTCAACTCAGCCCCCTGGCCATTCCCTTGTCTTACTCCTTAGGTATATACTTGTATTTCTCTACTTCTTTAGGCAACCATAGCCTTTCCTAATATGATTGTGTGTCCTTTTGCAGATCAAATGATGAATGAACATATCGCTGCCTGTGTCCGTGCTAGGAAAGATACTAACCAGCCGATTCACCCCGAGAGGCAAGGTCCTCCTTCTTTGATAGGACCTCCTCGAGTTGAGCTCCCTGCTCCCTCTCGCCCCGAGCCTCCAAGCCATCATTCCCAGAGCTCTTCGCCCCCCGCAGACCTTATCCGTGAGAGCAAACAACCAGCCATCTCAGCTACCAGTGCCTCTCTCCCTACTTGTCGGACTCGAGTTATGGCCCCGGATCCCATTGCTGCATCTCCTGAACAACCCTCCTTACTAGAGTGCATGATCCTGAAAGGGTGCCCTCTCGATTCAAAACCTGGTCACTCCCATGACTTAGAGCTTCAATCATCCAACTTTGAAACCCGGATGATTCGCATGGCCGGGCTTGGCTTCTAAGGCACGTGTTCCTTGTTTAAATTTAATACTCCTTTTATTCTTGCTCTTCCTATCCTGCAACTAGTTCACTAACATTCACATAAAATTTTCTTGCTAGATGGTCCTTCATATGGGGTCTTGTTTAGTGTGAGTTTTGCATGTATTTTGAGCATGATTTTAGCTGTAATGGGTTGATAAACATGCATTACCTTAGTAATATGGGTCGTGTTCTCAATATGTTGAAAAGATATTACGATTTGCTCGTTTTGCAAGAAAATCACTATTTTTGTAGCACTTTTGTGGCAATTAGGAGCATTGCAGCTATTGGAACCCGTGTGAATCGTGGAAAGATATGTGATTACCGAGTAAGTTTGAAGAACTTTTTAGTTTTTACTCGGTTTCTCCGATATAATTAAGTGGTTGAGAGAAAAAAAGACTTGTGTTTTATAATATTAGTCTAATTTCCTTTCCAAAAGCAAAATAATATCAGTCAAATTAATCAATAAATTATTTCTTTTGGTCTGTAACATTTTCATTATCTACAATTGAATACTTCTCAAGGAATAAAATGTTTCAATAGAAATCTCGTCCAAAAAATGTTACAACAGTAAATAATTAAAGGGATAAAATCGTTTTCTTGTTGTTTGCACTTGATGGGAGTTTCTTGTTTTTAATGTGTAAGTGTATTTATATTTGGAAACCATCAACAGCTTCTTCACATGAAACTTCTGTATGGGACTATTGACTCGAGTATTGTTGCTTTTCGGTTTGCTAAACTAACCATTCTATTCATATGCATATTTCTTGGCAATACATACGATACAATTTTTTTATTTAAGTATGATACAATGGTTAGCAGGGACGAAGCTATGTGAGGGCCAAAGGGGGCACTGGGCCCCCCTCAAATTTTGAAAAAAAATAGGGGTATTTTGGTCCTTTTATTTTTTAATCTTAAGATAAATAAAAAATAGAAAAATAGAAAGAAAAAAGGCTTCAATTATCTTGCATTCTTCTTTTCTGCTTTCATTTGTGAATCTTGAAAAATATGAGTCTTGATCATTTTGCCCATTTTTTAAAAAAATTGTACAGTTTTTATGTTCCGCCATAAACTTTAACTTGAACTTTTGCATTATTCTCTTGTGTCTCTATTTGTCCCCTTGGTATATGTTGGGAAATTTATTTTTAGATTTTGATGAATGCCATGTAAAACTTAGACTAGAAAGTTGGCACTTCATTTTCTTTGTAACTTGCATTGTAATAGATAGTATCGCTCGAAAGCCGAGTTAAGTCGCCTATGCCTAAATATGCAAGAAGTCAACCGGAGACTAGAATGAAGACTCATTTGTGATGCTAAGTATGGCAAGGAAGAGAAGACATGAACTCGATTTCGAGAAGTATCGGTGAGATGCGGTGTGTGTGAAGTGTCGGTCAAGTCAACCCAAGATAGCCAAGTCTCAAGTTGAAGTGACGGATGAGTCATCCATGATTGGTCGACTCAAGTCATCTGGGAAGTTAAGGAATCGCTGAATCAAGTCAAGACAATGAAAATCCGTTGCCTAAGTCAAGAAAATTACTTAAACAAGTAATACTTCCATCTTGTCTTTCTTAAAGTGCTCGACCCTAGAAGCGTGCAAAAGGATAAACAATGGGAACATATTTGCACTCGTGTCGAACTCAAAAAGTCTGAAGGTTCATTCAATACAAGGAAATGTCAATTTCGAGGATCGCAACAAGACAAGCCAACGACCACAAGTGTCTTTTGAAAATTAGCCTATATCTTCAACGGGCAGATTTTCAAAAGAACACTATAAAAGGCTGAGGAATCAATTTGAGAAAAGGTTACCTTGACTACATGTACTATGAACATTCAAGCTATCATTTGAGCTGTAACCTACAAAATATTCTCAAGTCATTCAAGCTTAATCCTCAGACCAAAACTTAGAAGGAAATCAATCCAACACTCACCTGTGAAGGAAAGACGACTTCAATCAGTTGAAGAGGAAATATTTGAAGAATCAAAGGGGTCTACATTCCATAGAGGATTGTAGAGAGGTTCAAGGTCGAACCAGTCTTAAGTATTTGAGGGCTTCGTGATCAAATCCAAGAAACTTGAGCAAGTGAGTTGTAGTAGCAAGGCAACTGCCCTGTGAAGAAGTTGAGTCGGACGAGAAGCCAGTTGTGTGACCAAGGCATCTCCAGACTGAGCCCCAAATGATCAAGTCAACTGTGTGATCAAGACTTGCATCTGGACTGATAACCACTTTGTACTCTGATCAATACTTAGTTGTTTCCTCCATAAGTTGGAGAAGAGATGATTAGAAGAATTACCTCATCTTCGAACCTCTATAAAATTTATTGTGTCATTTAAATTTCAGCACTTCAATTCTGCATATTATTTTATATTTGCTGATAAATTTGCTATTCAATTGACATTTAACAATGTGCTAAAAACCAAGTGTCAAAACAAAATTAAACCAAATTCAAGGGTGTTAAGTCTTCCGCTGAAAACATATCACAGTTGAGTTAATCTTTAGACTAAGCAGCTGAGTTATTCTATCAACGGCTCGGTCAGTCATTGATTGGCTAACTCTATTTGGTTAACTAACTTAGTTGTCCATCAAGGACTTAGTCGTGAAGAATTAACTCAATGATTTTAAAAGGACTAAATCGAAAAGTTGGTAAGGTTTATTCAACCCCTTCTAAACCTTACACTCACACCCCTTGGGACCTAAAAGTGGTATCAGAGCGGTTGGTTTATTGAACCTTCCGCACTGGTTACTGAACTAGATCTCCAATCTTTCAAAGCTTGCTTTAGCACTTGATCCTTCAAAACTCTTTTATTTAGCAAAGTTATTGTCATGGAAGCAAATTTGACACGCATCCATATGTTCACAATTGAGAAATTTGATGATTGGAAAATACGTATGTAGGCTCATCTATCAGCATTACATGATGAAATGTGGATAGTAATAGAAGATGGGCCACTACAAATTTTAAAAGTGAACACAGCTGCAAGGAGAGCTGCTGCAGCTGAAGGAGAAGAGGATGTTGCTCCCAAACCAGCTATGGTTGAAAAACCCAGAGCTGAATAGACAAATGATGATAGAAAAAGATACAACCTAGACAATGTGGCCAAGGACATTCTTTACAAGACTTTGGACAAAGCTATGTTCAACAAAGTCAAATCATGCAAGACGGCAAAAAGAAATGGGATAAGCTAACTTTGATTTGTGAAGGCTCGAGCGGATCAAAAAAATAAGCTATCTGTTGCTGTAAAAAATTTGAAAATTTTAAAATGCTTGCAGGAGAAACCCTGGATCAACTGGATGCTCGATTCACAGAAATTTTGAACGAACTATCTGCACTTGGAAAAGAATATACACAGAAGAAAATGTGTATGAAGGTTCTAAGAAGTCTTCCAGCTGAGTGGGAAATGAAGGTCATTGCCCTTAGACATTCCATGGACCTATCAAAAATATCCAACCATGAGCTATTCTCAGATCTCAAAGCCTATGAATTTGAGCTGAGAAGAAAAGATTAAGAAGAGACAGCTGTGCCCAAAACAGCTGCTCTAATAGTTAAGGATGGGAAAAGAGCTGAAGGTAAAGAAGTCATCGATCAGGAGGAGATTGCCTTGATGGTTAAAAGATTTAACAAGTTCTTCAACAAGAATTACAAGAAAGGCAAAGGTGAATCCTCTAGAAGACACTCAGCTCCATCCAAGTCAATGGAAGATAGGCCAACCAAGAGAGCAGAGCATCAAAAGGTCGAGTACCAAAGAGCTGACAATCCAAGAATGGAAAGAGCTGAACAAAAAGTAGAGAATCTATGCTGGAACTGTAAGTCCAAGCGGCTACGATAATCTAGAGGGGGGGTGAATAGATTATCTCCATCTTTTGATTTCGCCTTTTTTTATAATCGAATACTCAAATACAATAATAAAGGTGCGGAATGTAAACAACACACGTCGATTTAAAGAGGTTCAACCCACCTAGGGCTAATCCTCTACCACCCCAAGATATCCGGATGGATTTCAAAAAGAAAAAGAATTTTATTAATTACCAAAATTAATACAAATTCAACTTACAACACCTTGAAGAGCACCACACTCTTCTTCAACACCCACTTTGAGATTACCACAATCTCTTCTTGAAGATTACCACAATCTCCAACGGCACCTTGTGAAGATTACCACAATCTTCACCCTTGAAGAGCACCACACTCTTCAACACCTCAACAAGAAGATTACCACAATCTTCTTACACCTAACACCTAGTTCACCCAAGTGTGTTCTTACCACAAGAACACTCACAAGGATATCTTGTGTTTGAATGACGACCACAAATTCAAGATTACAACTCGATAATGAATAATACAATTGAGTGCAAGTGTAATCAAGAATAGCCTAGACCTCAAAGATGTGAAAGTGATAAGCTAGGCAAATTTTACAACAAGAATAATAACAATGAAAGACCAAGTGTTTGCTTGAAGTGTATCTTGTTGTGTTGTATCTCAATTGTTGTATTGGTTGCTCCAAAACTTCCTCTATTTATAGGAGATGATTGATCAAGCATAGGCTCCTCTTGGGGATTGAAAATCTGAGAAAAATACAATTAAAATCAAGAATATAGATGTTAGAAATCAATCCCACAATTTAAGGAAATGTGGCTGGCATCAAACGGTCATATTTTTTTGTCATACACATAATGACGGGTCGCACGAGAAATAAGAGAAAAAGATAACACTTTGAAAATTACAACAGGCGGCCGGTCGCCGACGAGGTGAAGCCGGCCGGCCCTGCTTCAACCGGGTCCCCTAAACAAAAAAACGAGGGGGTTAAGTCCTGCATTTCAAAAATGAAACTTGCAGTCGGCCGGTCCGGACGGTCGACGCCTGTGATGCGGCCACGGCCGACCCGCTTGTTTTTCCTTCCGTCTCATTTTCAGTTTCTAAAAACATCTTGGTACGGGTTGCCCTATAGGGCGACCGGTCGACCACGAGATAAAAATGTTGTCCAATTTTTGTAAAAATAAAACCCAAGAAATACTCCGAAAATTTAGTAAAAACATTTTAAACCAATCGAGAGTATTTAGACAACATTTAGGAACCTTGTTTAGGAGTAAAAAATCCATTGATATAAAATCATTAAAAGTGTTGTCCATTATTATCAAAAATAAACTTGAGGAAATACTCAGGAAAATATTAAAACCATTTTAAATCATTTAGGAGTATTTGGACAACCTTTAAAAGCATTGTTTTGGTGACAAAATAAAATCATCAAAATTAAGATAAAAACATGTATCAAACAGGAACTGCAGGCAACCAGGTCACTATGCCATTGATTCCCCATATCATGTAGTTAACAAATACAGGAATGAAGAGGAAAGAAGAGTCTTGAGGAAAGAAGATAAGAAAAGAAAAAAGGCAATGTTGGTCTGCAGAACTCACGAGACAGGCAAGCCAAAAGACACAAAGCAGACTCGAGAGAGTAGTGAAGTCGACTACTCGAGTGATTCGAAGAAGAAGCCCGATCCGTTTAATGGCCAAAGAACAAGACCAACCCGACCAAGAAGATGAGGTACACTCTAACTCATCTCACTCAGATTCTAGTGATAGTGTGGTGTGACACACACTTCATCACCCACTAATCTTTATGATTCATTAGGCAAAATGATGAAATACTTTGAGCACATTAAATCCTCACACACACCGGTAAATGAGGAAAACGACACCTTGCTCAGTTAAAACTCACAAATGGTGACTAAGGAGCCGAGTACTGCGAGTCACATAGTGATGAGAATAAAGAACTAAAAAGGTGAAAATACTAAATTAATAGCAGAGATAGCTGCTATAGAAAAGAGGGAAAATGACCTCAAAAATGTGATTGCCTAATTCACTAAGGCATCTAAATCTTTGGATGATCTTATTATGAGCCAAAGAGAATGTGGAGATAAGACATGCTTAGGATTTAATTCCTCTATGCTAAGTCAAGCTCACAAAGTGATTTTGGAAAAAGATCTTCAAGTAATGAAGTATCTCAAAAATCCAAATCTCCAAATGGTGCACACACATTCATTCCAAAGCACAATCACAACCAAACTGGCCTTGGTTATAAAGGAAAAGGAAAACAACTAGTTGGGTATCTTTGAAAGACGGATGAGAAGAAATTCAAGAGTTCCTCAAAGAAATTCCAACAGAAAGTACTCAGTAAAGAAAAAACAGAGCTAAAAAAAAAAGAAGAAACAGAGCTACCAAAAACCCCAGAAGTTCTATAAAAGGAACACATATGATGGAAATGGTAGAAACTACCCAAGCCAAGCTGATTGGTACAATGTGAAAAATCAACAAAGATCTATGGAATACATGCCAGATGGCAAAGGCCTAGAACTCAAGAAAGGCCATTCCAAAGGCAAAAGAGCTATCTTCAGCACACATATGCACCCAAACACTACACTCAGAGGTATCACAACTACCCAAGGAAGGCAATTGCTAAACACACACACAAGCATACAGACAAAAGAGACAACTGTATGAACCCAAAACCCCCAAGCAATTTGCCAAAGTAAATTATGATTATGGCACAGATAGATGGCAACCCCTTAGAGTCAAATCATTTGGCTATAGGTTGGTTGGATCATCTTACAGCACTAACCCCTCAGGACCCAGGCAAGTATGGGTACCTAAAAACTAAATTCCTTGATTGCAGGCTCAAGGAACAGCTGAGTGCCAAGGAACCTGGTACATGGATAGTGGCTGTTCCAGACACATGACAGGAAACAAGAAAAATCTATCAAAATTCAAGGAGGTTAGAGGTGAAAAGGTTATATTTGGAGGGAATGAAGCTCCAAGAGAAATAAGAGGCATTGGATCCATCAAGAAAAATGGATTAGAGATCACAGATGTTGCATATGTTGAAGGACTCAACTTCAATCTGCTAAGTATCGACCAACTACGTGACAAGGGCTATAATGTTGGATTCAACATGGGTGTATGCCAAATCAAGAACATCTGAATCTAATGAAGTAGTGCTACAAGGATGCGGATACAAAAGAACATGTATGTGGTGGATTGGTCTACCGCAACACCAAGCACCGCTACTAGCAAAAAGCACACGGTAATCAAGTTGGTCGTGGCACAAGAAGTCGAGTCACCCAATTTCAAAACAATTAACAAACTTGCAAGAAGTAGTCTTGTAGAAGGACTTCCGGACTCAAAAAGATATCTGAAGGATAGTGTATGTGATGCATGCCGATGGGAAAGCGAGATCAAATCATCATTTAAACAAAAGACATGTCCATCTTCAACAAGGATATTGACATTACATATGGACTTATTAGGTCCAGATTGAACCAACTAAAGCATAAGTGGAAAGAAATACACCCTGGTGGTAGTAGATGATTACTCAAGATACACATGGACAATTTTCATTTGTAAGAAGAAAAAAAAACCCTGCGAAGCTACCCACGGTGATGAAGAGAATCCAAAATGAGAAGAGTCAAACCATCATTAAAATAAGATATGTGAGGAACCGAGTTTGTCAATGGAATAATAACTCAGTATTGTGTTGAAAATGGTATTGCTCATGAACTATCTGCAGCAAGGACTCCACAACAGAATGGAGTTGCAGAAAGAAGGAACAGAACTCTCAAAGAAGCAACAAGGACCATGTTAGTTGAAGCAAAGCTACCTAAAAGATTTTGGGCTGAAGCAATAAACACAACATGTTATACTCAAAATAGATGCATGATAAATAGACATGTGACAAAAACTCCTATGAGATTTGGACGGGAGAAAACTGATGAGTGTAAAATATACGTGAATTTGAGGGTTTATAATGATATATATTTGATGCATTTGCACGCATATTCAATGCGTTTTGCTTGGTTTCCCTTGTTGGACGTGATACTGCGTAATCTTGTGAATTTTGCAGAAAATGGAGCTAAATTGGATAAAAAGAGATATCATGTTCCAAAGTATAGGTCAATAGCTAATATACGAGCAAAAATATGAAGGAGAGAAGCATGGAAAGTCAAACAAAAGGAATTTTCCTTCAAAAAACGTCAAAACGCGCTAACAGTTTCCAGCACTGGCACAGTTTAGTATTTTGGCCATAACTTCCTCTACAAAATTCATATTGAGGTTATTCAAGTGGATATGGAAAGCTAAAAGAAAGATCTACAACTTTCATGAAGACCCCGAGATCAAATTCCGATTGCACGACCCGGACGTGTGGGATTACACGGGCGTGCGACGTAACTGGGGCTGAATTGGTCTCTTTTTCCTACTCAAACTCTGCAAGTGGCCTCTCCAAGCATCTATAAAAGGGGCCCAAGGCTATGCACGAAAATTCATCCATCAATAAATCATTCCATACAACACTCTCATTCATAGCACTTCTATACTTTAGTTTTTTGGTATTTTTCTCTTGCTTTCAACATTTGGATTGCTTGGATTCTTCCCCTTGAAGTTATTTTTGCTTCTTAATCAAAGAGTAAGATTTCTTCATCTATTTTGTCTGATTTCAATTGTTGGGTGATTATTATTGTTGCATGATCATGTTTATGATTGTTTTCTTTCCTTCAATTGAGATTATGATCTCATCCCAAGCATGAACTAATTTCCTTGTTCTAGGATTAGGATGATTTGATTCAAACAAACAAGCATGAATATTGATTAATTGATCGCTTTCCTGGATAAATTGCTTTATTTGATAATTGATTGTGCGATCAACTTTTGATTGTTTTGGGGGAATAATTGAGATCGAGAGAAGATATTATTCCTGGACTAAATTTATTCGAGGGGTTAGATATGAATCGAAATGTATTATCTAACCCTAGGTTTAATGAAAATAGCAAATTATGTTGGGATAGCCCTAATCTGCTGTGAATACGAAAGTTATCGACTCCAGCCTAGTTTTTACATGTTTGTTATATTTGTTAACCGCATGATCAATTAATTGGTATTCTCGCTTGCAAGTTTGATGAGATGAATCCATAATCCTAGACCTTCTTCCAAATCTTTTTCTCCAAGTTTAATCCTGCTTAGTTTTAATTCGTCTTTTTGATTATTTTCTTTTAGTTTAAATAAAACTAACAAATCAAGTTAGAGTGTTTAGGATTTATTTTACATTTATTGTGATACATAATAATTATTTGCGGCTAAGTCTTCCTTGAGAGACGACTTGTGGTTAACTTGCTACCCTATAATTGATCTCGTTCTCTTGCGAGGATTGCTAGATTTATTTTAGGTGTTTAGCGATTGAACAAAAACCAAATGTTGTATATTTTAGAATATTTGGATGCAAATGCTTCATCCATAATAATGGCAAAGACAACTTAAAGGCTTTTGATGCCAAAGCTGATGAAGGTATCTTCTTGGGATACTCAACTGAAAGTAAAGCTTATAGAGTGCTCAACAAGAGGACAATGGTTACAGAAGAGTCCATCCATGTGGTGTTTGATGAACCCAAGGTAAATGAAGAAGACATTGAAGAGTTAGGCGATGTTTGAATCACCAAATGTGCGAGAAGAATCCCTATGTTGAAGTCAAGCTGGAGCAATTAACCGAGATGAAGAAGAGATAGTTGAATCTCAAAGACAAATTTGGAAAATCTGCGACTAAGTGATAATGAGAGAGCTTTCAAGACAACACGGTACCAAGAAGAATCAATCAACTAACTTACTCCAACCTGACGTAAGATGGCTGAGGGACCATCCACCAGACCTAATCATTGGAGATGTAAGAGAAGGTGTAAGAACCAGATCTAGAGCTCAACAAGAAGCTATGTTCACTTGCTTTATCTCTCAAATAGAACCAAAAGATGTGTCACAAGCATTGGATGACACACATTGGATTCAAGCCATGCAAGAAGAGCTGAATCAGTTTGAAAGGAACAAAGCGTGGGAATTGTTTCAAAGACCATCCCATCAAAATGTTATTGGCACAAAATGGGTTTTCAGAAACAAAATGAATAAAGAAGGTTCTGTGGTAAGAAACAAGGCAAGATTGGTAGCCAAAGGGTATTGCCAAGAAGAAGGAATAGATTTTGATGAAACCTTTGCCCCTGTTGCAAGGTTAGAAGCAATAAGGATGTTTCTTGCCTATGTTGCACACAAGAACTTCATTGTATATCAAATGGATGTAAAAAGTGCATTCTTGAATGGATTATTGGAAGAAGAAGTATATGTTGAACAACCTCCAGGATTTGAGCAGAAGGCTCATGGAGATAAAGTGTACAAGCTCAACAAAACTCTATATGGATTGAAACAGGCACCAAGAGCATGGTATGATACATTATCACAATTCCTGTTTGAGAACGGATTCACAAAAGGCAGAGTAGATAGAACACTCTTCAGAATTCAAGATGGGAAGAGTATACTGCTTGTTCAAATATATGTGGATGACATCATCTTTGGATCCACAAACAAAGAGCTGTGTGATAAATTCTCAAACCTCATGCAAAGCAAATTTGAAATGAGCATGATGGGAGGCGACATTCTTTCTAGGACTCCAAGTAAAAACAACGGTGAAGGATGGAACCTTCATAAGTCAGGACAAAGTACACGCAGAGAACTAATGAAGAAATTTGGTATGGAAGAGAAGTCTTCTGTGAAAATACCAATGAATACATCATCAAAATGGATATGGATGCAGATGGCAAGCACTGTGGATCAAACAAGATACAGAGCACTCATTGGATCACTGCTCTATCTTACATCAAGTAGGCCGGACATCACCTTTTCTTTGTAGGTGTATGTGCAAGATTTCAATCTGCTCCTAAAAAGAAAGCCACATGACTGCAGCCAAGAGAATATTGAGATATTTAAAGGAAAGCCAAGTTGGCTTATGGTATCAAAAGGAAGGTGGATTCAAGCTAATTGGTTATTGATTCTCGACTATCTTTGGATGTAGAGTTGACGGAAGAGTACTTGGTACATGTCAAATGCTTTGAAATAGGTTAATTTCTGGTTGCCAAGAAGCAAAACTCAATAGCCACATCCACAGTGAAGCGAGAATACATAGGCTGCGGGCAAATTGTTGTGCCCAAGTCTTATGGATGAGACAAGGTGAGAGACTATGAAGTTGAAGAAAAGGAAATTCCAATTATGTGTGATAACACAAGTGCAGTGCAATTACTCAAAATCCTGTGTTACACTCAAGAACAAAGCACATTGATGTCGATACCATTTCATAAGAGACCATGTTGAAAAGAAGGACATCACTTTAGAATACATCTCAAGGCGATAAGCGAGTTTGATATATTCACAAAACCATTATGTGAATCAAGATTTGAAGAACTCAAGCATGAATTAGGGTTAATTGAGCTGAGTTGACACTCAGAAGACTCAAGGAAAAGAGATGGAACATGAAAAGATGGAAAAAGAGCGGAGCTCTTGAAACAGCTAAGTGAATCAGCCGTATCGGAAAGTCAGCTGCAACGAGTTGGCTGACAACTGAGTTACGATGTGGATAGAGAGAAGAAAAGTTGAATCAGATTAGAAGCAAGCTAAGTCGCTTATGAGCGAAGTGACAAAAACGCAGTCATTTCTGCTAAGCGGGAATGTTCTGAAGAATGACGTCAGCATAATTATGACGTGTACAGTCAAAAGCTGCATACTAAGCTTATGATTGGATATAAATGCTGACGCATTAAATGCGAGAAATTAAATGCTAATCGGCGTGCAAAATCTGAGCCGTTGATCTTGATCAAATTTCAAAAACCGTCCGCACGTCCTTTCATAACCCATACATATACCATTTCATCCGTTTTTCTCTCACTTTACACAAACTATTCATCTCTCTCCAAAGCAAAGAAAGAAATTTTTCTCTCGAAACCCTACAGATTTTCAAAGCACTTTTTCAAAGTTTCATTCGGTAAAGCTTCAAGAAATGGCATCTACTCACGATTTTGTCAAGTTGGGAAAATAAATCCACACTGGTTCCACTGTGGATTTTGAAGGAATGATCAAATAGGGGTTCGACGAAACCCTTGTGAAGAAAATAGCTGAGAAAATGGAGAAGTCTGGGCTGAAACCCTTTCTCACAATGGAGTTTCAAATGACCTACGTGGAGGAGGTCGCACGGATTCTATGTGAACGAAGTTCACAACAGGGCATCAAGTCCTCTCTGTTCACGGGAAGAAATCACAATCACTTTGCCAAGGATTTGGCGGACCGCCTTGCTACCGGGAAGGAGTGGGAGATCTATGAGGCCGACGCGTAAAACCTGGCATTTTGTATGGAAGGAAGTGGCCAAGCGACTATCTTTGCGAAGGTTGTCTACACTACGGTGACAAGAAGGCGATGAAAGAAGATTACCACAAGTTGTTGGATATTGTTGCAAGTGCGTAGACATCAAATTTGGAAGCTTTAACTGACTATCAAAACCAAGCCGATCGTGATGGGCTGCGATCATGGAGGAGAAGAAGGTAAACTGGGCTGAGTTTGTATACAACAGACTCTGCCAAAATATTGGGAATAAGTCATTCAAAGCTTATGGATCGTTCGAAGGATCCTTGGGGTATGGCCTGGTGATTGGCCGGTTGATGGAGGTGAAAGGTGTTCCTCTCCGACATGGAAAAGCATTCCAAGTTAACAAAAAGATGTTCGATCAAATCTCTCCGGAGCACGAGAGGAGAGCTTATGCCAAGAGAGCGAGACACAAGTGAGGGAGACTCGGTGACCCTGAAGAAACAGATGTCTCCTCCCCTCTCAAGAAGAAGACTGTTTCCCCTGCAGCGAAGAAAAAGAAAACCGCACCTGCCCCTGCAGTCGAGTCACCTGCCCCTGCAGCCGCAGCGGAGAAAGAACCTCAAATACCTTCTTCGGTTGTCAAGAAAAGGAGGACTGACAAGCCTAAAAAGCCAACTCCTCAGAAAAAGAAAGAAGCCCCGCCACCCAGGACTCGGAGGAAAGCGCATTGAACAGAAATTCCTCTCGGTAAGGACCAAAAGGAGAAGACTCTTCAAGCGATCGGAGCTTGAGAAAACAGCTGAGTCTGCCACTCAGCTGGAGTAGATCGTTGAAACAACTGGAGAAGTAGAGTCTACAGAGATTATTGATGCAACCGCCAAGTCTGCTGAAGCCGATCAGCAGAGGCAAGTCGAAGACCCAGCTGTGAACATGACAACTGAGGGAAAAGAAGCGCCTAAGACAATGAATCCCCTGGCGACGGACTATATCTCCACTGTCCCCACGATCTTTCTTGAAGGAGTTGAGCGAGAGTATGTTGCCTTCTATTCTGAAAAGGAAGGGCAACGGGGAGATGATGATGTGATGATCTTATCCCCACCATATCCAGACATCCAAAATCGCCTGCGTGAGAATGGAGAAAGTGGAAGTTCGAGTCGATCAAGAGAACGAGTTCCAAAGACCGGAGTTTATTGAAGAAGAAGAAGAATGTTGAATTTCCTCGGTTTGACCACGGTGGTCCAAGCACTGGATGAAGAAAAATCGCATGGATATCTTGCGGATCTTCAAAGACAAGGAGAGAGAGATCGCGGAGGAAGCTAAAGCTCGTGAGAAAGCCGAAGATCTCGCCCTCTCTAATGGAACCACGATCATACTCATCCACACCTTGATATGCTTTCAGAGAGAGCGATGAAGATCTCGGACCTGCTGCTGCAAGCATCGAAGAATTGGAGATCAACAAGCCATGTCGGAATCCAGGATCCTACATGAGCAACGGTGATGGAAGGCCCTGGGAATCTTCCAAATCACGGTTGGAGATTGATCCTATGGGAGTGGTGCGGATTGCAACGTTGTTGCCGTTATTCTTCTACCGCCGCTTCACTCCTCGATGAAGGCATTAAGGAAATGGCGATGAACCGGGAACTTGGGGACCCAAGTCGATCCAACCCCTCTTTTGAATGTGTTTTACCACCGTCCCAACGACTAACAACTCACAGAAACAACCGGAGTCCGGAGAAGAGTGACCCCATTCCAAGTCACTCGGTGGTGTCTTGGTGGGGAAACTCCCTCCACCGCAGCCTAGGTCGGAGAATCTTTGCGGTGACCCCATAACGAATCTAGGAGGCGAAGTGGAGAAGGAAAAACAAACAGATACAATGAAGTTGTCACCGACGAGGCTCGAGGCAGGTTGTGAATGTCTCGGTGAAGTGCAACCGCTCACTCGAAAGGCAATGACGCCGCCAAGAAGCGGAGAGGCACATGATGGATCCGCCCGGGAGTTAACACTGCAGGCGATGAAAGTGCAATCCATGGAGTTGAGACTCGGTGAATGCCACCTCGAAGACCCTAAGACGGTTGAGTCGTCGAAGGATTGTCCAAGCCCTTGTTGAGATTGCGGGGAGGTAGTGAAGGCCAGCGGGAGGTTGAAACTTCCCGGGGTAAAGAGAGGGAAGCCGCAGAACATCCCTCCTACTATCATTGATGCATCCGAAAAAGGAGATCGTGCTCTCATGATTCCCAAGACAATCACGATGTAACATTATCATATTATATTCTCACAATTTGACATTGTTCTTTCTTCTACATTATAATATAATATATATACATTCTTCTCTATAATTGATTAATAACTATATGATTATATTTTATACGATTATACTTCTCAACACCTCGTGCTTCATAAGGTTCAACCCTTGGAACCTATTTTCCTTGAAATATTGGAACGTATTTTGCAAAGATTCTGAGCCTTGATAAGCATTTTTGCTTTTATTTCATTTCTCATGGGTAAATTATTGATGCTTCTTGGTTTACCTGGTTCTTGACGTTGACGTTGGTGCAGGGTAATTGATTCTATCGCCACAATTCATTGAATTAGATTTTTTAATCCATTTTTAAGTTTATCGAAGAGTTTTTCTTGGTCTCAAGAAGCTAAATCATACTTTATCAACCTTGTTTGGTATCTTCGTATTTTTTTTTAAATCGAAATTTTCTGGATATAGTTCTAAATACTAATGTAAGAAATTACTCTGCAGTTTTATTGTCATTAATTTCACTTTTTGCTATTTCTGTGGACGTTGGTTCTTTTTTGGCTTCATCTGAGTCTTCAGACGGCTTTGATCTCATGGACAGAGAGGATTGTAGGTAAATATAACAAATTTGTGTGGTATATTTTAAATAAAATATCCAAGTAAATAAAAAAAAATCACCGTTAAAATGAAATATGTTGTTAAAGAACATTTTTTTCTATTTTAAAACATTTTGGTCATACATTTGCATGCAGATAAGGTGTCTAAGATTTTACTATTCCAGATTTGTGGGTTTTTTCCTTTGTAATTGTTTTCTGGATAAAAACTGATTTTGTGGACACAAAGTATATTGATTATACTGTATATGATTTGTGTGTTTTGATTTGAAAAAGTTTATTGCGTATACAAATAAGAACATAATTTAATTATTGAAGTATATTATCGCACTACAATAACTAAAATTCGAAATCAAAAAAAAAAAAAAAACATATGCTTACCTCTATGTGAATAGACACACTCTATATTGCAAGTTTTTGATTTTTTTTGAAAAGATTGAATGTTGTGGTATAATGATTCACACTCCTTTGAAGGATTAATATCCGTCACCCAGCACAATAGTGGAGCCATTGAAATTTTTTTTGCAGTTCAAAATTTATTTTTTTGGTAGAATTCACTCCAGTCTCTTTACCGGAAGTATGATATATGTGGTTTGGAATGACCATAATTGTTCCTATTTATAAAGGAGCATGCATTATAGACTTGTAGTTTAAATTTTGAAATTTGCAGAATTAATTAATTATTTGATTATATTTATTTTTATGAAAGCATCGAGCGGTATTCTCAAGACAATATATAGTTATAGCTATGTGCAACAAATTCAAAATTTGAATAATACATACACTTGCACCAAAGAGAATTTGAATTGATTTATTATTCCCAAGACATTGGTTCAGTGGCTATTCGTGTGGTACAAACTGTTGTACTCAGACAAATTTCAGAATTTGAATTTTATTTTTCCTAGAAAAACAGCTGCCAGACTTAATTAAGCAAATTATTTTTTCCTGTCAGATGTTGAGGTGTATGTATTTATTCTGTTATGTTCTATTATTTAATTTCTCGCATGTTATGTTTAAGGATTTAGAAAACTGTAAAGAGTCAGATTCATTTAATTGTACTTTTTGAGGCCCAAGAAAGAAATCACTCACAACTTAGCTTATTGAGACAACTGCCAGATTTATTAATTATACTTTTTTCTTAGTATGTTGTATTTTTTTTGTTTTGATTTGATGTAATGAATATGTAAAGTTTTTGCAATCAGTAAATTAACTACATAGACATATATATTCAATGTTGTTACTTTTTATTTTGTGTTTCTGAGACTCGAAATGTAGTTTTGGCGGGAACTTTACCTATTTGTCAGACTTTCCTCCTTTTATATATATATAGATTGAGATTTAAACACCTTTTTTGTTTAGGAGATGTACAAGCTCTCATTAGTTTGAACACCAGTGCAATGGAAGAAGAGAACACCAGTGCAATGAACTATGATTGTTAGATCGGTTTAGGGTAGTTGTCAGGCCCAGAAATTACAGATGGTTGTTATTGTGGAGGCAACTTGTAGTTTTCCCATAAACACGAAACTTTGAACTGGAAATTATTGGTGGGAATACGCCAGAGACTGGTGAAGGTAGTGTTGCATCCAAGGGAAGACCTATTAAGGTGGCTAAAATATGTGATAATGGCTTAGGTTTAGCCAAGGACTTGGTTATTACTAGTGTTTTTTTTTTTTTGAGAAAGGTTATTACTAGTGTTGCAGTTACTTGTTTTGCTAGCTTTGTCTTACTGTGGTTACAAACTTACATCATCATTCTTATGCTATTGATTGTGATGTTTAGGGATGGTAATGAGACGAGTTCAAACCTAGTCAAATGAGTCTTGGGAGGGTATCAAGACTCTTTTTTTAAAACCCAAGCTGGTCACGGCCATATAACTAGCTGTGTAGTCAAAGGCGCTTGCCTCTGCACTTAGGCGCTCGAGGCTAGGCGTTAAACACCCTCAGCGCCTTGGGTCATCCAAGGTGCAGCCGCTTGAGCCAAAGAAAGAGCGGCAAAGGCGCGCGCTTTTGTTGGAGGCGCAAGTCGTGCGCCTTTTGCGCCTCGACAGACTTCGGTTCCCCTCCCCCCTCTCATTTGGGGGTTTTGGATCTTTTTTTTTTGTTAAAAGCCCATAAGCACTGTAAAGTGCATAAGTCCAATCCAATTTTTGCACAAAAAATAGGGCAAAATAAGGTTTTTCATCAGTCCATACAGTCACGCACATCGAATTATTCTGTGGGAGAATCAAAAAAATTTCTGGCGAGTTTATTCTTCCATTTACCGCGGAAATTGACGGCAAGTTTTTATTGGATTTTGTTGTCTTTCCTTTATTTTTTCTTCCTTCTTCTTCTTCTTCTCCTTTTTTCTTCTTTTTTTGGGCAACTTCTACTCCTTTCTTCCTTCATCTTCACTCTGCTCTTTTTCTCTTCTTTCTATTTGATCCGGTCATATTTTAGGTCATCTCGGTCCGACTTGATCCCTTCACCAGAGCATGGATGTGTTGCCAAGATGAAGGGAATGAGGTAGAAAATAAGGTGTCGAACCTAAAGTGTGCACCCGACCTAACCTATAGGACAGGTGCCTAAAGCACGACCTGACAGCCACTAACTAGCCAAGACGGGATTCTGCCTTTTGAGAGGAGCGGGGTGACATAAAGCTGCCAGTGCCAGGGTTGAGGTGTGGCATCATTTAATGCTTTTCGAGGATGACCCGCAAGGCATTAAATGCCTCCTAGGTAAGACACAAAGTGATAAATGCTTCATAGGCAAGACCTCGCTGCATTAATGAGACATGGGCCCCATCCGTAGGAGTTTTAAATGTTTACAAGGGCTGATTTGTGAGGAGTAACTAGGACAAAGGTTAGGGTGACATTTAGTTACTCATATGGCGGTCGGAATATATGAGTTGTCGCCTAGAAGGTATAGCCACTCGAGGGAAGAACACGTGACATGTTTGGGTTAGGAAACTATAAATAAGGAGCTAAGGAGAGATATTGGAGAGGCTTTTTTTCGGATACTCTTCTTTAAACACTTATATCTATTTTTTTCTCTCTATCTTATACTAACTTGATCATCGGAGTGCTAACGCAGAACTCCTCCGATTGTCTTTTCGAGCTAGCAAGAGGTCAACTGGGAATACGATTAGATCTCGGAAATGAGACCTCATCACTATTAGACAGCAAAACCATTTCTCTTTTGATTGTGTTAACTCTTTGATGCTTTTGTTGTTTGTCTAATGAATTATTATTTACGTCATTGTTGGTGCAAAAATGGTTTAATTTTATATTGAATGATCTGTTTTTATCATTTGAGAATATTATAGTCTTATAGATAATAAATCCAAAATTGTGCGCCTTACTCGAGTCAGGCGAGCGCTTTTTTGGTGCCTCGCGCGATATAGGACCTTGTTGACTACCTTGACTTACATCATCATTCGTATGTCAATGATTGTAATTTTAGAGATGGTAATATGGCGGATTCAAATCTAGTCAAACGAGTAGGGGGGTACCAAGACTCTTTTTCTAAAACCGTAGTGTCCGGTCCAGTGTAACGTGATCCCAATTTGGATCCGCCTTATATTTAATATTGTTTTTTATCAGTTTAATTTGTTGAAATATATTGTTCTTAGACTTGTTGGTTCAATACTTTGACATAGTGAACTCTCTCTTGCAAAGATATTTATCCTCGGTCTCTGCACCAGTGACCACCACATTTGACCGCTAAGAGGTTGACTTCTTCATTGTTTGAGGCCGAAATAAGACCTCCGTCAGAGCTCAAATTTGCCGTCCATCGGCATTTGGTATTTAGTCCCCCTTCTCGCTAGCCTTTATACAGGATTCTTGTTGGCTTTGGCTATGTGCTTTGTTTCATCACTTTTATTTGAACTATTATATTACCTTGGTAGAGGCCTCTGCCACTGATTCAAGTACATCAACTCAGTCCAAAGATATCTTTTTTTTTGCCTTCTCATAATCTCATTTTAGGGTTTTGTTCCCTTTTGTTTTTGTTAAAAGCCCAAAGCACTTTAAAGCCCATAAGCCAATTATTACACAAAACTTAGGGCAAAATTAGTTTTTCTGTTATAGAACAACAATTTAAGAGAATTATTATAGAACTATCAAAATATTAATAAATAAATATTAGAGAGAGATAATCTTGTAGAGAGAAAGTAATTCTTTCTATTTCTCTTTGATATTGTTGTTTATTATTATTCAACAAACTTCAACAATTTATAGGTAAAAATGTAAAACTATTCAAGCATATATATTTATGCTTCATCCATTATATTTGCTAAAGTCTATTGATGTTTCTTCCACTAATTTTGATAAATATGCTAAAGTCCACATCAATTGACAAATTATCACAATACTCCCCCTTGGACGTAGCATTATAGGAAGTTGGATGAGTAGCCTTGTTGAAAACCTCACGCCGGAAAAACCATGTGGGAAAAAATCGGACATAAGGGAAAAAGAGTACATTCTCAAATCCTGACTTGTGCCTAGGTTCGCCTCATTAAAAACCTTAAGGTCGGAAAAAACCCAATGGGATAAAAACCGGACAAAAGGAAAAAAGAGTACAGTAGACAAAGATATTCGCTCCCCTAAAATGTAGGATATTAGCTGCATAACTTGATTCATTAATCTTGCTTCATATTGACTCTTCTCATTCCAATGCCATAAACTAGTTTCTCGAATGTTGACGTAGGCAAGGATTTTGTAAATAAATCAGCAAGATTATGGCAGGAGCGAATCTGCTGAATATCCACCTCTCCATTTTTCTGGAGTTCATGTGTATGGAAAAACTTTGGTGAAATATGCTTGGTCCTATCACCTTTTATGTAACCTCTTCTTACTTGTGCTATACATGATGCATTATCCTCATAAATGATAGTGGCGGTATCTGTAATCGGCTTCATTTGACAACTATTTCGAATATGAGATATAACAGATCTTAACCAAACGCATTCTTTGCCAGCTTCATGAAGGGCAATTATCTCAGAGTGATTAGAAGAAGTAGCCACTAATGTTTGTTTGGTAGATCACCATGATATAGATGTACTATTATAGCAAAATACATAACTTGATTGTGACCGAGCTTTGTGTGGATCGATCTATATCCCGTCGATATAACCAACTAATCCCGAGTTAGTAGATTCCTTTGAGTAGAATAACCCCAAATCTATAGTACCACTGAGGTATCGGAAAATATGTTTAATACCATTCCAGTGTCTTCTAGTTGGTTCAGAACTATATCGCGCAAGTAGATTGGTGAAAAGCGATATAAGTGTCCGGTGCATTGTGCTAAATACATTAATGCTCCAATAGCATTGAGATAAGGTACTTCATGACCTAAAATCTCTTCATTGGACTCCTTTGGTCGAAATAGATCTTTATTTGATCTAAACTTCGTACGACCATAGGGGTACACAAGGAATGAGTATTTTCTATATTAAACCATTTGAGCAATCTTTTTGTATAAGCAGATTGGTGGACAAGTATTCCATTATCTTTATGATCTAGCTCAAGACCAAGACAGAGTTTGGTTTTCCCAAGATCTTTAACCTCAAACTCTTTCTTTAGATATTCAGCAGCATTAGATAATTCTTCGGGAGTGCCAATCAAATTCATATCATCGACATATACAGCTATGATAGCAAATCCGGTATCTGATGTTTTAATAAAAACGCATGGACAAATAGGATTATGTTTGTAACCCTCTAGAAAGGTATTCATTCAAAGATATGATACCACATGCGACCAGATTGCTTTAATCCATACAACGATCTTTGCAGTTTGATCGAGTATATCTCACGAGGAGTGTCTGACTTTGACATTTTATAGCCATCAGGGATTTTCATATAAATATCAGAATCCAGTGAACCATATAGATATGCCGTTACAACGTCCATTAGACGCATATCCAAACTTTCATGGACAACCATACCAATGAGAAAATGGGACGCGCGTGATTGTATCCATCACAGGTGAATATGTCTCATCATAATCTATCCCAGGTCTTTGAGAGAATCCTTGAGCTACGAGTCGGGCTTTATATCTCACGACCTCGTTTTTCTCATTTCTTTTTCGAACAAATACCCATTTGTATCCTATGGGCTTTATATTGTCTGGAGTTCGAATAATTTTCCCAAATACATTTTGTTTCTCCAGGGAAGCTAACTCAGATTTTATTGCTTCTCCCACATGGCCAATCAGGCCTTTGACGACATTCTATTATATAATGTGGTTCACTATCATAATCATCATCAATAATTTCTTGAGCAACCGAGAATGCAAATTTATGATCAATGATTATTTCATTTCGATCCCATACCTCATTACAATAGCTCAAGGGGTTCTCGATGCTATCAGAATTTGTAATCAATATTTTTCGAGATATTAGGCTCTGATTCATCCGGAGCTTGCTCATTAGTATCAATTTTTCCTTTTCTTTTTAGAACAATATCTTTTGAGCGATAGGTCTACCACGTTTTTGACATGGGATATTATCATTCATTTTCTTATGTTCTTCGGGAACAATAATCTAAATTTTGGAACATTCGCGGTAGGAATATGAGACCTCGTAACTTTACTAGCATTATTAAATGCATCGGGAAGTCTATTGGCAATATTCGTAAATGAATGATTCTACTCACCTCACTTTCACATTTAGAGACGCGGGTCCAAATAAGATAAACTTTGTTCATTCCGGAGAGATTCTCAATCGGCTTTTGTTTATCATTTTGCAACACATCTTTATCATTTCCTATTGATGGAAATGTTGTTTCATCAAAATGACAATCCGCAAAACGAGCAGTAAATAAATCTCCGTCATTGGTTCCAAATATCGAATAATTGATGGAGAATCAAATCCAACGTATATACCAAGTCTACGTTGTGGACCCATTTTTGTCCTTTGAGGAGGTGGAATCGGCACCTGAACAGCATACCCAAATGTGCGTAGGTGTGAAATATTTGGCTCAAAACCAAAAGTTAATTGCATGGGGGAATGCATATGATAAGCGATGGGCGTAATCGATAAGTCTTTGATGCATGTAATGCTTTGCATGACCCCATGCTATACTAGTGAGCTTTGATCTCATTAATAATGTACGAGCAATGACCGAACTCGTTTAATCGGGATTGACCATTCCATTCGAGTATGAACATGTGCTTTTTGGATGTTCAACATTAATTCCATCTTTGCACAATATTCATCAAAACTTTTTGATGTAAATTCTCGGCATTATCCATTCTTATATTCTTAATAGGATAATCGGGGACATGTGCTTGGAGTTTAATAATTTGCGTTAATAATCGAGCAAATGCAACATTTCTAGTAGATAATAAGCATACGTGTGACCATCCGCATGATGCATCTATTAAGACCATAAAATATCTAAATGGTCCACTTTGCTTTGGATGTATTGGTCCACAAATATCACCATGAATCTGTTTGTAAAAATGATGGTGATTCATAACCAACCTTTTCCATTGAAGGTTTAGAAATGAGTTTTTCTTGTGAACACAATTCACATAAATAATCTTTCGAAATCAACATTTTTGTACCTTTCAATGGATGTCCATTGGTATGCTCAATAATCCTACGCATCATAGTAGTTCCTGGGTGTCCTAGGCGATCATGCCATAACCCAAATATATCAGGATTTACCAGCTTCCAAGGCATGGTAGCATAGGATTCAAAAGCTTTAATTGGGATATAATACAGGAGAGTTTTTTCTTCCATTTGCTGTGAAAATTGAAGGTAAGTTTTCTTCGGTCTTGTCGTCTGTCTTTTCTTCTTTCATCTTTCTTATTTCTTCCTTCTTCTTCTCCTTTGTTTCTTCCTTTTTTTTTTTGGCCTAGAAGACTCTGCCTTTTTCCTCTTCTTTAAGGCTAACGCCTAACAGCAAAGTAGCAAACCAACCCTTTTTATTTAGTGCAGACCGTGTAATATTGTAATATGGAGAGTGGAAGTGCAAGTGCAACTGGGATATTCTTTTGATGCTTTTGTTGTTTGGCTAATGAATTGTTATGTTTATGTCATTGTTGATGCATATGGTTTAATTTTATATTGAATGGTTATGTTTTTGATCATTTGAGAATATTTTAGTGTTATAGATAATATTTCCAAAATTTTTGGCTTTTTTGGCGCCTCGCTTCTCGGGCTATATAGGACCTTGTCGCCTAGAGTGCGCCTTACCACTTCGACTACCTTGATTGTATCACTTGTGTGTGGGCTGCTTAAATCTTGCATTGTGGACAGAAATTAGTTTGCAAGTTGTGATGAGTCTGATGCTTTGGGAGACTCTATAGGTGGCTGTATCTCTTGCGTAACTTGGCCATTATCTTTTGGGTTGATGGGTCCAGTGGGTTGGAGCCACCGGGTTCCAAGTTTGAGTGGGAGGGGTGGGTCTCGGGTCCTGGCTTTTCTTGGCTGGGTAGGTTTTCGGTTTAGCCAGACTCATCTCAACCCGCAATGTTGACATCTCTTATTAAAATCCTAGAACTCCTTATCATTGTTTTGTAAATCCTTATTGCTTTTGATCCTATTTGCATATTTGTTTTCATCACTCCACATTCTTACTTTTTCTCCCCCTAGATCTTCAGATTTTGAAAGTGGCAATCAATGGGTTAAACAGAAAATATAGTGAAACGAACCGAAATATATATTTTTTTATCTATTAGGTGTGATTATTAATTTGAGGAATATGCTTTGGATGATGTGTAAGTTCCTAATTGCATAAATTTGTATTGGGATTTCAGGAAGATAGTTGAGAAAATAATTTCTTATTGAAACTTGAAATTAGCGAAAAAGGAAAGGAAAGAGATGTTTTTTCACATAGTACGTATTGGAGCGTAACATGCAGCTACACCCTCGTCACTTTGGCCGTGATCTCCGGGATAAGCTTGTGTCCAAGCTCATGAAAGATGTTGAGGGCACTTGCGGGTTATTAAATTCTGGCCCCTTCTTTTTTTTGTTTTCCTTTATTGATTTTTATTGTATAAAGAATATAATTGCGTGGTTTATCCATTGTTTTACCAATTTTCGTTGTTATTTATTTTGTTGCAGTGGTCGCCATGGGTTCATTGTGGCGATAACTGGCATTGAGAGTGTCGGGAAAGGGTTAATTCGTGATGGGACTGGATTCGTAACCTTTCCGGTTAAGTATCAGTGTGTTGTATTTCGACCCTTTAAGGGAGAGATTCTGGAAGCTGTTGTTACAATGGTTAACAAGGTCAGAATTTATATTTTTCTTCTATTTTTAATTAATTGCTTCTATTTATGCATCTTTTGTGATTTATACAATGTGCTTCGAATTATTGCAGATGGGGTTTTTTGCTGAAGCAAGACCTGTCCAAATTTTCGTATCTAATCATGTTAGTGGTTTCATTTTGCGGTGTTGTTTCTTATTGCATATTTATCTTTTCCTCACTTGGGATGAGACCATGTTTGCTTGTACTAGTTATTGGCATTGTAGAATTCGAGATAAGGTTTTCAGTTTTGTTGCAGCTTAACGATTTGGTGAAGTATAACTTTGTCCATGCAGCCTTTTGCTTGTAGAAGTGGAGTCAATTAATTCCGGGGATAATTACAAAAACCCACCTGAGGTTCGAGTTAAGTACAAAAAAGAAATACAGATGTTTTTGTAAATTACAAAATACAAATACCTCCTTGAGGTTTGGTTCTATCTTACATTTTCTCCTTTCATGAGCAAAAAAACATTTCAAAAAAGCCCTGACTTTTGTAGAAATATTACAGTTACCCTTTTAAGTTTAAGACAATATCAAACCTAAGGGTTATTTTTGTAATTTTCAAAAATCTCTAGGTTTTTTTTTTTTTTTTTTGTAATTATCCCTTAATTCCAAGAGAGTTTAGGGTCGACCAGTATTTTCCTATTCTTATTGCATACGAAGTCAGATCTATCTAGTTTAATCAGCTAGCTTAAAGCTTTTTAGAATATTAAAATAAACTTATACGATTTCCTTTAGAGAGATATGCCTTCGTACACAACTTCAGATGGATCTGTATGTACCCCTTTTTCTACCTTCGTCTTTCTTTTTTTCATGGACACATATATGTGATTTTTTAATGGGATGTTCAGAAGGCACATCAATTGTTCTTATTAAATCATTTGACAGGTCAAAATTCAGAAAGAAAGTGAAGTCAGGCTGAAGATAATTGGAACACGAGTTGATGCTACAGAAATTGTATGTCCGCCTGTCTTCATATATTTGCATGTCTAAAAAATACGTTGCACCACCCGCAAGGGTAGCCAAGTTGTATCAATTTAACACATTATGCGGTCAAATCTTGTGAGGTTAGGTTGTCAGTATGGAGAGAATATGAACCTTAGCCTATGGATTATATATGTTCATAAAATATTCTGTCTAAAGAGTAGTCAATCTTTTTAAGAATTTTAGTAAGGGTGACGCTATTGAACCTTAGCCTATGGATTATATATGTTCATAAAATATTCTGTCTAAAGAGTAGTCAATCTTTTTAAGAATTTTAGTAAGGGTGACGTTATTTGCACCCCAATATTTGATTAATACACCACATTTCTATATATCCTCCATTCTTATTTTACAAACCCATCTAATTACTAAATACACCACACCTATATTTCTAATTTTACCATCCAAACTAAAAACTCTAATTTAAAAAATCAGTTTTTTTTGGGAAAAAAGAGAAACAACTTTTTTGTTGTTTTCAGTGTTTTTGGGGGGAAAAAAGCTGGAAAAAATCAGTTTTTTTTTGGGAAAAAGATAAGCAGCTTTTTTGGGGAAAAAAAGTTGTTTCCAGCGTTTTTTGGAAAAAAAAAACAGCTTTTTTCTCGGAAAAAAAAAGCTGGAAAAAATCAGTTTTTTTCCGGAAAAAAAGCTGGAAAAAATCAGTTTTTTTTGGGAAAAAAAAGCTGTTTTCAGCGTTTTGTGGAAAAAAAATACATCTTTTTTTGGGGGAAAAAAGCGGGAAAAAATCAGCTTTTTGGTTTCCAGTGTTTTTGGAATAAACAACTTTTTCTCGGAAAAAAAAGCTGGAAAAAATTTTCGGGAAAAAAAAGAGAACTTTTTTTCGGGGGAAAAAAGAGAGACAACTTTTTTTCGGGAAAAAAAGCTGTTTCCAGCGTTTTTTGGAAAAAAACAGCTTTTTTTCGAGAAAAAAAAAAGCTGGAAAAATCAGTTTTTTTTTGGGAAAAAAAAGCTGTTTCTAGCGTTTTTTTTTTGGAAAAAAACAGCTTTTTTCGAAAAAAAAAAAGCTGGAAAAAATCAGTTTTTTTTGGAAAAAAAGAGAAACAACTTTTTTTGGGAAAAAAGCTATTTCCAGCGTTTAAAAGGGTGTATTTACACTGTTTTATTTTATTAAGGGTATCATAGTCTTTTTAACTTATGACATTTTTGTAAATATTGGGAGTGGGGTGTATTAATCAAATCTTGGGGGGCAAATAGCGCCACCCTTTTACTAATGATTCTTTTAAAACGAATGATGGCTCAAAAGCTACCTTTAAAACCGTAGGCAAGTGCACCTATCGTTTTATAGTATAGATTATTAGTCGAGTGTCATTCCCACGAGGATTATAAGTACTAATAATTACCGTCTTTTTGCTATTTAATCTAACAATTTTCGAGTTTTTGTTTGATAGAGAATCTAAATTATCGAAGTGTAAAAAAATGAAGTAAAATTTGTAGAATAAGAAATCAAGAGATAGAAGTGTGTTTGAATGTAAATCCTCTAGAATGTTTTTGTGATTTGACAAATTAAAAATACAACCGTAAGCCCTTAAGCAAAAACCAACCTCTTTTAATAAAATCTCACGTCTTGTGGACCGTAGAAATTCTAATTTAAGTTAAACCCTTTCTCAGGCGAAAAACTTCTAATCTCAAGTTGATTAACTGAAATCTCTTTCTAGTTAAAACCCCAAGACGAAGATTATAACGATTTGTGAATTCCCATATTAGGTTTGACCCTAATCCGGAAGATTTATGTCGTCTATATCTAGGATTGCATGCAACTCTTTTCACTTATATAGGTTCTATTTCACCATGAATCTCGATTTCCGGATGAAAAATAAACTTCAAATCAATATTGCGCATATATCAATTCGAATGAACGAAGCATAATATAAGTGAATCACACAAAATATGAAGATTTTATTAAAAACATACACACCTTAATCACAAATCCATTCTAGAGTTCATTACATTCAAACACTTTAGGAGTTTTAGCTACACATGCTTTTGACACAAGAATAAATTACACAAGAAGATGTAAACATTGTAGACATGGTGTACTTATCTTTATCAAAATCTCAATTGACTTGATGATGTTGCTCAAGCCTTCTTCCCCAATGTTGCCTCAAGCTTACTCCTCCAAGACTTCTTGATCCCAATTCCACTCAAAATGTTAAACACTATGAATCTCTCTATGAATGAATATTACATGAATGAATTTCCAACTCAAACTCTTGGCTTTTATAAGCACCATCTTGTGAAATACCATATTAACAAATGCCCCATTTCCATGCTTGTTAGTTGAATCATTGTGTGCACATTCATGGTTGAGTTGGTTGAATCATTGTATACACATGATGATTGAGGGAATATGGGGACATGTTGCAGCAAAATTGGGTGTTAAAGGTGTATAAAAGTGGTCAAAAGGCTTGGTAGATGAGTTTTCCATAAATTTCACATGGAAAAGTTGCAAAAAGGGGTCCGGACACGCCGTGTCGCCCGACGACACGGCCAGGCCGTCTTTGTTTAATTGTCACCAGGCATTGGTGACATGGCGTGCTTCCCAACACGGCCAGGCCGTGTTCCAGGACACGGCCCGTGTTGGGAACACGCCAGGCCGTGTTGGGAGGCTGTTTTGTGCAAAAATTTCGAGTTTTGGCTCCGTGAACACGGCCGTGTTGCGCCCGACACCCCTGCCCGTGTTGGACCAAAAAGGCCCCGAAATGACGCGTTTGGCTTGGAATTTCGAGCGTTTTTGCATCCTTAAACTCCCGGTATGTTTTGACATGAATCAATGGTCCAAAATTCACCAAAATTGGCCCCGAATGGTCAATCTACATCAATAAAATCACCCGGAGTAATATGAACTATGTACAATCAAAAATTTACAAAACTAACAATAAAACAACCCGAATTCTACTCAAATATACTCATAAAACATGCATAAAAGACCCTTATCAAACCACCTCCAACTTTGAACTTTGCTTGTCCTCAAGCAAAATATTATATCAAAAAGAGGGATTCAATAAATCACAACATACAAAGATGATTTTTTTTCAACATATTGAACATAAGCAGTCAAGTTCTTGGCCTTCTCAACCTGAATTAACCATTAAGTAAAAACATCGTTTTGTAAAGCGTCGATTGTCAAGAAAGACGTAATATCGAGGCATTATTCGGACTTGAAATCATCACTCCACAAATATTGATAGTTATGAACAACTTCAATTCAATAACGCCATGAAAATACAAGAATTCAATAGATCATTGTAGTTAGCCTACTAGTCATATAACCAAGCTTCTTGAACTTTATTGGAATGAGAAGTCAAGGAGTATTCATTCTCCTTTTTTTTTTTTTTTTTTTTTTGGGACCTTTCGAGACATGCTTCCACTAGGTTTTTATTTTGAATTTCTGTTCAAACACTCTAGGTGGTTTCCCATACTCATATTCGTGTCGCCGTTTTACGTAAAAGACAAACATGGGGCTCATGAATGCTCCTAGTTACTAAGCAACAACAAATAGAGGAGTATAACCTCGATTGGTCCGTTTTTTTTTTTTTTTTTTTTTTCTCTTTTTTTTTATTCACAAGCTTGGTTTAACAACTAGTTAACCACTACTAAATCATGAGTTCTCGGAAGTTCATAGCACTAAGTAGTCGTATATGCCTTAACACATCAAATATTTATGGTGTTGGAAATCTCGTCAAAATTTAGCCCGCATCCACGTCAATCTATCCTAGACAATCAATTGCTTCACATTGAAAACACAAATTAACAAGTTAATATAGGTATAATTGGGCAAGTTATTGACTAGCAAATACTCAATTTGTTAAAAAAAAAAAATCACATCTCTTGAAAACAAACACACAAGCATTAGAAAATGTTATTGTACCCACCTCCAACTTTAAGATTCACATTGTCCTCAATGTGAAAGAAATAAATGGACAAACACACACAAAACACTAAAAAAAAAAAAACAAAGAAATTAGAATGATATAAAAGAGGTGGAAAAAAAAATACGACCTTACTACAATAGTGGAATCGGTGTTGAGCGACCATTGGGTTGTTTTGGTACGGGACCTTCAACGACATCTTCATACCTAATCAACGTTAAGCAACACACAACTCGAATACCGTGAAATCTCAAATATTCCTAATTAGGACAAGCAAGAAGAAGCTCAAGAGTTTTTTTTTATGATTTGAAGATGACTCTAAGGACTTGTGATTTTTGAAAGAAAATAAAAAAATGAAAACAATTGCACACAAACATCGGGTTGCCTCCGGTTAGCGCTTCTTTAAAGTCGTATAGCCTGGACTAACTCACCTAAATGTGAAGATTAGTCGGGTGGAGCTTCAAACTTATGAAAATCCCTTTGGTGTTTAGGAGAACTACCCCCAACCTCAAGCTTCAAAATGTGCATTTCGACCTTTTCGGTCCCCTTTTGGGCATAAGCTTCCAACATGGACTTTGAACAACACTTTTCTCCAAGAGTTTCTCATCATGCAAAGGAATTGAATCGACAAAAGAACAAGTAGTATCCTTTTCAATATCAACATGAATTTTAAAAATTACTTGCTCATCCCCTACTCTCAAAGTTAATTTTCCTCATGCACATCAATGATAGATTTCGCCGTAGCCAAGAAAGGACGCCAAGAATTAGAGGAACATCAATATCATCATGCATGTCAAGAATAACAAAATCAATCGGGAACATGAATTTATCAATCTTGACTAACACATCATTAATAATACCTCTAGGATGTTTAATCGATTTATCGGCTAATTGAATGTCCATCCTAATAGGTTTAGGTTCACCTAATCCCGCATGCTTAAATGTTTCATAAGACATCACATTGATACTAGCTCCCAAGTCGGCTAGTGCCCTATCAGCAGGTAAATCATCAATTGTGCAAGGGATAATAAAGCTTCCCGGATCATTAAATTTTTGTGGTAGTTCATTGGAAGGACATTTATCATTCAATTGCACATTTGATAATTTGTTAAGCTTATTTTCACTAGGAATGATGTCATTAAGATCCCTAACATGCTTTGAAGGAGGGTCAACAAATGGAATATTGGCATGTAATTGTTTGAAAGAATTAAGGTACTTACCAAATTTGTCTTCCCTTCTATCTTCTTCGGTTAGACTCCGGTAAGGAATCTTGGGCTTGTATTCGACGACCACCTTTTTCATGGGATTTTCTTCGTGTCTGTCGTCCTCCACATATTTCTGCATGGTGGTGTTGGCATAATCATGATCATATGGAAAACTGATGGTGATTGCCTTTACGTGCTCCCTTGGGTTTGGCTCGGTGTTACCCGGCAAACTTCCTTGTGGCCTTTCGGAAATCATCTTCGCAATCTGGCCTATTTGGTTTTCCAGATTATGGATAGATGCCTCTTGATTTCTCAAGGATGTTTCCACCGCTTGGAATCGGGTATCGTTGATTGCACAAACTTTGTTATAAGATCTTCCAAGTTAGGTTTACCTTGATTTGTGAGATCAGGAAGACGTGTGTAGATCGGGATTGGGATTAGGTCGTGGTTGGCCTTGATTTCCCCAACCAAAATTAGGATGTTGTCGCCACCCAGGATTATATGTGTTCTTTGTAAGAATTACTTGGGTAATTTCGCCTTGATTCCCAACGTAATTAGCATGTTCGGCGTGAGGTATTGTGTGTGGGGGTCTTGATGATTATGCAATCCGCCGCAAGTTTCACAAGATAAAACGTGCGGTGGTGGTGGTTTAGGAGCCGCTAGATCGTCGATCTTTTGGGTCAAAGCTTCGACTGTGCGGCTAGTGTAACCACTTTGCATCGCATTATAAACACCAACCGACTGTTAGTTTTACCTCGTATGGATTGCCATTGGTATCCGTTCATGGCCATTCCTCTATTAGATCTCTTGGCGGCCGGGTGTTTTATTGTTCAATGTTCCCCGCCGCCGCATCAATCATTTGCCTCGTCGATGAGAGTAGCCCATTGTAAAACGTTTGGACTTGCATCCAAATGGGGAGGCCATGATGTGGGCATTTTCGCAGCAACTCTTTGAATCTCTCCCAAGTGTCGTACAAAGTCTCGTCGTCCTCTTGAGTGAATGAAGAGATCTCATTCCTCAATCGTGCGGTTTTAGCGGGTGGAAAATACTTCAGAAGGAACTTTTCTGCCATAATGATCCACGTTGTAATCGTTCCCTTTGGCAAAGTATTTAGCCATTGTTTAGCCCGTCCCCGAAGAGTAAATGGGAATAGGCGTAAACGGATGGCATCGTCGGAGACTCCATTTATTTTGAAAGTATCGCAAATTTCGAGGAAATTCGCGATATGATTATTTGGATCTTCATCTGGTAAGCCGTCGAATTGGACAAATTGTTGCACCATTTGAATGACATTCGGTTTAATTTCAAAATTGTTGGCGGCAACAGCGGGCCTTACAATGCTTGACGTCGTGCCATCCATGGATGGCTTGGCGTAATCGTACATAGTTCTCTGTTCATCCGCCATATCGGGATCCTTGCCTTCGTTAATATCCTCCTCGTGGTCTGTATTAATACTTTCCTCTGTATTGCTACCGGCGGTGTCGCGCTTCCAAATTCGGCGACGAGTAGGCATGCACTGCGGTAAATAAAGAGGATAAGTGTAATCCAAGACTTACAAAGATAGATAAAAAGAAAGACAAATGATGAAATAAAAAAAAATGATTAAATTAACAAAAATAAGGTGTTCTTAATATTACAATCCCCGGCAACGGCGCCAAAAACTTGATGGCTCAAAAGCTACCTTTAAAACCGTAGGCAAGTGCACCTATCGTTTTATAGTATAGATTATTGAGTACCGAGTGTCATTCCCACGAGGATTATAAGTACTAATAATTACCGTCTTTTTGCTATTTAATCTAACAATTTTCAGAGTTTTTGTTTGATAGAGAATCTAAATTATCGAAGTGTAAAAAAAATGAAGTAAAATTTGTAGAATAAGAAATCAAGAGATAGAAGTGTGTTTGAATGTAAATCCCTCTAGAATGTTTTTGTGATTTGACAAATTAAAAATACAACCGTAAGCCCTTAAGCAAAAACCAACCTCTTTTAATAAAATCTCACGTCTTGTGGACCGTAGAAATTCCTAATTTAAGTTAAACCCTTTCTCAAGGCGAAAAACTTCTAATCTCAAGTTGATTAACTGAAATCTCTTTCTAGTTAAAACCCCCAAGACAACATTATAACGATTTGTGAATTCCCATATTAGGTTTGACCCTAATCCAGAAGATTTATGTCGTCCTATATCTAGGATTGCATGCAACTCTTTTCACTTATATAGGTTCTATTTCACCATGAATCTCTCGATTTCCCGGATGAAAAATAAACTTCAAATCAATATTGCGCATATATCAATTCGAATGAACGAAGCATAATATAAGTGAATCACACAAAATATGAAGATTTTATTAAAAACATACACACCTTAATCACAAATCCATTCTAGAGTTCATTACATTCAAACACTAGGAGTTTTAGCTACACATGCTTTTGACACAAGAATAAATTACACAAGAAGATGTAAACATTGTAGACATGGTGTACTTATCTTTATCAAAATCTCAATTGACTTGATGATGTTGCTCAAGCCTTCTTCCCCAATGTTGCCTCAAGCTTACTCCTCCAAGACTTCTTGATCCCAATTCCACTCAAAATGTTAAACACTATGAATCTCTCTATGAATGAATATTACATGAATGAATTTCCAACTCAAACTCTTGGCTTTTATAAGCACCATCTTGTGAAATACCATATTAACAAATGCCCCATTTCCATGCTTGTTAGTTGAATCATTGTGTGCACATTCATGGTTGAGTTGGTTGAATCATTGTATACACATGATGATTGAGGGAATATGGGGACATGTTGCAGCAAAATTGGGTGTTAAAGGTGTATAAAAGTGGTCAAAAGGCTTGGTAGATGAGTTTTCCATAAATTTCACATGGAAAAGTTGCAAAAGGGTCCCGGACACGCCGTGTCGCCCGACACGGCCATGCCGTGCTGTTTAATTGTGCAGGCATTCAGGCTGACATGGCCGTGCTTCCCAACACGGCCAGGCCGTGTTCCAGGACACGGCCGTGTTGGGGAACACGGCCAGGCCGTGTTGGAGGCTGTTTTGTGCAAAAAATTCGAGTTTTTGGCTCCGTGAACACGGCCGTGTTGCCCGACACCCCTGCCCGTGTTGGACCAAAAAGGCCCCGAAATGACGCGTTTGGCTTGGAATTTCGAGCGTTTTTGCATCCTTAAACTCCCCGGTATGTTTTGACATGAATCAATGGTCCAAAATTCACCAAAATTGGCCCCGAATGGTCAATCTACATCAATAAAATCACCCCGGAGTAATATGAACTATGTACAATCAAAAATTTACAAAACTAACAATAAAACAACCCGAATTCTACTCAAATATACTCATAAAACATGCATAAAAAGACCCTTATCAACGAAATAGGTCATATGAGGAAGTTTGTCGGTTCATAATATTATAATAAGATGTAGGGATAGTTACAAAAAAACACCCTGAGGTTTGAACTAATTACAAAAAAAACATGCTTTTAAAAATTAAAAAAAATCCCCTTGAGGTTTGATTGTGTCTTAAATTTAAAGGGGTAACTGTAATAGTTTTATAAATGTCAGAGAGTTTTTGAAATATTTTTTGCTTATGAAGAGGAAAATGTAAAGACGTGTAATGAAACCTGAAGGGCATTTCTGGTTTTTTTATAACTAACCCAAACCTCAAGGGGTTTTTTTTAATTATCCTTAAGATGTATTCTGAAATTGTTAGGACGCCTTTGTGTCATCTCCAAGTCTTTGTAGTTTATGAAATTTGGATTCGTTCTCTATAACGTCCACAATAGCATAAGTAACCTGAACAGGCAGGCTTGTAAAAAGATGAAACTGCATTAGTACCATCCTGTCTTTATGAGTTAGGAATAGTTACAAATACTACCCTAAGGTTTAATCTAACTAAAAACAAAAAAAAAATTATCTTCCAAATTAGAAATAGCCCCTCGATATAAGTTTCTATTTTACGAATTGTGCCTATTGAAGGGGTAATTTTTTAAGACAAACACAAATCTCAATTGGGTACTTGTAATTTTAGAAGATTACTGTATTTTTGGTTATACCAGAAAATATACGGTGACAAAATTGACCGGATTCCGACGTGTCTCCGACCGAACTCCGCTGCAAACACCGAACACCTGTAAGAAAGGGGGGTCGGAGGGTTTTTCCGGCGTACCCTCTCCGACGCTCAAGTCAGATATCAATTCAAGGAAGATAAAAAATAGCTCAGATATAATGTGGATGAGTAAAAATGCATTAACCTTACTCATACCTGATGAATGCCTATTTATAAGGCTTACCGTTAGGGTTTCCGCATTTTCCGGAAACGGTTAAGGAGAATCTGTCAGACGTTTGTTACAAAATCTTATCTAGATCTGAGAATTTTAAGTTATGCTTACAAATACCGAGCTAGCATATTGATCCCGAGCACTCTCAGTCTTCTAGAAATTGGGCCTTAAGAAGTGAACATCGATGGGCCTAGAGTTGGACTCTGATTATGAGAGCCCACTCTCTAGCTCGGCCTATTCCATGCGGGATCAACCAGTCCCCCCACTATAGCCGAGTTGTTCGTCGAAAAAGCTTAGTTATAGTGTTTCCTTAATCGTAGAGGCCGAGCTCTTCACACCGAACTGTCCAATATACATTGATTCCTATATACCGAACCATTTCCCGCCCTATCGTTTGAAATTCCCGCCTCTTCGAGATCCGTGCCGCTGTCATCATTGCCCTGTTGATGGGACATCTGTCCCTCTGCCCAATGTGTCCTTAACCGTAGATCTTCCTTCTCATCAACGGCTAAGATTTATTGTCCTCGGTACTTGTGCCAGTCTCTCCTTCTATATAAAGGGGCTCTCTATTTCATTTCTCACTTTTTGCACATTCTCTCTCTCAAGCGATTTCCGGCAGCCCCCCGACGTCTTCTGGCGACTCAGAACCTCCACTTCGGCGTGTAATTTTTCTTCCTCATTTTCTTCTAAGGCCTGCTTCTTCTACTTAGGTACTATCCTAGCCCTATTTTTATTCCCCCATCTCTATCTTCTTTCTCTGTTTTTCTTATTTTGTATAATACCATGTCTTCCCCTGTAAATCTTTCCTCTATGGGTACTTCAACGGATCCCGACATAAGCCATTTCGCGGCCTGGGTTGATGACCTGGAACTTTCTTTTGAAAATGCGCTCCTTCTGCTTCACATCATACCGAGGACTCTTCCTCAAATCTCCCAGCGAGCTCGGGCTCTCTTTCTGATAGGAGTTATTCTAACATAGAAATAAGGCCATCTATCCCGACCTCCCATGTAGATAGTAGTTTTAATGCCACCGCCATGTGTGCTAGGAATTTAAAATATCTCTGTAAAAACATAAGCATTCCTTCAACCTTTAAATATGCTCTCCCTAGCTCCTATGATAGGCCGAACCAACCTCCACCAGGTTTTCTAGCCTTTTTCTCCGGGCAGATTGATGGTGGGCTTCGGTTCCCTATCCACCCTCTCATGACCGAACTCTCAGCCTTGTATCAAATTTCTTTAAACCAATTTTCTCTGAACTCCTTTCGACTAATGACCGGTTTCACCATGGTCACCAAATTTCTCGAAATCGAGCCAACAGCCGAGCTCTTTCACTCTCTATTTCAAATAAAGGTTTCCACTACTCGTGGAATTTTCTATCTTTCTTCCCGAGGTGATGCACGATTCCTCGGGAAATATCCTACTTCCAACAAGTTTTGGAAGGATCGTTACTTTTTCATCTCTTCTCCCGAACCCTGGCCCTTCCCTACTCGGTGGGTTTGGGAAGTTCCTCATTAGAAAAAGGTAAACACTAGGAGACGAGATCCCGATCTTCAAGTTCTCATAGATCGGTTGAATAAACAAGAGTATGATCTTTCCCGACTCTGCTCTTGCCCTGCCCTATTATGGCATTTCAAATTAAGCCATATTCCTGCCAAGCTCGAGGAGGACCTTGGTATTAATCTTTGCTAGTACTTATCTTATGCCTTTATTTCACTTTTTGTTCTACTAACTCTTATTACTTCTCTGTGCAGCCACCCTTATGGACAAAAGGCTTGCCGAGAAGGGGGCTGCTCGGAAAAGGAACATTTCACTGAGCCGAGCTCCTTCTCAGGGAACTTCTTCCCACCCTCTTCCTTCAACCACTCCTGGTCAACCTACTGAGGATCAGGCCCCCAAATCCCCGAGGACCATTCGTCCCGACTTCGCTCGGGATGTTATCAAAGAGTTCACCGATCCGAGCCACAACCCGATCCCGAAGAAACGCCAACCTTCTGCCTTGGACTCTTCCCAAAAGAAGTCCAAAACCGTGAGCAGCTCGGGAGACATCTCTACTCCCAATCAAACCTTTTTCCTCCAAACTCCAGTCATGGAGAATTATAACCCTCGAACAGCGGCTGAATTTTTGCAGGGCCTCTGCCCAGCCCGGGAACGCCGTCCCTTGCAGCAAGCCTCTGCTTCTGAGCTAGTGGATAACTTTAGCCTTGACTTCTCTAAGGTAATCATTTCTCCTTCTCGTGTTCCCACTGCATTATTTCATACCTTCACTCATGTTTGTTTTCCGTTCTTATCTCATAGGCCTTACTCCGCCTCTCCGAGATAGTTGCCCGAGGTCGCGTGGGCTTTGCCGATCCCACTCTGGTTAACGAGCGTAATGATCTTCAGCTCCAGGTAACCAAGCTCAAAGAGAGGGATGTCAAGATGCTCAAGATTTTGGATAAGGGCAAAGCTGAGCTTGAGGAACACAAAGCTACCTTGGCTCAGAAGGATGAGGAAATAGAAGCTCTCAAGGCCGAGCTTACGAAATTCCAGCTCCAGTCTACTCGTAAGATAGCTGAAGCTCGAGAAGAGGGTGCCCGAGCCAGCGTTCAGAACTTTCTCCAATCACCAGAGTGCTGTGCTCTGGTTCAAAAGGCTCGGGAGGTGGCCAAACAAAGCTTTCTAAGCTCTGAAGAATTTCTTGACGTCTCTCTGATGGAGCTCTCCAATATTTCCACTTAGCCTTCGATCAAGCTGAAGCCCAAGGTCTGGAGAAGGGCTTTGCTGAGAAGTTCGATCGAAGCAAGGCCTTAACCTTTGCCACCGACCCCGAAGGCTATAACCCTTCTGCTGAGGCAAACCGGATTAATCTGAGCTCTCCTATCGACTTCCTCAACCATATCCTCTCCCTTCTACAAGCCGACCGAGCTTCATCTTGACTCCTCGGCTCCTCCCCAAGCTCGGGAGATGCTTCTCTAAACTCTTCTTTGCCGAAGGTGATACAGTTATCGAGATCCTAGATGAGGCTCCCTTAATCGTAGCGGATTACGGCATTAAGGATACCCCCCTTCTTAATTTTTGTGAATGTAGTTTCGCCTTTTGAATTCCATGTACTCAACTTTTATATTGAATGAACTTCTCTCTTGACCTAGCTCTTGTTTCTTTACTGTTTTCCATTTTCAATTTTCCAAACTAAAAGTACTTGGAGAAATTTTCGATTTCTCAAAGCTCGAAAGTTGTTTGTAGGTATTTTTAGCTTCAAGTCACCTCGGGGACAATGCTAAAAATACTTGGATAAATTTTCAATTTTTCGAAGTTCGACCTGAGCTATAGGTATTTTTAGCTTCAAGTCACCTCGGGGACTATGCTAAAAATACTTGGATAAATTTTCATTTTTTCGGAGCTCGGTGGTTTTGTAGGTATTTTTAGCTTCAAGTCACCTCGGGGACTATGCTAAAAATACTTGGATAAATTTTCATTTTTGGAGCTCGAGCTAAGCTGTAGGTATTTTTAGCTTCAAGTCACCTCGGGGAATATGCTAAAAATACTTGGATAAATTTTCATTTTTTTAGAGCTCGAGCGGAGCTGTAGGTATTTTTAGCTTCAAGTCACCTCGGGGACTATGCTAAAAATACTTGGATAAATTTTCATTTTCGAGCTCGAGTGAAATTTGAGGTATTTTCACTTCAAGTCACCTCCTGGGACTATGCTAAAAATACTTGGATAACTTTTCATTTTTTTCAGAGCTCGAGCTTAGCTGTAGGTATTTTTAGCTTCAAGTCACCTCGGGGACTATGCTAAAAATACTTGGATAAATTTTCATGTTTTCAGAGCTCGAGCGGAGCTGTAGGTATTTTTAGCTTCAAGTCACCTCGGGGACTATGCTAAAAATACTTAGATAAATTTTCATTTTTTCAGAGCTCGAGCGAAGCTGTAGGTATTTTTAGCTTCAAGTCACCTCGGGGACTATGCTAAAAATACTTGGATAAATTTTCATTTTTTCAGAGCTCGAGCTGAGCTGTAGGTATTGTTAGCTTCAAGTCACCTCGGGGACAATGCTAAAAATACTTATGGGTATCCATCCTTCCAAGACTCCAGCTCTCGACCATTTCCATGACCAAGCCAGAGTTACTCGGTTTTAGTTCGTGGGTATCCACCCTTTAGATCATTATTTATTTATTTCCAAGCTAAAAGTGTTGAATCGAAATTTGGCTATATTCACACGATTTTAGTCGATAAAGCGCAAACTCTTTAATTCATTCTTTCCTTCATTACATCGAGATAAAAACAAAAACTTTTGTAGACATCATGGGTCTACTACCGAACTTCTTTTTTCTTAAGAGTAGTACTTCTTCAGGTTAGCAATGTTCCATGCTCGGGGTAGTTTCTTTCCATCTAACTCCTCCAATTCATAAGCATCACCAGCCAGTACTGCAGTCACTCTGAGAGGTCCCTCCCAATTAGCTTCCAGTTTTCCTCGGTTTTTCATAGCATCTGCCTTCTTCAACACCAAGTCCCCCAGCTGAAAACTCCTCTTGTTCACTCTGCTATTGTAACTAGCTCGGACTCGACTTCTTGCCCGTTCCATTCGTGAAAATGCCATCTCTCGCTTTTCATTGATCATATCCAAAGCTTCTTGAGTTCTCATTTCATTCTGATCTTCCTCATAGTTTTGAATACGGTGGGTTTCCATCCCGATCTCAGCTGGTATGACTCCATCCATTCCGTATACCAGACTAAAGGGTGTCTCGCCTGTTGCTTCTTTTGGATTCGTCCTATACGCCCATAGCACCGAGCTCAACTCTCTGACCCAAGCCCCTCCGGACTTTTCCAGCTGAGCCTTCAACCCTTGGACCAAGATTCTGTTCGTAACCTCCACCTGCCCATTCGCCTGCGGGTGGGCCACCGAGGTGAAATTCTGTTTAATCTTCATTTCCTTACACCATTCCTGAATTCATGCTCCGTTAAACTGCATTCCATTATCCGAAACAATCACTCGAGGTATCCCGAACCTGCATACTATATGCTGCCAAATAAACTTCATAACCACATCCTCGGTGATTTTGGCCAATGGTTCAGCTTCCACCCATTTGGTAAAATAATCTATCGCAACTATCAAGAATTTCCTCTGTCCCGAGGCCGGAGGGAAAGGTCCCACAATATCAATTCCCCATCTAGCAAATGGGCAAGCCGAGCTCATAGTCATGAGTTCCTCTGCTAGCCTATGTATGAAAGGCGCATGCACTTGACACTTCTCACACTGTTTCACCATCAGTTCCGCATCTCTTCTTAAGCTCGGCCAAAAATATCCGGCCCTTAGTACTTTATTTGCCAAAGTCCTGGCTCCCATGTGATTTCCACAACATCCCTCATGTATTTCCTTCAAAACATACTCTCCTTCCTTGTAACTTACGCATCTCAAAAGCGGAGCACTAAACCCCTTTTTGTACAGCAATTCTCCCAAGATACAAAAACGAGTCGCTCGTATTTTTACCCGAGCCGCTTCCTTTCTATCTTTCGGTAATATCCCCTCCTTCAGATACGCTAGGATTGGCACTCTCCAATCTTCTTTCTCCTCTACCTCTCCGATCTCCAAACTCAGAATCGTATCCCGATCTACCAACAGAGAAATGTTCCTGTCATAACCCCCTGCAGCTGAACTTGCAATCTTAGATAAGAAATCAGCCTTCGCATTTTTTTCACTCGGTATATGGCAGACCTCGATTTCTTTCAGCTTCTTTTCTAGGATCTTATATTTCTCCACATAATTTTTCATCCTTTCTTCCCGAATCTCGAACTCCCCTCTTATCTATTTGTATACCAATTGGGAATCTATATGTATGAGTACCTTAGATGCTCCCATACTTATTGCCATATTGATTCCTCGCAAAAAGGCCTCGTACTCTGCCTCATTATTGGACAACTTGAAATCCAATCTCATCGCAAAACTACTCTCCACCCCCTCAGGACTGATCAATATAATACCTACTCCGCACCCCATGCTTCCCACAGATCCGTTCACAAATAGTACCCATGTTCCTTCCTTGGGCACATCCTTCGTTAATTCTTGCACGAAATCCGCTAAGGTCTGGGCCTTAATGGCAGTTCGGCTCTGGAACTCTACATCATACTCGCTCAATTCAATAGCCCACTTCACCAACCTTCCTGAGACTTCGGGTTTACTCATCACAGCCCTTCAACGGCAAGTTTGTGCGCACAATCACTTTATGTGACAAAAATATGGCCTCAATCTCCATTTGTTATCATCGTGGCCAAATGGCCTTCTCAATCTCTCGCATACTTTACCTCGGCGTTTCTTAACACATTGCTCACATAATACACTGACATTTGCACCGAGTTCTCCTCCCTTATCAATACCGTACTAACCCCCGCTCTCCTACCGAAATGTAAAGATACAACGGCTCCCTGTATCGGCTTTGTCGATCTTGATAGCTCGGCCAAGTAATCTTTCAATTCCTTAAACGCTTTTTGGCATTCTTCATCCCAAGCAAATTTCTTGGCCTTCCTTAATACTCTAAAGAAAGGCAAGCTCCTCTCCGCCGACCTCGAGATTAATCGATTGAGGGCCGCTATCCTCCCAGTCAAACTCTGTACATCCTTTTCATCCTTAGGCTCGGCCATCTCTCGTATAGCCCTTACCTTCTCCGGATTAGCTTCAATTCATTTTTCTGTTACCATGTATCCCAGAAACTTTCCCGATCTCACCCCAAAAGCGCATTTCTTGGGATTAAGCTTCATCTTATATCTCCTCAGCGTATCGAATGTTTCCGCCAGGTCCTTCACATGGTCCACGGCCTTCGCACTTTTAACCAACATGTCATCAACATAGACTTCCATATTTCTCCCGATCTGATCACTAAACATCTTGTCCACCAATCTTTGGTATGTTGCCCCCGCATTTTTTAGACCAAAAGGCATCACAACGTAGCAATAGGTACCAAAAGAGGTGGTGAAACGCACCCTCTTCTGGTCCTCTTCTGCCAACTGGATCTGGTGATAGCCTTGAGAGGTATCCATCATACTAAGCATCTCACATCCCGAGGTAGAGTCCACCAGCTGATCTATTCTCGGGAGTGGGTAATAGTCTTTAGGGCACGCTCTATTCAAATCCCTAAAGTCTATACACATCCTCCAATCGTCTTGAGTCTTCGGGACCAAGACAGTGTTAGATAACCATTCGGGAAACTGGATTTCCTTAATATGTCCCGCACTCAACAGCTTCTGTACCTCCGCTCGAATGATCGCGTCCTTCTTTGGACCAAAGTTCCTCTTCTTCTGCATTACTGGTTTGTATGAAGGGTTCACGTTGAGTCTATGTTCTGCAATGCTCGGATCTATCCCCACTAGATCGCTAGCCGACCAGGCAAACACGTCGGCATTGCTTCTCAAGAACTCCACCAATTTTTCTTTAAGATCATCTGCCAAGTCTTTCCCTATCTTCGTAGCTTTACCCAGCTCTCCTGGTACCAAATCCACCCACATCAATTCCTCATTCGGTTGTACATGTTCCACCGGATCCTCATCCAGCTTAATGATCTTCTCTTTTCCTTTCCCATCATCATGAGTTTCTCCTCTCTCGGCCATCTGAAGGCTCTCCACATACAACCTTCGTGCCATGTGTTGATCCCTCTCTACTTCTCCCACATGGTCATCTACTGGGAATTTCATCTTTAGATGATATACTGAGACCACCGCTTGGAACGCATTCAGAGATGGCCTCCCAATCATCACATTATATGACGAAGGGGCATCTACCACCAAAAATCTCACCATCCTCGTTTTCCTGAATGGCTCTTTACCTAAGGACACGGGCAAAGTAACCATCCCCAACGGCTGAATAGTTCCCCCTGCAAAGCCCACCAGGGAAGTATCCACCATTTCCAATTCCACCTGCAAGTCCATTTTCTTATAACATTCATAAAAGAGTATATCAGCTGAACTACCTGTATCTACAAACACCCTCTGCACATCGTAGTTCGCAATCATTGCCGTAATTACAAGGGCATCGTTGTGTGGAGTCACAATGCCCCGCCTATCCTGTGGTCCAAACTGGATATTTGGGCCCACCGTTACTTGTTCAATCCTCATTTGTTCTTGAATTTTCTCAGCAGCCGCCGCCCTGACGTAACTCTTTCTAGCCCTTCGAGAATCCCCTCCGGACGGACCCCCAATAACCATCTAAATAACCCCCCTCCTTGGCGGTGGAGGGAAAGATTCTTCTCCTCCTCTGGTTCTTGCCTCTACTGGTAATTACCTTGCCCTCTCCGGTAATTACCCTTCGACCTCCTCTTATCCACATACACGAACTCCTTCAAGTGTCCTCCCTGGATCATTCTTTCAATTTCATCCTTCAGGTGAGTACATTGCTCTGTGGTGTGCCCATATTCATTATGAAAACGACAAAACTCATTGCTCTTCTCCTTCCTGGGAACCTCTGAATATGTCCTTGGCCACCTCAAGTCGGGGTGTCTTTCTATTGCTGAAAACACCTCTCCTTGAGAAGCCACCCAGTGAGTGTACTTATCAAATCTAAGGCGTTTTCTCCTCCTTATCCTCCACCTTATCTCTCCTTTTACTCCCTTCTTCCTTCTTCATCTTCCTAGCCTCTTCCAAATTAATGTATCTCTCCGCCCTGGCCAACAACTCATCGAAAGTTTTGGCTGGCTCATTACCAAGGACTCAAAAATTCTCCATCCTCGCCTCCCCGGGCAATGCGTTCATCAAGATCTCCGGGCTAGGCGGGTACCTCCGGCTTTCTTCTTTGTGAAGCCGGATGTAACTCTCACCTTCTCCTTCTTCTTCTTACGCACGATCTTGAATAGCGTCAAAGGGGCTTTCTGATATTTTTTACAGCTAGTGAACTGATGCATAAACACTGAGCTGAATTCATCAAAATTCCTTATAGAGTTCGGGGGGAGTTGGGAAAACCACTGTTGCGCCGATTTAGTGAGGGTTGTCGGGAACACCCTGCACATTACTCCGTCAGAGAATCTATGTAACAACGCTGCATTTTCGAACCGGCAAAGGTGATCCCATGGGTCCGTCGTGCCGTCATATTCAAAACTCAAAGCTCTATAGGAAACTGGCAACTCGTCCGCCATCACCTCCTCCGTGAATGGCGTCCCTCTCCGCACCCGAGGAACAAAGGCCCCTGCAGGCGCTCCTGCTACTCTCCTCCGAACCTCCCTTACTTCCCTCTGGAGATCATTAATTCGTTCCGACCAGTCTGGATCATCTGTGGTATACTCCGTAGCACGAGACGAGTGCTCCTCCTCTACCACCGGAGCCCGCCGTCCCCTGTCACCTCCCTCAGGATTTCTAGCTTCCTGCGCACCCCCTGGGGTGGTGACAGGAGGTGGTGGCTGCACCCAATGGCTAAACCTCCGATCCACGGCCTGCTCCACCGTTGCATTAACAAAATTACCCAGTTGTTCAAAAAACACGGGTCCCGATATCCTCACCCCCGCCGAGGATAATGGGACAGAGCCACCCTGAATCATTCCCGGATTTTCCTGATGTGGATCCTCCACCGGAGGTGGTGGGGGACGTACGCCTCTCTCCTGAGTCACTCCCCCTGGCGTATCAACCATGGGGATGCGGTTTAGGTCCTCCGTCAAATTCCTCCTCAAATCCTCCATAACCGCCCTTGAAACCTCACGCCTTAGCTCAAAACTTCCCACAGACGGCGCCAATTTGGTTATACCAAAAAATATACGGTGACAAAATTGATCGGATTCCGACGTGTCTCCGACCGAACTCCGCTGCAAACACCGAGCACCTGCAAGAAAGGGGGGTCGGAGGGTTTTTCCGGCGTACCCTCTCCGACGCTCAAGTCAGATATCAATTCAAGGAAGATAAAAAAATAGCTCAGATATAATGTGGATGAGTAAAAATGCATTAACCTTACTCATACCTGATGAATGCCTATTTATAAGGCTTACCGTTAGGGTTTCCACATTTTCCGGAAACGGTTAAGGAGAATATGTCAGACGTTTGTTACAAAATCTTATCTAGATCTGAGAATTTTAAGTTATGCTTACAAATACCGAGCTAGCATATTGATCCCGAGCACTCTCAGTTTTCTAGAAATTGGGCCTTAAGAAGTGAACATCGATGGGCCTAGAGTTGGACTCTGATTATGAGAACCCACTCTCTAGCTCGGCCTATTCCATGCCGGATCAATTTTTTTTGTAATTAGGTTAACCTCATGGGTAGTTATTGTAATTATCCCTTGTGGGTTCAACTTGCAAGTGTAGAGATTTATGTTGAAATATGTACCTTTTGGAATAGAGTATAATACATTTGTGTTCCTTGACCCATTACATTACCTACAAGCTCTTAAGAATTTTGCTTGTTTTTGCAGTTCTGCATTGGCACCATAAAAGATGACTTTCTGGGTGTGATTAGTGATCCATGACGTCATTTGCATATCCGTCGTTGGTAGTGCTTTGTTCAGCAGGTGTTATTGAACATGGTTTAATGCGGGTAGCATATTATTTATTGACGAAAAAAAGAATGCGGAAGGTTGTATTAATTCTTGTTAATCGTATATTTAACCTCTACTACCAAGTTGGAAGCACTCTTTTGGTTAATACATGGCAAGATGATAAGCAGGTGACAAGAATTCATTATTTTCTATGTAAGTTGGGATTTTGTGCTGAATTCAGAGGTTATTGAAATGGATCTCTATTAATATCTCAAGGTATAATTAATGGTGTGTTAAACGCACGCTAAGATGGGTTTCATCTATCTATGTGGTCAAAAATGGCTGTATTCTAAGACCCTTTGCCTTCAGGGGATCTATATCCCAAACTCTACAACTTTTGGCACCCTTCTTTAATGTACATGTATCCTCTTTAATTTGCTTGATCTCATTTATCAACCATGAAGGAAACCAACTTTAATTATTCTTCTGTAAATTTTTAGAAGAATGATACGACCCCACATTGGATCACAAGCAATTGTGGATTAGTACTTAAAGTTGGGGTCAAACCTCCACTCATGAGCTAGCTTTTGTAGTGGAGTTAGGGCCTTGGCCTTGAGGGCCTATCATTGGTGCTTTCATTGAGAGCTGGTACGCCGCGGGAAAGGGCTACCTGGTGCTTGATAAGGTCCGAAGTGAAGCCGTCCAAGGGAAAAGGGCTACCTAGTGCCGCGAAGAGTCCGGAGTGAGAGCCATCTGCAGACGTCCGGCTTGTTAAGGGGACGACAATGATATGATCCCATATTAGATCCACAAGCAATTGTGGATTAGTACTTAAAATTGGGGTCAAACCTTCACTCATGAACTAGCTTTTGTGGTGGAGTTAGGGCCTTGGCCTTGGGGCCTATCAAAGAATCAGCTGAAATTTGGAATGAAAGAAAAAGAAAATAAAAAGCAAGAAAACACAGGGAGATAAAAAAATAACTGAATTGTTCTTAAGCAAGAAAATTCCAAGAGTAACAATGCTACGTGAAAACAAAAAGGAATTCATGTTTTGAGCACAACAAAATCAGTGATAAAAAGTTTTTATAGAATTCTTTTGTGATAGAAAAGGACAAACCAAATTATACTTCTTTCTGGCTACAAAGTTTTCGTCGACTGTTTTTCACAGAAAAAATATTTGCTCAATTGAGTGTCAGAGTCATGTCCATGATTCATGTATAGGCATAATTACAACACCTATCCTTAGAGTTAGCCTTTCAAAATTACAAATACTCTTAAGGTGGGTTACCTAATACCCCCCTCTCCCCTCATAGTGCAATTTGTAAATAGGAACAAAGATCAATGGGTTTCTTAAAGAAATCTGGGTCTTTTTGTAATTTGGCTGAACTACAAGGACTGGTTTCTGTGATTACAGTACAGTGACTGAGCCATCTTGCTTCATCTTCAAAAGACCATTCTCAATGTTCCGCAACACGGGTTTATAGCTGCAAAAATACTTGGGATATCAGTAACCTAAGCAAAACAATGCAGTAAAATACGAAAACAACAAAATGGAAGCAGTAGAGAAGAAGGCATACAGGCGGGCAAGACCGTTATATGCTTGTGTTGCTTGCTGGAGGCGAGCTGACAGCTGTAAGACCTCTGCAGATAGAGCCTCTGCTCTGCTTTGTTCTTTAGCTAGCTGCCCCTTTATGAGATGAAAAATAAAAACAGGTATGTATGAATTGTCTGAAGAATAACTGAATAATTCACATAAACAACTAATTGTGCATTTTGCCAGCAAAAATAGGTAATTTGCAGAAGAAGAAAAAAATTGCAATCAGACCTATTCGAAAAGCCTATTAACTTGTTATTGCAACTGCACCCTCTTCCCAAGTACAGTTGTAGATACAGATACAGAAACAAGCAAACACAAGTACGGGAGTATTTTCACAATTTTATTGTGGTTAAGTGCATATGGACCGTCCCTCTTCTTGCTAGAAACGGAGAGAAAATACACTTGACACAAGAAACAGTATTAAAGGAAAAGTATCACTTGCTAACCTTGAGGGAATAAAATTCAGCCCCATACTGAGATTCAATCGTATTATCACCCCTGCCGGAATCCGACATTGCTTGGGAAGCTTTATCAATCAGACCTGGCATATTGGCCTGTTCTGTCCGCAACTTATCTAACATGCTACGATGTTCCTCGTTTTGCTGTAGACAAATTTTCATCTGCATGAAACACAAGTAGAAAGCTAAACATTTTGTAGGATAAATCAAGAATACAAGTTATCTTAATTTGGAGGTGTGATCAAATAGCTCTTCAAACGCTATCGAATTCTGCCAAGAAACTTTCGAGGAGGGTTACGTACTGGCAACCAAATAAAAACAACGATTTAGTCACAGATTAACTAACAACGGTCTCATAATAAAATATAGAGGGTCTAATTTCAACACTCAGTTTAATCAAAACCAAGGAGAGCTATCAAGAGTTCAGGTGAAGGAATGAACAGAACAGTTAGTCGTACTAATAACTAGAGAATGAAGGTACATGAGTATATCGTTCAATACAAGCACCAATAATGCACCTGATTCTCCCAGTGCGCCGCCAATCCCATTGATTCTTGATAAGCAGACGAGAGACTTGAATTTTCTTCAAACAGTCTCTCTATCTCAGAAGACTGGGAGTCAATCTGTAAACATAAACCGAAGGACAATGAGTTGAAGTTCTTGACGTAATTATATTATACCAATCAAAATCATGTACCTCCATTAGAAGTTTTTGTCTGCTGCTTTCCAATCTCTCAACAGCTACTGCCATATCATGCAATTGCTTCTCAAGTCTCTCCTTGTCTTCCTGAGATCATATTAGCACTTGTCAGAAGTAAGGTACTCGGCATGAAAGCAAGAATAAATAGTTGATTCAGTAAAGAAGAGATAAAAATAAAATAAGTTAAATAACTAAAAAGTAATTTTAGCAATAAGAAAAGTTAATTCTCTATATCATTTATAAAAACTGGTATCTGTTCAAACTAAAATATGATCAGTCAAAACAGATCTTACCAAGGTAAATGCTCTATGATTTGCCTGTTCTATTTCGCTCTCTGCATTAGATAAGATAGAGAAAAGTTATAAGAAATTCTTAGCTAATAGAAATAGAAAAAGAGACGCAGAATGCTAGCAAAACAGCAATCACTGCCAGAATAAAATTGCAGCAGTATAAAAAAATTTGCAAAATTATTTTATACTGCTGCAATTTTAGCATGTAGGCAGTCCCTCTATGAAGAGGCAGTACTAGACATCAGTATCATTTCAGTAACTTGCCTGAGATATATTTCAAAATTAAATGATAGACACAATGGATTATACAGAAAATATGTCGCATTTGCGACATGACACCCAAATTCAAATCTAGGAGATGGAAGAAGAATTCCACAACCATCACGATTCACGCCAAAACAAAACTCAACATGTGTTAGGGTATATGTTAAGGTATCATCATGGTTAAATAATGTGATAGAGCAGATTCAGCAGCTACTTCATTTTAAACAAAGAAAAGAAATTGTTGATACCTGATGCCTTTTTAGAGGCAGATGCAAGTTTTTCTTCTAGCTCTTGTTTCTGAATAATAAGGGCAGATGTACGGGCCTGCTCCTCTGCCAAGTGTTGATGCTCTTGCTGTCTCAATATTGACTCTTGCTACAAATTTCCAAAAGCAGAAATGCTTTATGTTAACTAAAGATAATCTCATGAATCGAGCAAAAGATGTTTACAGACAAACTGACCTCAAGCTTGGACCTCAAATTGGATAATTCTTTTTCCATGGCTTGGATCTGATCAACTGAATATCCTGTTGAAGTGATGCCACCCTGAGGATTGTGCATTGCTTGCTGTTGCAATGAGTTTAACTCTGCTCTTAGCGCAGCAGCATCTTCCTCAGCCTAATGCAAGAGAATCATAAGCATATGAAAGGGTACAGGGGTGCCAAAGTTTGTTTAAGTAATCGTAGCAGCTTCTGGCTTACTCTATACTGTTCTTCTTCTGCTTCCTTCATGCGTTTTTTAAGCGTGCGAAGCTGGGCAGAGAGATCCTCCTACCCAAAAATAAGAGTTTACAGGTGAAGAGATGGGAATAATGGAATATGCAGTGAACAAATACAATAATGGCGGATTTAGTACCCGTGAAACAACTGCAGCGTCATTCTCCATTGCAACATCCCTGAGAGCTTTCCTCAGTGATGGCACTGTGTTCTCCTGCAAATAGCAAGCATAAGAAACAGCATTGAGTAAGTTATAACTTATAACATAGGACAGAGTACCACATAGTTAAGTTAATATGTGAATCTACTGTCAGCATCTTATAAAATTTAAAGACCAAAATATTTGATAGGTATAAATATTTAATTCTGATAAAGCTTCACAAATAATTTTCTCTTGAATAGGTTTTTCCCCCAGTTCATACAAGACAAGAGCCTTATATCATATGTGAAGAGGGTACAAACAAATAAAAAATTGAAAAATATCAAATAGATAAAATCATTCAAAATTCTTGATGATCCTATCTCTTTTGCTCCCTGAATATTATAGGAACTTGCATGGAGAGGTTTGACCCCAAATTTTATCTTATGTAGTCCTTGATTTACACTTAAATAACGGTGCAATTCACTGAAATTAGCACGATGCAGGTGAATGCCATAGTGGTGAAAATTGAACAAACAATTCAAATCCCCAGGCAAGAGTGATAGCTGAAATTTGTTTTACCTAAATAAAACGAGTTTATTGTCATCAGTTCAACTCATTGGACCTGAAAAGCTGATAAACAATGAAGTTATACTGAAATCTGATAAATAATGAAGTTTTACCTAATTACCGAAAAGAGTGATCAACACTCTTTTTATTTCTTTTCTTTATTTGGCTGTGCGCTTTATATATATATATATATATATATATATATAATATCCGAATATGTATAATGATATATACAATATAAGACAAATTTTATATCAAAACCATGTTCAGTTCAAACATTAACACTTAAAACTTATATTAAGTTATTGTTTTGAAGATGCAAATACATATATGTATATAACATCTGAATATGTATAATGATATATACAATATGTAACAAGTTCTATATCAAACCTCGTTCACTTCAAACATTAACACTAAGAATATACTGTACAATCCAAAAATTATACATGTTAAATCAAGGGACAGCAGTTACCAAATCATTGAGTCGCTTCTGCAGCATGTCGTTCTCCACTTCTTTCTTCTGAAGCTGATAAATGGACCCGAAAAAAACAAACACACCACCACATTATAACATTGTACTAGAGGAAAAATTATCTAATAACTTTTACTCAAGCTGTAGGATATATAGCTATCTACAAGTAAGGTACCAATGAGGTCAATTCCGAGTTCGCATCCTCCAGCTTTGCATTCCTTTGTTGAATTTCTTTCAATTGTGATACTAAACCGCTAATATCATTCTGCACTATGGTATAAAAAACGCAATGAAATTAAATCCACATCATGCAAAATCGGAAAAAAAAAAAAGAAGTTTAACATAATTGCCACCATTTCATTTTTCATTAAAAAAAAGAAAGAAAAGCATAATTAGGTACCTCCGATAGTCGATTTGCACTTTCCGATTTCTTAATCCCCGTATCATCTGCAACAAAACCAAGAAAAATTAGGAAAAAGGAAAAAAAACAAGATTGTATAATGGAAACTGTGAGAATAGAAAAGATTTATTACCGGTGGGGCTTTTGGTGAGATCTGGTCCAGATGGGGCCTTGCTCAATCTTTCTGCTGCTCGCTTCTGTCGAATTTCTTCCAACTACCAGAATAGTATATGATAATCGGGTTAATATTGGGGGACAAAAAAACTAAATTTAGGCTCGGAATTTCAATAATAATAATAATAATAATAATTATGCAAATGAGAGGGAGAGATCACTACCGTTCGTCGACCGAGAGATGCATGACGAGCTTCCATTTCTTAATTTATTATCAATAAATAAATCTACCAAATGAATCTACCGAGAGAAACAGAGTAACAGATAGAGAGAAAATCGTTGGTGAATTGATTTAGCGGTCGGCCAACGAAGCGTCGATGAGGGAGACGCTGTGAGATTTTGGGCGATTGAATGGGCCACCTGCTTCTATTCTATTCTATGAGGAGAAATTGTTTGATATACCTCCAGGTCCTCCACGTGATCATGTACATATTGTGATTCTGATTATACTTAGACCGCAAAAGGGATAAGAAAAATAAATATTAATTGCTCTATTTTGGTAGACTAGGTGGATTTAACACATCTACTTATTTGTAGGGGTGTTCATCGAATCGAATTTCGAATTCTTCGACTTCCTTGAATCAAATTAATCGGATGAAATTTTTAAAACCTCAATTCGAAATTCGATCCTAATTCGATTAATTTCGAATCGAATTTAATCAAATTGGATTTGTCGATTTTCGAATCGAATTCGAGTCAATCCAAAAATCCAAATATGTGGATAAACTAAGCACGGTTGTGTTTCAGACCCATATTTTTTCAGATCCAAAACCACATTTTTCAAACAAAATTTAATTTGTATTTAACAAAAGAATTCTATAATGAAACAAAAACATACGCAAACCATATAAATTATCAAAACTATATTGTTACTTTAAAAATATTACAAAAACTAAAGACAAGATACTTTTAAGTCTGAAATCTATTAAAATCAAAAGCAGGTTATTCTTTTTTGAAATAAAAATATATTATTTTTTTCAAGTTTAAACACATTATAAAACAAATAAAACTATATAAAAATGCCGAAACTTTGAAATGAGATTGATATGTGAAACTAGTTATGACCAATGCTATAATTTTAGTGCAATGATTTTATTATAATAGCAATGTGAAATTAAATGTTCTTCATACATCAACTAGATATATTATTTCTATTTGCATATGCAATTTATATCTGTATAATGTTTAGAATATATATTATATAAATTAAATTTGGATTATGATTGAGTTCGAATCAGTACACGAATTCGAATTGAAATACGAATACGAATCGATATTCAAATCGAATTTACTCGAATTTCACTTCGAATTAGGATTTTCGAATAGAATTCAAAAAAATACCTCTATTCGTTATTCGATTCGAATATTCATATTCGAAATTCGAGTTGATCTTACATCAATGTATTTGCTACGTTATACAACATATAAGCTAGAGCTGACAAAATTGGTTCGGCCTGATGGGTCCAGCCCACATGTACAATTGGGTTGGGCTCCATTTTTTCAGACTCAAATTTCAAAATGATGTACCCGATCAAAATTACACATGATGGGCTTTGTTAGGCCACAAGAAACACGGCCCGATGAAATTTCGATCTACCCCCATTCGGCCCAATTTTACGACTTGGCCCGCTGGGCTTGGGTTAGACCTGCCAAGCACAACCCAACCCAACCCATTGCCAACTCTAATATAAGTATGTATTCTTAAAAATAATAATAATAATAATAATAATAATAATAATAATAATAATAATAATAATAATAATGGTTGTGATATATTTTTTTCCAATGTTTGTCGACACTTATCTAACTTTTTATCTAAAAAAATAACTAATAAAATTCAAAATTCAAAATAATTTAATCGATTGAGTAATTTTCAATCTAAGATCGAAACCAAAAGGTTAATGATGTTAATAAGGGTTTGGCCCCAAGGCCAATCCTAGTCCGCCCAAATTATTTTTTAACAAATTCAATATTGCCTCTCCCCATAGGTTTGGTTATTTTTTTTTTCTCAAAAATCTAAATTACATCTAATATTTTTAGTCATTTTTAGAATAACTAAATCTATGAACCCCAAAGGTTGGCCTAGCGGCCTTTACGTTGCAATTGCAACCTCAAGGCCCCAGGTTCAAACCTTAGCTAACATGGAGTGAGGGTTTGGGGTTGTCCCTCCCGCCCCACGATTAGTATTATTCCTAGGAAGGACAAATGTCCTTTAGTCCGGATGAAGTATGAGGTTTGTGCCCCAACTAGTAATTAGTATGAGGATATTCGGGTCGACAAACATAATAAATCGTAGTCAATCTTAATTCAATATTCAATAGTTAAATCAAAAATTTAATATAAAATTATTTTGTTGATTTCTATATTTGTTATAAAAAATATCTGCATACAAAATGTTGTTGATGTCCTATATATATTATGTAAGTCCAAGCGGCTACGATAATCTAGAGGGGGGTGAATAGATTATCTCAATCTTTTCGATTTCGCCCTCTTTTTCGAATCGAATGCTCAAAGACAATAATAAAGGTGCGGAATGTAAACAACACACGTCGATTTATAGACGTTCAACCCACCTAGGGCCTAATCTACTACCACCCCAGTATATCCGGGATGAATTTCAAAAAGAAAAAAGATTTTATTAATTTACCACAAATTAATACAACACCAACTTACAACAACACCTTGAAGATCACCACACTCTTCTTCAACACCACCTTTGATATTACCACAATCCCACTTGAAGATTACCACAATCTCCAACGGCACCTTGTGAAGATTACCACAATCTTCAACCTTGAAGAATACCAAATTCTTCAACACCTCAACAAGAAGATTACCACAATCTTCTTACACCTAACACCTAGATCACCCAAGTGTGTTCTTACCACAAGAACACTCACAAGGATATCTTGTGTTGAATGATTACCCAAATTCAAGATTACAACTCGATAATTGATAATACAATAGAGTGCAAGTGTAATCAGGAAAAGCCTAGACCTCAAGGATGTGAAAGTGAATTGCTAGGCAAATTACAACAAGAAATAAGACAATGTAAGAACAAGTGTATTCTTGAGTGTATCTTGTTGTGTTGTAGTTTTCTCTCTTGTATTGTTGCTTCAATTCTTCATCTATTTATAGAAGATGTCTTGGACATGATAGGCTCCTCCTAGGAGATTGAAATCAGAAAAATTGCAAGACAAATGAAGAATATAGTTAGAAATCAACTCCATGATTTAAGGAAATGTTGTCTGTTTGTCAAACGGTCGATTTTTTTTGTCAAACTTGAGGAGGCGTGGTCGCGCACAAATAGACGTTTGAGAATGAGAAAACACATTTACACAGGCGGCACGGTCGACGGGGGTTCGACCGGTCGACCCCATCTTATGCCGGTCGAGCAAGACCAAAAAATGAGTCCGAAGCTTTGTTTGAAATTGCTCCCAGTGCACGGCCGACACCCGGTCGACCGGTCGACGCCCACCGGTCGATGCCCGGTCGGCCGGTCGACCATACCGATCTACCACCCCGTTGGACCTGGGTACCACCCTTTTTTCAAGAAATGGCTTATGCTGTTTTTTTCACAACTTTGCACAGGATGCCCTATGGGCGACCAGTTTGCCACAAAACAAAAATGTTGTCCAATTTTATATCGAAAATAAACTTCAATAAATACTCCAAAAAATAGTAAAAAACGATCGGGAGTATTAGGACAACATTTAGAAACATTGTTTTGGTGTAAAAATACATTAACAAAAAATCATATAAATGTGTTGTCCAATTTTGTCGAAAATAAACTTGAAGAAATACGGAAAGGAAAGTATTAAAACCATTTTAAAACATTTAGGAGTATTTGGACAACCTTTAAAAATATTGTTTTGGTGTAAAAACAAAATCATCAAAATCATGATAAAACCATTTATCAAACATATTATTTAACACACATTTAAATAATCTTAGATCCATTTGTGCAGAATATATTTAGGAAAAATTTATCTAAAAAAATCATATTTAAGAGTAATTTGATAATTAAACTTATTTTCCTCCATTGTTAAGTCAATGAAAGAAGCCAAATCTATCATTTGAAGTGATAGTTGAGTCAATCGTATGATTGAAACAGACTCAAATCACAAGGGGTAAAGGCATCAGTCAAGTCAAGACAACTGACATTAATCCGTTGGAAGGAAGTCAAGAATATTACTCGATATAGTAATATGTCCAAGCTGCCAGGCCTTAAGGTGTTTGGCCCAGAAACATGCAAAAGGAATAAGCCAATGGGAAACACTAAAGCTTGTGGTCGATCCTCAAAAGGCTGCAGAGACAATTAATACAAGGAAGGGTCAACATTACAAGTCGTTGCAGACCAAGAAAAGATAAGCCAACGAACAAGAAGTGTCATTTTGAAATTAGCCTATCTCTTCAACGGGCAAATTTCAAATGACCACTATAAAAAGGCTGAGGAAGCTTATGAGAAAAAGTGACGAATGGCACTGATCTAACAAGCAATTATCAAGAAAGTATTACCTGCAAACTCTCAAAGATTGTCATAGAATTCCTCAAGCCTAAAACTCGAAGGAACTCGATCCAAGACACGTTGTGAAGAAAAGATAACTTCAACCAGTTGAAGAGGAAACATTTAAAGAACAAAAAGGGGTCTACTCTCCAAGTTGAAGGAGTTGTAGAAAGGTTCAAACACGAACCTGAAGAATCAAGTTTGTTGGAGGTCTATGTGAACAAATCCAAGGACTTGAAAGTGAGCTGAAGTAGCAAGGCAGATGCCTCATGAAGAAGTCGAGTCGCGGGGAGAAGTTAGGTTTGTGTGATCAAGGATGTCTCCAGATCGTTAATCGCTTTGTAACCTCGATCTGTTACTTAGTGGATTCCTCCGGGGAGTTGGAGAAGAGTGGACTAGAGGAATTACCCCATCCTCGAACCACTATAAAATTTCTTGTGTCATTTTACTCTCAGCACTTACTTTCTTGCATTTATTGTTATATTTGTTGTTAGTTAATTTGCTATCCAACTGATTAAATAACAAGTGCTAAAACAAGTGTTAAAAACAAGCTTTAAATCAATCAAAGGGTGTTAAGTCTTCTGTTGTTAAAAATCCAATCAACTAAAGTTAAGAGTTAGTTTAAGCAGTCAAATTATACTATCAACAGCTCTATCGAGTCTGTTGAGTGGGCAACTTAGTTGAATATAGCCAACCTAGCTGTCCCCCAAGGACACAACCGATTTGAGTCAACTCTGTTGTAAATCTTAAAAAGACTAAAAGTGAAAATTTGGTAAGGTTTATTCAACCCCCCTTCTAAATCTTACAACACACCCCTTGGGACCTACAAGTGGTATCAGAGCAGTAGGTTCATTGAGCCTTCCGCACTGGTTACTGAACTAGATTTCAATCTTTTTCAAAGGTTTTAACACTTGTGTTTTTCAAAATCTTTCATCTTTAAAGCAAAGTTATTATCATGGAAGCAAATCTAACTCGGATTCCAACGTTCACTGTGGAAGAGTTTGATGACTAGAAAATTCGTATGCAGGCTCATCTATTTGCTTTACACGATGAAATGTGGCTTGTGATAGATGATGGGCCATTGCAAGTACTCAAAGTTAATACGACTAAGAAGAAGCATTTTGCAGAATCGAAGGAGAGGAAGCTCTCTTTGCTGAAGCTGATGACTATAGCTGAAAAACCTCGCTGTGAATGGACTAATGAAGATAGAAAGAGATATAACCTGGACAATGTGGCCAAGGATAATCTTGCAAATCAACCAAAGAAATCTGGGATAAGCTAACCCTGATTTGTGAAGGATCGGAACAGATTAAGGAGAATAAATTAACTGTTGTTGTTCAAAAGTTTAAAAATTTTAAAATATTTGCAGGTGAAAATCTGGATCTGTTGGGTGCCAGATTTGCAGAGATGACAAATGAGCTTTGAGCTCTTGGGAAAGAGTACACTCAGAAAGAGATGTGCTTGAAGGTTTTAAGAAGCCTCCCAGCTGAATCAGAAATGAAGGTCATGGCCCTAAGACATTCAATGGACCTCTCAAAGACATCGAACCCTGAGCTATTCTTAGACCTCAAAGCCTATGAGTTTGAGCTGAGAAGGAAAGAGCAAGAGGAAATAGTTGTACCTAAGACAACTTCATTATTGGCCAGTGATGGAAAGAAAACTGAGCCAAAGGAGACCATTGACCAGGAGGATATTGCCCTAATGGTAAAGAGATTCAACAAGTTATTTAACAAGAACTATAAGAGAAACAAGGGTGAGACCTCCAGGAGACATTCAGCACCTTCCAAGGCAAGAGAGGACAGGCCGCCCAAGAGAGCTGAACATCAGAGAGCTGATAATCAGAGGATCGATAGAGCTGATCAAAGATCTGAGAACCTGTTTGATAAATGATTTTATCATGATTTTGATGATTTTGTTTTTTTACCAAAACAATATTTTTTAAAGGTTGTCCAAATACTCCTAAATGATTTAAAATGGTTTTAATATTTTCCGGAGTATTTCTTCAAGTTTATTTTTGACAACATTGGACAACACTTTTAATGATTTTATGTTAATATGTTTTTACATCAAAACAATATTTCAAACGTTGTCCAAATACTCCCGATCGGTTTAAAGTGTTTTTACTATTTTTTCGGAGTATTTCTTGAAGTTTATTTTCGATAAAAATTGGACAACATTTCTGTCTCGAGGTCGACCTGTCGCCCTATAGAGCAACCCGTACCTGAAGAAGAACATTGAAACAGAAAATGAGACTGAAGGTTTTTGATGCAGGTCAATCGGTCGCCTAGGGGGTCGCCCGGTGCCATCGACCGGTCGCCCCTGGGGTCGACCGGTGCCTGCTTGTGAGCAATTCTCTTTGTTCTTCTAAAATGTGAGGGGGAGCGGCTGAACATGGGGTTGAACGGTCAGACCCCACCGTCGACCGATCACCCTGTGTAAAAATACTGTGTTATTTTTCAAACGTCTATTTCTACGCGACCGGCCGCCCTATGGTTTGACAGCAAAATTCTAACCGTTGTGCAGCAGGCAACTTTTCCTTCTTTTGTGGGATGGATTTCTAACAGCTATTTTCTTCAATTGTCTTGCAATTTTTTACAGATTTCAATCTTCTAGGAGGAGCCTATCTGTAAGTCCAAGCGGCTACGATAATCTAGAGGGGGGGTGAATAGATTATCTCCATCTTTTCGATTTCGCCCTCTTTTTTTTAAACGAATGCTCAAACACAATAATAAAGGTGCGGAAGTAAACAACATGCGTTGATTTATAGTAGTTCAACCCACCTAGGGCCTAATCTACTACCACCCCAGTATATCCGGGATGGATTTCAAAAAGAAAAAAAGATTTTATTAATTTACCACAAATTAATACAACACCAACTTACAACAACACCTTGAAGAGCACCACACTCTTCTTCAACACCACCTTTGAGATTACCACAATCTCTTCTCAAAGATTACCACAATCTCCAACGGCACCTTGTGAAGATTACCACAATCTTCAACCTTGAAGAATACCAAATTCTTCAACACCTCAATAAGAAGATTACCACAATCTTCTTACACCTAACATCTAGATCACCCAAGTGTGTTCTTACCACAAGAACACTCACAAGGATATCTTGTGTTGAATGATTACCCAAATTCAAGATTACAACTCGATAATTGAAAATACAATAGAGTGCAAGTGTAATCAAGAAAAGCCTAGACCTCAAGGATGTGAAAGTGAATAGCTAGGCAAATTACAACAAGAAATAAGACAATGTAAGAACAAGTGTATTCTTGAGTGTATCTTGTTGTATTGTAGTTTTCTCTCTTGTTGTTGTGCTTTAAATCTTCCTCTATTTATAGGAGATGATTGATACTTGATAGGCTCCTCTTGGAATCTGATATCTACAAAAAATTGCAATTAAAATCAAGATTATAGCTGTTAGAAATCAATCCCACAATTTAGGGAAAAGTTGTCTGCTGCACAATGGTTAGAATTTTGCTGACAAAGCATAGGGCGACCGGTCGCACAGAAATAAAAGTTTGAAACGTAAAACTATAAAATTACACAGGGCGACCGGTCGACGTAGGGTTCGACCGGTCGACCCTGACTCCAACCGGTCCCCCTCATGGGTTTGGACGAAGGAAAATGTTCTGTTTCAAGAACAATGTTCAGGTACCGGTCGACGCCCAGGGCGACCGGTCGACCTGACGTTTTTCACTTCCGTCTCATTTTTTTGTTCCAAAATCATCTTTAGGTACGGGATGCCCTATAGGGCGACCGGTCGACCACGAGACAGAAATGTTGTCCAATTGTTGTCGAAAATAAAACTCAAGAAATACTCCGAAAATTTAGTAAAAACATTTTAAACCAATCGGAAGTATTTAGACCACATTTAGGAACCTTGTTTAGAAGTAAAACCCATTGACATAAAATTTTTGAAAGTGTTGTCCAATATTATCGAAAATAAACTTGAGGAAATACTCCGGAAAATATTAAAACCATTTTGAATCATTTAGGAATATTTGGACAACCTTTAAAAACATTGTTTTGGTGACAAAATAAAATCATCAAAATTAAGATAAAAACATGTATCAAACAATCTCCCCATTTTTGATGATTACAAACCAAAACAATTTTAACGAGGTCGATTTTGAAAACAAAACAATTTTACCGGTTAAAGAGAACTATTCGTTGTGAGCGACAACATTCCGTGCAATAAACACAAGGATGGGAGTAGAGAGATTCAAACATATATTACAAATGCTCCCCCTATCAATATGCACAACAAGAGTTATATAGAAGCAACTTAAACATAAGCTAAAATCTTAGCTTTTCAATATTGAGCTTAAGTATCAATAACTTAAAAGCTCCCCCTGTCAAAGAGACATCATTAGAAACATAAATACGTTCATACTACAACCAATGGACCAAGAATCATACATAACCATAATAAATCAAGTGGACATAATATGATCCACAACTTATGGCTTTACATAGCCACAACTTATAGCTTCTTTTCGTGACGCTTATCTTAGCTTCTTTGAGCTGAAGAGCTTATAACCTGTTTCTACCCCTTTGGAATCATCAAAAAGAATGTTAGCAAGATAAATACATCATATATTCATATCAAAGTGCGCAACTAAACCTATGTATCGAGCTATTTGAACATTGAAGCTTATAAACCAAATAGGAGGGAAAAGTCGAATCATACGACTTGTAGAGGTTTATGAAAACTCATTTGATAAGCAAAACATGATCTCCTTAAATATATGAGACTTTTGAAATCGAGAGAATCATGTAGGTGATGAATTTTTCATTGAAACATTTTATCGAACACTTGGCGGACGTCAAGTTTTAAAGAAGATGTATATAGCCCTTGTAAATGTAATCAAGCCAAGTTTTTCATCACCAAAATCAGTTCAAACACAATGCAATACATCATAAGTGACAAGCTCATCAAATTCATATGAAACTACCATCAACAATATAACAAATAAGTCACAATCTCAAGGGTTCAACCCAATTGAGCAAAGGAAGTAGAATTCTTACCATTCGATCGGTAAAGATGAGCATCAATGATGATAACCGAGCTGGATAAACCCCAAAATGTATAATCATGCATCTAAACTCATTTGAAGTGAATTGTGTGTGAAATTTGCAAAGGGGACGAAAAATGAACCAAAAGGCCAAAAATGCTTAAAAAAACAGAACTATTTTTAACCAAAAAATCCTTTAGGCGACCGGTCATGGGCAAGGGCGATCGGTCGACGGCATTAACGGGTCGGCCTGGCCCGGCCTTGCCCCCAAATTTGTTTGAGTTCTGTCTCAAAATTCGAAGTTTGATCCAAAAATTCGACTTTTTGCCCCTAGGTTTTAAAAACGTACAAAATGCAAACGTAGACCTCATTCAATATACATTATGTTATGACGAAATGAGGTAAAATACTCGGCGGTGGGCGATTAAAAAGTCCGCGAGTTATCCTTGAGACGGAATTAAACACATCTCAAGTTTTTGTTAAAAACTCAATCCCTTAAAAAAACATTGAATCTCAATATATTTAGTTTGATTATGACGAACCATATTTTGAATACGAATAATCGTATAATAAATACCTGACTTGTTATCCCGAAAAATAAGAACGTTTTAAAACTTTGGATACAACAAGTCATAAGAGGAAGTGCCTTTCAAATATTTGAAAATTTCTTTTTAACGGCACTTTAATGAGATTCGTTGGGATGGTTTTTGAAGTCGAGCATATAGACATAAGGCATATGGAATGTCGAGTCTATAGGAATAATACAAGAAAACATACCTCGAATTTGTTTGTCAACCGACATGCCTTTCTCAACCTTTGTCAATCTCTTCATTGGTAGCCATAGAGGTTGAGATGATTCTTCCTTCTTCAATGCCTAACTCCTTCAAGAGTTCTTTTGAAATATAACCATCTACTTGGCATTGAATGATTTGAAGTCCAAGCAAGAAATTGAGCTCCCCCATCATGCTCATTTTAAGTACACCTTGCATCAACTTGGAAAAATATCTTGCACAAATATTCATTAGTAGTACCAAAAATATTCTCATAAATATGCACAAGTAAACAATCTTGCCCTTTTTCAAAACAAAGAGAGTAGTATCAACTTTACCTCTTGTAAAATCATTTAGCAAAAATAGCTAAGTCTATCAACCGTACAAGGCCTTTTATAAAAGACATTTGGCCTAGAAAAAAATTTTAAACTCCGGAGATTGTTTTACATAGACTTCTTCTAGAATAAAACCATTGAAAAAATTGGATTAAACATCCATTTTGTAAAGCTTGGAATTTTCTTAAAACAAGAACGGGCAAGTAAAATGCAAATAGCTACTAAATGTGCTATGAGTGCAGATGTTACATCAAAATCAATTACCTTCTTCTAGAAAATACCTTCGAGCTACTAACCTAGCCTTAGTTCGACCAATGTTGCCTTGGTTATCGAGTTTGTTCCGGAATACCCTTTTTGTCTACTTCATTACTATCATCATAGGGCATCCAATTTGTCTAAGGTGTTCACAATAGAACATATACATCCAAATATTTTGAGGTAACTAATATTTGGAGTACTTCATTTCTCATCTACACAACTTAACAAACTCATTAACGGCATCGCTTATATAATCAAGAATAAAAATAGCCCAAGTGTAAAAACATGTCTCAATCATCAATCACAAAAGAGCATAGTAGTAAAAGGCACTATATATATAGACCATGAAGCAAGAAACACATACTATGCATTTAGAAGATCATCAAGAGTCTAATAAATCATGCAAGTTCAAATAAGCTTAAGAAAGCTACAAAAGGTCTCTTTTGAAATTTGAAAATCCGATAGCATATAATTGAGACCTCATTTAAAAGAAGTATTTGAACAAAAGTTGACAAAGCAAATATGTGCAATCAAATATCGAATAGTGCCTTTCAAAAAATCTAAAAATCCTCTTAATGGCACTTGTATGAAATACTATAAAAAAACAAGCACATAGGCATATGGCAATACATATATCGAGTCTATAAGAGTAAAAGTAACACAAGTAAACGTACCTCGATAATTTATGCCTTTCTTGACAAAATGGCCATTTGTGAAAATATGTAAATCCTACACAATTCTTAAAACAAATCTAGCACAAATCATAATGATAAAAGTGTAGGCTAAGAGATATCACAAGTAAGCTCATGCCATAAAAATCCATTAGAGATGATAATACACTTTAGTCTACAAAAATGCACAAGAGTTTTAAAACATCATATAAGGTCTTCTTTTTCAAAAATTTTAAAAAATACAAATCAGTTTTGAAGACCTTAATTTAAAATTTAAATACATGAAAACTCATTTTGCAATTAAGACACAAATAAAAATATGCATAGAAATAAAATAAAATGCATATTTAAATGGGGAGATACGGTTTACCAATTACGCCGTTTCCATGGGTTTTCCCATTGTTGATGATATCTTCCCTTTTTAAAATCTTCATGTTGATGGTAATCTCTCCAATTATTCCATCTCCAAAAATTTTGTCCTTCCCATTGTTGATGGTCTCTTCTTCTTTGAAAATCATCTTGTTGATGATGTCTTTGCCATTTCCAAGGATTTTGTTCTTCCCATTTTTGATTATATCCTCTTCTTGAAAATTGGCTTTATTGAAAATAGTTTCTCCTTCTTTGATCAAATGAATCGGTCATTTGATGTCTTCTTGGCGGTATGAATTTTCTTCGATCATTATTTCGCCGAGTACCTAATATGCCATTGTTTTGTGGTACCCTCATGTGTTTGGGTCCTTTGGGATTAGTCTTGAGACTTTTAGGTCTCCAACAATAATTAGAGCTATTTCTAGCTCAACAAAAATTAGCTGTATGACCCTTTTTACCGCAATAAAAACAAGTAATAATTCTAGGAGCATAATGGCCAATATGCATAGTGACTTGATCCTTTTTCATATGATTAACAACATTAGGCTTATGATCAAGTCCTTTATCACAATTATGAATACCAACAATATTAGACATTTTATTGGTACTCAAGTTTGATTTGGATAAATCATTTTTCAAGCAATTAATATTCTCAACAAGAGTAATATTTTCTTTTTCAAGGTTTCTAACCTTATCAAGAGTGGTAGTGTGAGCACATGATAGTGATTCATAGGAAGTAAATAAACTATCCTTATCATTTTTCAAAACATTGAATTCCTTTTTCAAATTTTTGTACTTAACAAGCAAGCTTTGGAATTCATCTTGAAGATCATCAAACTCATTTTGCAAATCACTATAATCATTTTGAATAACAATATCATAGGAAGTAGAGGGTTTAAGACATACCCCGTTTTCTTCTTCGATGCCCATAAGACAATGTTCAACTTCTTCATAGTTGGAAGTTGTAAGAGGCTTGTTCCTTAGATTTGACATTGTATCCCTTTGAGAAGTAGATGCTTTTGTTTGACTCCTTTCATTTGCAAATACTCCATAGATGGCTTCTAATTTTTGCCATACTTCATGTGCCGATCGAATTCCTACAATATGTTCATATTCCAAATTAGTAAATGAACAATGCAAAATATTTAGAGCCTTACCGTTTAAGGAGATGATTTTCTTCTCTTCATCATTGAGCTCTTTGAATCCTTTGGAGGTGTGTGGTGTGTTTATCATCGGAATGGATTCTCCATTTATGATGATGTTCCATAAATCGAACCCGCAACCTTGTAAATAACATTCCATTCTTTCTTTCCAAAATATAAAATTTTTGGAATCAAACCGAGGTGGCTTGGTGGTGGAGGTGCCGGAAAGATGAGCTTCGTTCGTAGTCGACGATCGTTTCTCTTCACTCGCGATGTGAAACGAGCTTGCCAAAGAGTTTGGCTCTGATACCACTTGTAAGTCCAAGGGGCTACGATAATCTAGAGGGGGTGAATAGATTATCTCCATCTTTTCGATTTCGCCCTCTTTTTTTTAACCGAAAGCTCAAACACAATAATAAAGGTGCGGAAAGTAAACAACACGCGTTGATTTAGTAGTTCAACCCACCTAGGGCCTAATTTACTACCACCCCAGTATATCCGGGATGGATTTCAAAAAGAAAAAAAGATTTTATTAATTTACGACAAATTAATACAACACCAACTTACAACAACACCTTGAAGAGCTCCACACTCTTCTTCAACACCACCTTTGAGATTACCACAATCTCTTCTTGAAGATTACCACAATCTCCAACGGCACCTTGTGAAGATTACCACAATCTTCAACCTTGAAGAATACCAAAAAATCTTCAACACCTCAACAAGAAGATTACCACAATCTTCTTACACCTAACACCTAGATCACCCAAGTGTGTTTTTACCACAAGAACACTCACAAGGATATCTTGTGTTGAATGATTACCCAAATTCAAGATTACAACTCGATAATTGATAATACAATAGAGTGCAAGTGTAATCAAGAAAAGCCTAGACATCAAGGATGTGAAAGTGAATAGCTAGGCAAATTACAACAAGAAATAAGATAATGTAAGAACAAGTGTATTCTTGAGTGTATCTTGTTGTGTTGTAGTTTTCTCTGTTGTTGTTGTGCTTCAAATCTTCCTCTATTTATAGGAGATGATTGATACTTGATAGGCTCCTCTTGGAATCTGATATCTACAAAAAATTACAATTAAAATCAAGATTATAGCTGTTAGAAATCAATCCCACAATTTAGGGAAAAGTTGTCTGCTGCACAACAGTTAGAATTTTGCTGTCAAAGCATAGGGCGACTGGTCGCACAGAAATAAAAGTTTGAAACGTAAAACTGTAAAATTACATAGGGCGACCGGTCGACGTAGGGTTCGACTGGTCGACCCTGACTCCAACCAGTCCCCCTCATGGGTTTGGACGAAGGAAAATGTTCTGTTTCAAGAACAACGTTGAGTCGGCCGAGGTCGGCCTAAGGCGACCGGTCGACCTGACGTTTTTCACTTCCATCTCATTTTTTTGTTCCAAAATCATCTTTAGGTACGGGTTGCCCTATAGGACGACCGGTCGACCACGCGACAGAAATGTTGTCCAATTTTTGTCGAAAATAAAACTCAAGAAATACTCCGAAAATTTAGTAAAAACATTTTAAACCAATCGGAAGTATTTAGACCACATTTAGGAACCTTGATTTGAAGTAAAACCCATTGACATAAAATCATTGAAAGTGTTGTCCAATATTATCGAAAATAAACTTGAGGAAATACTCCGGAAAATATTAAAACCATTTTGAATCATTTAGGAGTATTTGGACATCCTTTAAAAACATTGTTTTGGTGACAAAATAAAATCATCAAAATTAAGATAAAAACATGTATCAAACACTATCAAGTTCAAGACATTTTCTATAAATAGAGGAAGATTTGAAGCACAACAATAGAAGAGAGAACAATGCAACACAACAAGATACTTTCAAGCAAACACATTTGGTCTTCATTGTTATTATTTTTGTTGTAATTTGCCTAGCTTATCACTTTCACATTCTTGAAGTCTAGGCATGATTCTTGATTACACTTGCACTCAATTGTACTATTTATTATCGAGTTGTAATCTTAAAGTTTTGTGATCATCATTCAACACAAGATATCCTTGTGAATGTTCTTGTGGTAAGAACACACTTGGGTGATCTAGGTGTTAGGTGTAAGAAAATTGTGGTAATCTTCTTGTTGAGGTGTTGAAGAATTTGGTGTTCTTCAAGGTTGAAGATTGTGGTGAACTTCACAAGGTACCATTGGAGATTGTGGTAATCTCAAAGGTGGTGTTGAAGAATAGTGTGGTGCTCTTCAAGGTGTTGTTGTAAGTTGAATTTGTATTAATTGTGGTAATTAATAAAATTCTTTTTCCTTTTCGAAACCCATCTCGGATATACTGGGGTGGTAGAGCACGTAGTCCCTAGGTGGGGTGAAGCTCTATAAATCAACGCGTGTTGTTTACTTTCTGCACCTTTATTATTGTCTTGGCGTATTTGATTCGAAAAAGAGGACATAATCGAAAACATGGAGATAATTTATTCACCCCCCTCTAGATTATCGTAGTCTCTTGGACTTACAAAACCTGTGTTGGAATTGCAGAGAACCAGGACACTCTGTTGTTAACTGTTTCTATCCACCAGTCAACAAGTACAAAAATGAGGATGTAAGAAGAGTCTTCATAGAAAGAAGACAGGAAAAGAAGAAAGTCATGTTGGTTGATGAGACTGCTGAGCCAACCAAATGCAAAGAAGCAGCAGACTCAGAAAGTAGTGAAGCTGACTACTCAAGTGATACAGATGAAGAGGCTTTAATCTGCCTCATGGCTAAAGAACAAGATCAAGAACATGAGCTACATTCTAACTCATCTCATTCTGATTCAAGTGATAGTGACTGTAATACATACACTTTATCACCCACAGATCTTTATGATTCATAACAATGAAAGATTTTGAGCACGTTAAAATTTCACACACACTTTTAAATGAGGAAAACAGCTAGCTTAAAAGCCAAAACTCGTAGCTGCCAAAAGAGCTGAGTACTCTGAGTCACTTAGCTGATAAGAATACGAAGTTGAAGGCTGAAAATGCCAAGATAATAGCAGAGTTAGCTGCTACTGAGAAAAGAGAAAAGGATCTTCAAAATGTGATTGCCTCATTTATAAAAGCATCTAAATCATTGGATGAACTTATTATGAGCCAAAAAGAATGTGGAGACAAGACAGACATAAGATTTAATTCCTTTGTGCACAAGCGGGCCGAGATCCAGTGTGGCAAATGGAAGGCCATGGATGAGCCAGAAGATAATCCCCTTAGTTAGAGGATGGGAAGTGGGATTGAGATTAACGAGCCCCGTCAGACTGAAAGGACCAGGCCGACTCCACGGGTGCCTCTGATCAATATTCCTTTGGGGAAAGCAATTGACGAAACCTGGCGTCGGGCATTTTCGGATGATTTGGGGCCGAAGGGGCAATATATTCCTTCGAATCCTAGTAGGGAGGAACCTTGCGAGGGTATGGCCGGTCTGAGGCCTCAGTGGTTCGTTGAATTTTCCAAGTGTTCGACGCTGACCGAGGTTGGCCTCGGTATTTTGCTCATTGTTCATCCTAACGCCCCTGGCAGCGGTCCGCCTTATGCGGTTAAGGCGAGCAAAAACATCCATCCCCTGGCAGTAGTCCACCTTATGCGGTTAAGGCGAGCAAAAACATCCATCCCTTCTGGACATGCAATATCATTTAAAGATGTCAAAAGGAGATTAGAAAATATCAAGATATAAAGCAATTCAAACTTGCAAAGATATTGCTACCTCCAGTTTCAGTCGGCAACGGCAGCTCGGTCTGCTCGGCCCTCGGAGGTACTTGTCTTAAAGGATCGGGCCTCAAAGGAGGTGCCCTGGCCTATTCAGCCCTTTGAGGTTGCGGCTCCGGTAGTAGCATTCCACCCCGCTCGGCTTGTGGTGGACTTTCATGCTCGCCTCCAGCCTGCTCCTACAGAACAAGCTCCTCCTCGGCCTCTGACTTGCCGGGAAATCTAGCACGCAAGCCAGCCCGAGATAGCTCCACCTCCGTAGTCAAAAAATTTATCTTTCTGTCCCACTCGGGCAAGGCTTTGATATTTTCCAGCCGGAGCACAAAGTCGGCTAAAAGAGGGCCTTGGGAAGGACGATTCCCTGCACAAAAAATAAAGAATTAATGATTAGAAAAAATTCTGGAAATTTAAAGAATGGAGATATACTTACAGAAATTGTATCGGAATTGAAGCGGAGGGGCAAGAACGAGTCCCCATCCCCATGAGGGGTCTGCCAATCATCCCCGACCCAAAACAATTTGTCCTTCCACTCCTTCAAAGACTGCGGAAGGCCCAAGACCAACCCATCTGGATAGCTGTGTCGGGTCTGCACATAATACCACCCCGATGGTCGCCCCCATCCCGGGGTCGATTTCCACACAAAAAGCTCGGTTAACTCTTTGAAGTGAGGGTGCGGGTAGCCCTGGCAAGAGAAAAGGATGAGCAATCCAATCAACCGACCCCAGGTCATCGGATGCACCTGGGACAAGGGCAGGCCTCACCTCCTAAACCACATGGTTATCGAGTCTTGGCAAGGGAACCTCGAGAACATACGAGGATGTTGTGGGCATACAT